>JAUCMS010000105.1:13943400-13988266 GCA_032357445.1 Enteromius radiatus
ATCATTGCCCAGCACTAATATATATATATATATATATATATATATATATATTTTTTTTTTTTTTTTTAACTGCTCTTTTTGCAGTGTGCTGTGCAAGTAAAAGTAAAGTTAAAAAAGTAGGGTGTGTAAGTAATCAACAGTGTTGTGTGCATGTCATATATTTGCAGGCTTACGTTGACTCTGATGTGGACTTGTTTACATGGGGCACTCCCATCACCACCTTGGCACTCTTCACTATTTTGCTGCATTTAGGCATAGAAACCAAAACCTGGGTGAGTCTTTTATATTATGCCAAATGTAATAGAATGTAGTGGCTCAAACTCACTCCTAACACTCAATCTTCATGGGTTCATTCTGTACTGCTTTTGCAGTGTAAAGACGGTTGTGCACTTATGATTGGTGAGGGTCTTTGGTTAAACCTACTTATTCCGTTCCTTATCCTAAACACATTTGCAAAAATGCCAATAAGGGTAGTGAAGTCTGTTTTCTATCTGATTAATGTTTATTTCAATAAATCGATCAAAGGTTTGTTTACGCCATCAGTTAGTTCAACGATGTCCCTGTGTGGCATTTTACATAGTTTAATGTTGTTTATTTGTGTATTTATACTTACATGGTTCATGGAATGTTTTAACATTTATTTAAATTCTAACAATAATTTTAAATTAGTTGTAACAATAATAAAATATTAAGTTATAATAAAAATGTATATTATTCTTTCATTAATCCACTCATGGAAAAATATATTTTAATTAAAATGGCCATAATTTTAGTGATTTAAGTGATAAAATTTTTAGTTTAGTTTTAAATGTGTATATATATATATATATATATATATATATATATACCTTTTCAAAATATGTAGTGTATTTATATACAATTTTATACACTACTAAATTTCTTTTTTTTTTTTTTTTACTGCAGCAGTTCTAATACTGACTGAATTGCTAGGGTATTTTATTATTTTCTTTAACATCTTTGTAGCTAGCCTATTTTCTTCTTTTGTCTTTGTTGCTTAAACTTTCCCTAAAACAATCTGTTAGGCTGTCACAGTATGTATGAGTGTATATACATCTTGTGTAATGTTAATCTGACAGTGGTTAGGATTTGGAAATGATAAAGTGCTTTAGCTTTGCTGAAATCAAAATCCCATCTCACACGTGTGTACAGAAAAAGCAAGCCTTTCCTTTCTTTGCCCAATTACAAAATGAGGCTCAACTCTGTGGCGAGGAAGACCAGGATGATGCTGACACGGCCAAAGACATTTATGCAGGGAGCCTCCGTGATTGGTTTGAACCGGGAGATACTGCGCCATCAGGAGCCATACATCAGCCTGACAGCCCATGCAGGCAGCCTCAGTCCTGCCCACTGTGCTCGTCTCTCTTGCTCACCACGGTGGCATACACATGGCCGTCACACACTGGGTGGCCAAATCTCATAGTTGATTTTTTCCAACAAATGTCCTGTGGTGTTTTGCAAACTGCATTTTATGTATTTGCAGCCCTTACCTGATTCTCCTCTATTTGTCCCTGTTTTCTTGAGTCGCTGTTATAGATTTATGAGCGTGAATTGGATTAGAGCTTTTTCCATTACACCGGTGCTGTAAATTTTCAGCTGACAAGTTTCGGTGCGTGAAAAATGTCCTCTGCAGCCTCACTGTCTTTCCGGACATGATGATGGCTTCTGGTGTGAAAGAAGCTGTTCTTCACAGTAAATGGCTCAAGTAGAGAGTAAACGTTTCCAATAGTTGGCCTGGCAGCTTCATCGTTCCATGTGCCGCCCGGGAAAATGAACACGCGTACTGGAGAGAGCAAGTGAACGCCTATTAGGTTATTTGAGGTGAGGGCCACGTTGAGGCCAAAGTACATGTGGAAGGTCGTAGCCCTGTGCTCACTCAAAGTGAAAGTGAATTTCCATGTGAAGCCCATTTCCGTTCCGAAATGTGACTGACGGAGAAAAGTAGGATTGAAACGGCAAGCTTTGCTTTTGTTACAGCTTTACTTCTGCACAGCAGAAAATCATAAACTTGGAGCCGGAATTATGTAATGGTAATGACTAGAAACATGTTTGATCCAGGGTTCTTAGGTTTCTTAGTTCTCACTAATAAGTGTGAAATGTGAATAATGTATGACACGTTTTGAAGTTTGTTCTCTTTTTGAGTCATAAAATATCTACTTCTGGCAATTTAGCAACTCTTTGTTAACCCTCTTTGTTTTAATTATTTCACAGACGTGGATGAACTGGGTGTCGATTGGCTTCAGTATAGCGCTCTTCTTTACTGTGGCGCTGTGCTACAATGCTTCCTGCCCAACCTGTTTCTCTCCCTCCAACTCTTATTGGACCATGCAGAGGCTGCTAGGAGAACCTATATTCTACCTGCTGTGTGTTGTCACACCTATAGCCGCTCTTCTTCCCAGGTATATAAAACCTTTATTAAACCCTTGTGGAAGTATTTTATCTAAATTAATGATGAAAATGATGTTGATAAAAAGATCAGAATTTTGTGTGTTCGGTGTAATTCGGTTTAAAGTGCAAAAAACACATTATTTCCCACATACTTTACATTTTTGTTTCTCTTTTAAGCCCCACTTCCTGAAACGGGTTAATTTGCTCATCGTTCTAAAAAAGCCAGCTATCCAGTGCACTGTGATTGGCCGAATGCCGAATAAGTATTTGACGGAAATTTTATGCCCATTATATGATGCAACCAAAACAATAAAATCCGTTACAAATGAGGCATTTGCTGCATCCAGTGGGGACATAATTACTTATTATTATGACTTAGTACTGTATTTTTATGTTGCATCACGCCTTGTAAACATAACGCCATGTCTGCATTTGTGATCAGAGTACTGACAAACAACAAGCACTACACTTCACTGGTCAAAACTCACGTTTGAATAGTAAGTAGCAGGTTCTTTTTATAAGAAAACATAACTTAAAGGTTGTGAGTCAGAGGCACCAGACTGTCCTTGCACAGGCAAAATTCTCCGTAGTTCTCCGTAAATGCGCTGAATTACACTCTTATATTTGGGTTGAACTGTTCTGGAACAGTGTTGTGTGTGAACTTGACCACTGATTTCTAGTTACTTCCTCTTTTGGAAGTACAAAGAAAGTAATTTCACTTTCACAACAACACACAGCGCAGCAACTATACAGCGAGAATAATAGTTCTGCCGTCATTCTTTGAGTAAACATTTGAGTGAAAACACACCCCCACTCTGTGACGTTGCAAAGTAGGGGTGTATTTAAACAAGCCTTATTAGGGGGGTGTGGACAAGTCATAACTTTTATAAAGAATATCTCTTTGGCTTTGAAGCTTTAATCTTTGCAACTTCAGGGATCTTATCTATTCACTAACAGCTTGTAACAATCCAAAGAGAAAGGAAAACTTGTGTCATATGACCCCTTTAACATGTATTTTGCACACCGCTTTATATATTGTCATTCAAATGAGGAATATTTTTGCAAATATATTTTTATAAATTAGATTTAGTGCAGTAATGTTTTGCAGTTTAGTTCAAGGTGCTTTCTAAATAATTCTTTGTAATTTCAATAATTTTGTAATATTAATTTAATAATGTAGCAAATTATTAACAACCACAATTTTAAAAAGTGCAGAAAGCAATTTATTATTAATTTGTTTCATTTCCTTTTTGTAGTTTGATTTAATTTAGATTTCTTTTAATCTCAGATTTATATATTATATCATCCCCCGGTTTTACAGACTTAAGCCTAGTCCTAGACTAAAATCTAAGTCTGAGCTTTTTCAACTGTAATAAACTATGTCAGTGCCTTTGTTTTGTCTCGAGATGCACACCAGTAAGTGTTTTTTTTTTTTTTTTTTTCTCTAAGCATATTTATAAAAAATTACTTGTGTCCATATTTAACTATGGCCTAATCCTGGCTTAGTTTAAGACCTGTCTGTAAAACCAGGCACGTATGTTATATTATACTATATTATTATAGTTAATAATTAATAAGCCGATAGTTAATTGAATAATAAAATACAAAATTAAAGTAGATGTTTATAAAATATTCTAAAATATATATTTTACATTTTAAAAATGTGAAATTATTTAAATCTCGGGAGTGCATTAAGTAACCATTTTATGTCAAAAGGGTTTGGCTGGCAATAATTAAAATCTTCATTCTAAATCTTATGTTAAACTTCTAGTGCATTCCAATTAATCTCAATCAGTTGGGTTCTTTTAAATAGCTGTATGTGTTTTTGTGTTGTTTTTATACCTATCCATCAAAACAACAAAAAACGTATTAGAAAACATGATTTTTGAAAATATATCAAATACATTAAATACAAGTCATTAAAACTTGTGCTTTCTAAGACGTTTAAGCACAAATCAAATAGTTTGGGCTGTTCTCTGCTCCTAGTGGCCATGTAACTCCAGTGCTCATGACAGTTTTAGTTTTTTGCTGACTCTTTGTTGTTTTCATGTCTCAGATACTTTTATAGAGCTTGTCAGGGAACTCTATTCCCCAACCCTGTCCACGTGGGAAGACAACTGGACAAACTGCCAATGGATATGCGCAGGATCTTCCTGAGCCAGAGCCAGATGAAGCTGGGCTCCCTTGGGTCACTGTTTCCCCCCCGCGCTCCATTTTTCCCTCTCTGCAGGCCCTTTCAGAAAGACTTCAGGCCCAGGGTCAAGCAAGCCCACATGAGTAGCACCAAACAGAAGGAAAAAGCTATATCCAGCCCCATCCCATCAAAGAGCATGGAG
This sequence comes from Enteromius radiatus, assembly GCA_032357445.1. Classification (NCBI taxonomy): domain Eukaryota; kingdom Metazoa; phylum Chordata; class Actinopteri; order Cypriniformes; family Cyprinidae; genus Enteromius; species Enteromius radiatus. Next base: position 13,948,143 of record JAUCMS010000105.1, read on the forward strand.
ATGCGAGACACACCTTTAAGCTCAAAATGCTCTGAAAACCATATCAAACTCAACTTCAGAATGCAGGAAAACGTTCAGTCCTGCAGGCAGGGTTCAGACGGCCCTCTATCTGAGAACTTACACTGCATGAAGGAACCTTTGAGTTCCACTGCAGGCACTCTGCCGTACACCAAAGAGACTCCGGCCTCCAGGACTATTATGGATGGCACAGGCTTGGAGGCCCCGCTGAGCCCGATGGACCTCTGTCCAGTCGGGCTGCTCACCTCCACTCCCTTGCTCCCTCAAACAGAGACTATGCAGCTCACAACACCACCCAGCTTTATTTTGGGGCAGAAGCTGGAAGACGAGGACCATTCAAACCAAAAGTCCCTACTGAAACAGGATCACGAGCAGTCAACTAGCTGCCTACAAGAACATTCACTCAAAACAACATTTCTATGATGCTTTCTACCTGTTACGCTGATTCAAATTTGCACGTTAGCTTTAAAAAATGTTATTATATATTCAATATTATTTTATGAAGATATAGGTTGGTACTACATATATAAATATATATTTTTAGATGTATAAAGTTTTTTTTTTTGTTGTTGTTGTTGTTTTGTTTTGTTTTCTTGAGCGAGAGAGAGTGGCCAGCATATTCAAACTGGATCGTCTTATGATTAATGACTGACTTTTTTTTTTTTTTTTTTTTAAACCATCTCAAAACTGGAGGAGGTTTGTATCTCGAAGCAGAGGCAGTCCAGAGATGTTCCTTTATCTGTTTATTTAAACCTGGATGTTCTGGTGCACTTTAAAGAACTTCCTGTCCTACCATTAGACACTGCTGATAGCACTACACTCGTATTTCCGCATCCCAGAACAAAAAAAATCACGGTACCCTTCAATGTCAGTGGCTACAGGAATTTCAGTAACTCTTTACAAAAAGTATACATGAGTCATCCTGATCGAATAAATGCATGAACTAATCAAGAACTAATAATGTGCAACAGAAGTCACTAAAATTGCTTTAACATCATGCAATCTGTAGTAACACGTAACACTCAACTAAATCAAAAAATGTGAAGTGGCCAAACCTGCTCTGACTTTCATTAAAGATGCATGATGTTAATGCCTGAATAACATTTGCTTCATGCTCACATCCGCCGTTTCGTTAAGAACATTATTGGATAATCACACTTTATCATTTAAATGAATAATCCCATTTAAAATCTAATTAGGGTTTTTTTGCTACTTTTAATTCTTTGTCATACAGCCAATCTAATACATTAACTATCAAACATGTATTTAAAGTGGCCATTATTCACATGACTCCATCTCATTCTAGCGCTTAGAATGCAGGAACACGTTCTTGATTAGTCTGTGAGTATATTCCCTGTTAGTTCAACTGTTTGTTCAAGTATTAGCAAATGATTTATGTATCCTATTTGTAAAGTATTAGTGGAATTCCTTCAACATTCCTTTAAGTATAGTTCGATCCCCTGTTGACTTTGATTAGTGATGCACTCTACACTTGTTGGTGCTGTCCGAAGGACTATGCATGACACTTGTACTCTTTTGTATTCCATTATTGAAGCTCTTAGACATCTACCAAACGTTAAAATATCATCTCACACAAATCACACCAACTTCATTACTGGCTTCTCGAGGCAAATGTTATCATGTAAAATGGAATTGTACTCTCTTGAGCTTTTTATGCTTATACTGATGGTGCTTATGGCAGGTTCCAGCTCAAGTATTTGTCTTTTTCTTTCCTTTTTGCTGCTGCTTTTGTTTCTAAACGCGTTCCTGCAGGATAGGATTTCACTTTTGCTTTTTATATATATATATATAAATAGAGTTCTATTCATTCAGTCATAATGCAGAGTACTTTAGGAAACAGAGGCCGATGCATTAAGCTAATTTGACAGTTAAGGATGCTGGGAGGTGGCCTGATTCAGTACATGTGCGAACAGAAATGCCACTTTCTGCTGTTTGTTTTAGGCCTTTTTTACCACCTGATCTGTTGAGATATACAGTATATGCATCTTCTGTTATTTGCTATGATTGTATTTTTCTGCTGTTTACTCTATACATTTACCAAAGATGCAAGAAGCACAATGCTGGAGCGTTTGTACTGTAACCGATCACTTTATTAATTAGTCATTTAATTGGCTACTCTTATTAAAAGGATATTTCAGCCAAAATTGAACTTTTTTTTTCCATTGTTTACTTACTCTTGTCATTCCAAACCTGAGTTTCTTCTGTTTCACACAAAATAACTTTTTTTTTTTTTTTTTTTTTTTTCCCTTCCCCCATGCAGAAAGTTACAATACAATTTTGACCCCACTGGCTTTCATTGAATGCACAAAATTCATATTGGTTTGGAATGTAATTGAGGGTGAGTTAATAATGACAGAGATGCCATTTTTGGCTGAGCTATCTCTTAAGTGTCTTCACCGGGACTAGTAACGGACTAGTCACTTTTGTAGTTTGCTGTAATGTGTGTAATGAACGGTTCTGGCGAGCACATGGGTGGTTATCTGCTTATTCCGCAAAGACAATATTCCAAGATTCCGCAAATGTCAGGGGTGTGGCGTATTATAAAGTTCCCTAGAGAGATGCTAAAATAGTTTTTATGAGATGATTTGTCATGCTGTGCTCGCATAACCTCAAGGCCTTGCCAATCTGTTCATTCGGGATCTCATTTGGGCAGTCGCTATCAAAACCGCTGATTTATGAACAGCCTACCAGGAGGATTATGAGATCTATTGTGCTCATTACACAACGAATGGTGTGAACAGAATGCGCTGAGACCAAAAAGAAAAACACGGGGTGTTACATTAGAAAGCATCGCTATCGTAGTTTCCTGTCATTCATGAACACAAAAAGGTGTATCTAGAAGGCGATGCAGTATTAAGCTGGGTGTGAGTGAGGAAACATTTCTGACTGATTCATTCTGTGTGTGTCTGGATACTTCAGTAAAACCCTAAAGAAGCTAATATGAAGCACACAAGTACTTTGTCCCTTCAGTTTTTCTTCTGCACAGCTCAGGTTCAGCGTTCGCCGCTTTGAGCAATATTTTCGTCTCGTTGAAAATGTAATGTTTGTTGCATCTGAAGTTATTTTATTTTCGTAGTTTGATAAAAGCAACCTTTGTATGTCCTGAAGTGCTTTAGTATACAAGAAAACAGTTTTATACGATGTGGAATATATGTTATGTGCCTTAACACTGGAGATCGCATATGTAGACCGCAATACATACAGTGAATTTTATAGATGTGCAGTATATGTAAAAGGTATTTGGAGTTATATGAGGTTGAATAAAACAAAACTTTTGGTTTTTAACACATTGAAGAGATTATGCTTTTTCTTTCTCCGGACTGTATTTGTTTGTTGTTTTGGATTAGAACGTGCCAGTACTTGGATCCCAGGTTTTCAGGTCTGTCAGGATCTTGGCCGAGCATCACATGCTGTAATAGAATCCTTTCGCAGCTGCATTCCAGAGCCTTTCCTTAACTTCAGGGCAGATGATCAGCAGGAATGCCGTCCTTCAGAGTTTGTCATAGCACACATGTAATCGTTGGGTGGACTTGTTGATACCCAGCGTGACTTTTATCACTGTCACTGCCATGACTGTTTCTGGCTCAATTGTACTGTAATTGGTGTTTGTTGTAGTCACACAAAGGTTCAGTTTGTTCTCACTGTAGACTCATCATGTTGCCAGCCCTTCATGAAAACACCTGTTTCAAGTGGTTCTTTGTTATTTGGAGGGGTTTGTTAAACTCTTAAATTGTTTTGTGTTTGTTTCTTGACAAAGAACAACTCTGTATGTCATAAAACTGAAATAAATGATAAGAAAATGTTTCTTGTTTGATTTTTTTTTCCTTACTGAGCACTTCAAAAGTATTCCAACTGTTTTGATGCCTATGTATAGGGAAAATACTGTTTATTTTTATTTATTTATTTATTTACTTTTTTAATTTAGTATTATTATTGAGTTTAGTAATTTAAAATGTCCTAGTCATGCTATTAACAAACAATTAACAATAAACATCTAATATGCTGCTTATTAATAAGGTAGTTAAGTTTAGTTGTTTATATAAACAGCCAATATGTTAATAAGAGGCATGCTAATAAGCAACTAGCTAACAGTGTGAATTGGTCCCTATACTTAGGTGTTACTAACAAGTCATATGGGTATGGAACAAAAGTGAGTAAATGAGGATCATTTTGTGTGAGCTATTCCTTTCAGCCCAGTCTTGTTTTTTGACTGGTATTCCAGCACATTGCAATTGCTCCCTCACAATAAGATCTGCAGGACAGCGCTTGGTCACCCAAAGACATTAATGCTATTTTGGGATTTTATTTTTATTTTTTTAATGCCTTTTGTCTAGTGTTTCATAGTTATGACACTTGATGTTCACCCAGCTTATCAAGGATTGATAGACAACACCCAATATATCTTATATTTGGCTATGAATTAGCCATCATCCAAGTAGCAAATTTTGCTTTGTTGATTAATCTTAAAGTTTTCATTTTAATATATTTTTTTTTGTGCTTTAGACAAAATTGAATCAATTAAGTGGAATGAACATTAAGTGTGTTTGGATTTTCTCGCTTATAATTAATCAGTATGAATAATAATAAATGATGAACTTCAGAAGTAAATCAAAATCAAAAAGTTGAATCAAGTGTTTGATTCAAGTGAATCAAGTGACCTGATTTTTATTCTCTGATTTTTGCTGAACCAACATTTCTCTCACGAGTCAAGATATGTATTTACTTGGGAGAAAACTCTATACGGTTTTATCCTAAGCAAGAGTTGGCAAGGCCTTTAGAACTGAAGATGGAAGATGGATGATATCTGGTCCAGAGTTGCTCTTGCTGGTCGTTGGGTGGTACATTTAGCATCTGTGGTCCCGCTTCAGGAGGCAGGAAAGAGGTTATTAATGAATTTCCTTTAAAGCACGAAGCAAGGAAGGTTGTGCTGATTCTGCCATACAGAGCTTCCCTCCGGCCCCTGCCACTGGCAAATTACTGACCGCCTTCTTTGCACTTTTCAAGATCAACTTCCGTCATCCAGACAAGGAGATAATGGTCTTCCTTGACTTGCTAACGTGGTCTCTTTTCAGAGGTCAGCACAGCACACTAGAGATCTTACCTCTGCCTTTTCCTTCATTCCCTCTTGTGCACTGTCTATTTGTGGTGATGACGTTTGTTTTGCCTTTACATCACTGTTATTTGTCCTTCAGAGACTAGCCGTCATAGTTTGACATAAACAACCATTCAACTCTTAAGAAATGGATAATGTACAGCCGGCTGGTTATTATTGCAAAATAAACCCCAAAAGACGGATCAAGACCCTGATGTGAAGCACAGTCTTTTCTTGTCCTAAAGGGGTTTATTTTGTAATAAAGACTGGCTTACTGTACATTTACACTTTTTTTATAATTACTAACCAACAAGGTAACACTTTATAATAACTTTCATTAATAAAACATTAATACTTAACAGAATGCTTAACTCATGTTGTTTCAATGATCATTTTGGGTGAACTACAGCTTTAATTAGTATTAGCACATCCATTTATGAATCGCGTTTTTGCAATAGCAAATCTAAAGTTGACAGTATTCATAATTTGGGAATGTTTCTAAATGTTTACTATAATCATTTACCTTTCATACTGTAACTTTGTTTGTGTAAAGGGTGGTTAAGTTTAGCTAAATGCTTGCTAAAGACACTTTGTAATATAAACAGACTGATAAATGTCAATATTTTGCCTGTCAGAAACCTCTTTTTATATTTAAAATGTTTGTTTCTTGCCTCCAAAACTTCCATCTTCGCAAATACAGTGAAAAGGCAATGAAAAGAAGATAGATGTTGCAGTTCTGTGAAATGTGAGGTTTAAATGCAATGTGATTCATTATTCATCTCTTTTACAGGTGTGTATCCTCAATTCCTTATGCAACCTTGTAAAACAAGCTACTGCGGCAGTGTGTCTTCTTCACAGTTTTCCTTCAGGCTGCCTGTAGGAATTGTTCACTTGGGAGCTTATGTAGGGCTCATTCTGAGTTCACGGTCAGAGTTTCACAATAACCTCATACAGCGACTCTAGAAAAGTTAATAATCATTTCGTAAAACATAAATTAATTGTTGCCGTTATTAATTTATTATTAGCATTTATTATTAGAACTTGTTATGGCAAATTTTCAGCTTGTATTTTAGTATTAATGCTACTTACTTGCAAAAAATAGGAGTCTTGCTGGGGGGGAAGAATTAAACATGCATTCAGTTTTTTGCACCTAGTATTTTGAATGCAGCTTCCAAATGACCGAAAATAATAACAAATTATTATTATTAATAAAGAATATGTTTTATACTTGATATGCCAGCTGCTATATTCAAATCTGACTTCGTTGGCTGGCGCCGAGCCAAAGACAGGCGCGTCTTTACAGCGCTGCGCATATGCTATCATACACGATTCTGTTGAGATTATGAATGTAGTGGCCAATCAGATGAGTTCAGATGAGTCATCGCTGAAACAGCAGTGTTTTGTTCTGTGCGCGAACTTGCTGACTGAATTTTACTCTCTGGTGAATTCTCTCTCGTCAGAAACAACTAAGTGCATATGTGCATTTTACATTATAGCAACATTTTACTTATAGCTTTCCATATTGTCAGACTCAAAAGAAGCGCCTAAGTAGTGCCAAAATTAACTTCGGTCACGTGGTTCATGTGTAACTCTCAGAACACTCCGAGTTTAACAGGTTGTAATTATGAATTTAGGAGAAAGTGAATTAACAAATATTTTAGATTGTTGTCATGTCAGAATTACTACATGAGGTTAAGGCAGGGGCGCTGCTGGGCTGGGGGAGGGGGGTGGGGTGGAAAGCGATCAGGAAGGCAGCTTTACATTTACTTACAAATATTTGAGATTCATTTAATGAAATAATTAACATGTTAGGAAAATTTTAATAAACATAGGCTACGCCATTTGTGTGTGTGTGTGGCTTTAGATTTGGTGAAATATAATAACACTTGTACAGAATAAGCTGCAATGTAGACCAGACCTTCTTGCATGTATTTAATGGCCTGCTACTCCAGACTAGTTACTGAGCTGCACTGCATTGTAACTCAAGGATGTGAGCTTCCCTAAAGAATTGCCCTGAAACGTGGCAGTGGGTGTGTTTTAAGCTTAAAATGAGATTGCAATTAGACAAATGAGACAGGACACCCACTGAGTGACAGCCTGCCTTAGGTATGTGGAAGGGAAGGTCTTATTAAGATCATGACACACACTGACACTCGCCTAATTGCCTCTTTGTCCCTCACCACACTCTCTTACTGTAACTGTGGCACCTTTCCAAAGTTCACTTAATGATCAGAAGAGCTGTTAATATTTTCTAAGCCCATTCGACAACCTTCATTAACACTCCCCTGCCGTACCCCACCCCTGGGGGCGAAGCATGATTGGCAGGCTCATGAATATTCATTAGATGCACACAGGGACATTTGGCTCTTTAGTGTTTAATGTGCATCCTGCATCTGGGAGGTCAATGCATCAGGTTGTGTGATGGGTGTTGGACATTCTCAGTAAATAATACATGAAAGTAGTATTTTGTTGATTGTTCTAGCCTTTCCTCATTCGGCATGTCCTTGCACAGTACTAATCAAAGAGGCTCATCCATCAAAGCCTGTGAAATCAGCTTATTATATGACTGAGTAACGGACCTAAGTGTACAACATTGTCCATGCATATCAGGGCTCTGTTAGACTTGAAAGAAGGCCTTTGATTAAACAGCAAGGGTTAGTCCTCATTGCAGTTTAATCCTATCAAGAACAGAGAATCTGAATTGGGGTCTAGGCATTGCTAACACTGACGTCTTTTGCTAATTTATATTTCTGTACTATACTGTACAGATTATAATGCAAAATAATTGAATCAATCCAATAAATTAACAAAAATGGCAGTTTTCTATGTCAGTAAATTAAATTATGGATCAATATGAAGGTTTGAATGCAGACTCTCCTCCTCAACTTGTATACTCAGATTTAACCATATAGGGGCGCTATAATAAGTGAATCTATGGTTTGTGTATAGGAACGACAAAGACTTCTGCATATGCCCATTGAAATGCCAATCATCATCTGTCAATTCAAGTCCACGCTGATCGTCATATCACACCCATTCAGCCAGAGCCATGTCATGTCTGCTCAGATCTGCCAGAGTTACAGAGCATCACCCCAGGGCCACTGCCAAAGATGGCCGCCAATCCAGAGCCCCAGCCACTGCCCAAGATGACCGCCAACCCACAGCCACTGACCAAGATGACCGCCAACCCACAGCCACTGACCAAGATGGCCGTCACTCCAGAGCCACAGCCCAAGATGGCCACCAACCCAGAGCCCCAGCTGCTGCCCAAGATGGCTGCCAACCTGGAGCCACTACACAAGATGGCTGCCACACCTTCAGCCACCATGGATATAAAGCCACACTCTTCAGCCGTCACAGTTGCCACTTCAGTGTTCCCAAGCATTGTGCATATTGAGCACCCTCCCGCTTTCAATAGTATTTGTCAATATTTAACTGCAAAAACAGATTAAATCTGATTAATTCCCAGAGATGTCGGCTCCGGCTGTAGATTCTCTGGACGTTCCGCTGGTGGCTGCACAACCCCCAGGGCTGTCGGTTTGCACCATAGAGCCTTTGCCTTGTCCAGCTACGGCTCAGGAAGCTGCCCCAGAATTCTCTTCTTGCCCTGCTGTGGAAGCCACCCATGAGCTCTCATCATGCCTAGTCCTAGTAACAGAGGCCATTGAACTCTTGTCACAGCCATAAGAGCCACCATGGAACCCTCATGGAACCACGGAGGCCACCTGCAATCTTGCAGCCTGGACTGTCCTGGCCAAAGAGTCCTTCATTAATCTCTCTGTGCTCTCTCTTAGTCATGTCTGCTCTGCCCTGCAGTCCTGTGCTACCCTGGTGGGTGCCCATTCTGCCTGCATCGCCCTAGTGGGTGCCCGTTCCACCTGTGCCACTCTGGTGGGCTCTCGCTCCGCCCTGGAGGGCCTTGACACTAAAGGCTTGGCTCTGGAGGGTCGTGACTCTGCTCCACCCTGGTGGGCCTCTGTCCCGCCTGCTTTGCCTTGGCCCTCCTATGAACTCGCAGTATGAACTCTGTCATGATCAGCAGCCCGAGTGCCCTCGAGCTCCACCAGAGGGCATTCCACCCTGGGCCGTTATGTGTGTCTGTGTTCCTGCATTGTACTCTAAGGACTCTTATTATGAAGTGCGTTCCCCATTGTTTCAGTGTTTCCTCTGTTCAGTCTCTGCCTCCTTGTTAGTTCCCATAGCGATTAATCAGCATCCCCCCATTGTTAACCCTTTAAAAGGTGTTCGTGTTCGTCAAATTTCCGACTCCGAGTATTAAGTTTTCCTTGTACAAAGTGTTTCTCCAGTGTTTTTTCTAGTGGTGTGTGTGTGTGTGTGTGTTTTTTTTCTGTGTACCGATTTTCCTTGCCATTTGGATTATTGCTCTGTTTTGCCCCTCTGGATACTGTTTGCTCCTCGACTGACCCACGCTATCTCTCAGGACTCTACCTGTTCACCACTGTTTGACCCAGCCTGTATGACCATGTTTGTAAATAAAACCTTGTATATGGTTCCGCTTGCTCCCGTCTCCTTCATAACAGTAACAATCTGTTAATGCCTGATTATATTTTGGTTAGAATTATTTGTCCATTTTTGTTATGCTTATTGCCTAATTTTCTTATTTTATTTCTTTATTTTTTAAAGCTACACAAGTACAGCACTCATGTTTCAAGGTTATGCGATACAGTTAGCTATGTAATATAAAGCGATAACAACAAAAGAAATATCTACATTTAATTGCACCTAAAAATGAGTTTATTTTCTGTTCTCTCTGTGTTGAAAGAAAAGAGATGCAAAGTCAGTTTTAAGGGAGCAGAAAACTTAAAAGTTTACTGAGTAAAGGAATGCTGGCATTACAATGCATCAGTGAGATTACAGAGACTCCCAGTGTTCATCTGAGTAACAGCAGAAACACCAGCGTTCTGCAGTTTGATGAAATATGCAAAGGCATCTCTTCACTCTTCATGCACACTGCATTCAACTATGCTCCGTATATCTATTCATTTTGTTCACTATAAATTCAACTGCGGCCATAGATCACAGCAGCGGCCAGCAATAATTCATCTGTATGTGATTTAATATACCATGCCGTTAGTCTGCTTCTTTTTTGATGAAGATATCTGTCTTTGAGCATGTGTATGAGCTGCGGCTCACATCAGGGTTCAGCAGTCCCCACTTCTGTAATATATAACTCAAATCTTATGATTTCTGTCTTTGATTTTGTAAAGTCTACTGCCTTTTAGCCACAAATACAAATGACTGAGGCCTTAACCAAATGGTGCAGTGAATGTACGACTCCATTTCCAATTCAATACAATTACAGAATAATGACACTCTCGAGGCCACATGCATACATCAGCTCGATAAAAACATATACATTATTTAAAAAAAGAAAAAAATCTATCTCAGAGTAGGTATGTTCTCCTCAGTGCGCTTACATGAGACGATAAACAAAATTCAGACTGTAATACATTGGATGAATATAAATTATTTACGGAGCTGGAACAGTCTGGATTCTCAAATCTATTTTTGCACAAGCATCTTCTCAATATCAGTGTGTTTTTGTGTTGACATTCAAAATTGATCTAGCTCTAAAAATATTAGTGCTGCGCAACGACTAATCACATCCAAAATGAAACTTTTTGTTTACATAATATATGTGTGTGTGTGTGTGTGCTGTGTATATCTATTATGTATATATAAATGCACACATGCATGTATATATTTCATGCATTTATACATTTATGTTATTTTATGTGAACATAAAAATGTAAATAAATATTTTCTAAATATGTGTGTCTTTATATATACATAATAAATATACACAGTAAACATTTTATTTTGCATGTAATTAATTGCGATTAATCGTTGCCCAGCACAAAAAAAAGATATTGTAGATGTTGTTGAAATGCCAATGAATTAAATCAAGTAAATAATTTTGCCAAAGATTAGCTTTAAATTATTAATAATTAACTATTAATTAACTATTTTTTTCCAGATCACAGTTTTCAAGTGTGCCAATGCCCAACCATAATAGTGAGTTTTGCCACCAAATTTAATTACCAAACAAATATATATTTTAATCCATTTTAAGTCTTTTACAAAATATGTTGAAAATGATTTTACTAAATTAACATTTGTGAAACTATATTGTGAAAATGTATCAGCAAAACATTAATGACTTTAATTTGAGGTTGAGTATTCATACATTTTATATTTATTTATGTAAATTGTTCAATTTGCCATGTCACAACTCTTTTACTTTTTATTTCTAAACTTTTCATTTGATAACAGACATCCTGAAAAATAATTAAATGCATTAGCTTTGCCTCGTTTTTCCTTGCCTAGAGGTAAAAATTGTCATTGCTTTTCCCTTATATTAACACACAAGGGACGCAAAAAAATTTACGCTTTTCCTTCTCACTCAATATGATTCTGCCTTTGACAAAGGTCTTGTGCTGATCTTAGCAAAGTTGTTTGCCCATTAGGCCTTTGAGAGAGTGACTTTGATGGCTTCTGTCCAAGATTAAAATGAATTGTTAAGACAGAGAGGCTCAGGGGCTAGCTGATTGATGAGCGCTTCACCGTCAGTGCCATTTAACCACATTCTAAAGCTGATGAGAAGGAAAGCACTAAGAGATGAGCTATCATGTGCATACTGAAGACTGCTTCTTGTCACTTCTGCTTGAACAACATCAACCGCAGTCATGAATTAACTTATGATTCCAATAAGTTTGATTCTTCAGTCTCTTCTGACCTTCGTAGAGCATTTATTGACACAAAGAGAAGGAAGGAGACATGCGCTACTGTTTTGAGGTTTGAGCAAGGGAAGAGAGGACAGATGTTGCTTAAAGTGTTCATGCATAATTTGTCGTGTTCAGATATCAAATGTCAATTAAGCCAAGCTGAGAACACTATAAAGTACCTTTTAGTATCTTGCCAAATGAATTATGATTATGTCTGCAAGTATATCTGTTCTGAGACTGGCTAAAATGGCTTTCGCTGCAATCACTCAAGCAGATGCTTTCTACAGACGGTCATTTATGAAGAAACAGCTCAAACCAAAGCAGGAATACTTACAGTTTCCTCTGGAAGACTAAATACATTTAAATGCAGCAAAAACACTGAGTGAGTTAAAACAGCAAACCTGAAGTGATGTATTTGCTGTAAAAATTGTTGGAGGTCAATAAATAAAACTTCTTGTTGGGGGAAAACAGTAATGAATTGTTTAAATGATCTATGTAGATTTTACACTGACACAAGACTTCAACAACAGCTAGACTACAAATGATTTTAACTCATATATTTCATATATTTTAGTAAAAGGTTCTGAGGTAGAAAGCCTAAAGTAGTGTTTGTATTATAAAACATTCCAATACTTTTCAGAGAGTAGAATCAAGCAGTTAATCAGTTTTTGTGACATCTTTTTAAGTAAAAGCGAGGCAGGACATTTACATTTGGATGTCAGACTGTAAAGAAAATACAGAAATAGTCTCAGCACCCTTTCTCTCCACTCTTTATCATTTTAAAATGATTTCCGAGTCCCGTGATAGCACCTAGCATTACTCCTAATGCTGCAGTTTATCACCCTGTTAAACAGGCCTGCTGAAAAGGTCACGGGGAGCGAGGCGCTGAGGGGACAGCTATATGACAAATATAACTGGACCTTCTTGCTCTTCCAAAGGTCAGTGGAAACATATTCCTTATGCATTTTAAATGTGGCGGTAGAGGAAGATTGAGTCCCAAGGGTACTTTCTATAGCGGTCAGTGGGAGTGGGATGTATAATATATAATATATAAACAATTATATAACATATAATTATATAAATGCTGCTGTCAATCTATTGTTGTGGGAGTGGCCTACACCGACATGCATTTGAGAATGGCTTGATTTCAGAATGGGCAACTTATTTTATTAAATTAAAATAAAAGTACTGGGTATATCTTTATCATTGTAGGGTGGTTGTGTACACACACTCCCAACACACATTGCAGTCCAAACTGCTTGTAAAAGTGCATGTTGCACCGGATGACCCCTTTAAATACAGCAATCTGACAAATGCACGTATAGCCCACTGTTCTGTTCCCAACAGAAGACATATTTTGACATATTGATGGTTAAATCACCTGAACTGTTACCACAGTGTTTTCTTCATTTGCCATCACACTTGCTGCAAATCCAGTTTGTTCTCAGTGTTTTTATGTGCGTGGCTCAAGGGTACAGCTTGGAAGATTGATGCTATTTGCACACATAGAGAGGTAAAGGACAGAACCCCCTCAGACATTGAGAATTCACTTACTGTTTGTTTATTGGTTCGTGGGAGCTATAATGTCTCTTTCTCCTTGAAATGAAATCATTCAAGGTATGTAGCCATTCATTCCATGATGTCCTTTAAGATTATATGTCTTTTTTTCTCTCCACAGCAACAGAATTTTCCCCCAGCATTCCATTTTGTTATGAATTACTTGAAATATGTGTATACTGTGTGCAGCAGTTACTGTGGAGGTCTGAAGTGTTGGACCCTCAGAAAGCACGTAAAATAGATTGTTTGTGTGTCACACTATGGCTGTCTGTTTCACTGGTATAGCTTGTTTATGTTCTGCCGTGAGTGTCCCAAGGCCTTGGCATTTGTTAGTCTCAAAAGGGCCTGAAGTGTTCTAGGCCTCCATCCTTCTCCCATGGGCTTTCGCCTGATGTGGCCAGCTTGGCTGTGGGCTTGCAGGGAAAAAACAAGTCCAGTCAAGTCCTCTCGGAGCCATCAAAGTTATAACTTTAGAAATATATATATATAGGCCTTCATTACCATATAAATGAAGACTGCTTCATATAAAAGAAGTCTCTTATGTTCTCCAAGGCTGCATTTATTCAATCAAAATACTCTTAAAAATAAAGATTTTACATTGATACCATTTTTATTTCCTCAGAAGATTTTTTCTGTAAACGGTTCTTGGGATTGTTCACTCAAAATAAAAATGTATTTAATAAATGTATTCACCCTGACTGTCAGCGGTGACACAAAATAGCCTTTTTTTCAAACTTTTCTTCCTTCTTCCTTTGTGTTCAGCAGAACAAAGAAAGGTTTGGAACTACCTGAGGGTGAGTAAATGATGCTGAATGTTCATTTTTGGTCAAACTATTCCTTTTTCTCAGTCTGAAGAACATTTAAAAAATATAAAGAACCTTTTGTGGAATGGAAAGGTTCTGCGGATGTTAAAGGTTCATCATGGAACTATCAAAACTATTTAAGATCTTTACAATATAAATTTACACTTACAATTTAAAATATTTTTCTAATTGTAAAACTGCATTTTTCCATCTCAAGAACATATCTAAATTGCAACCTATGCTCTCGACCTCAAATGCAGAATGCTAATTCATGCATTCATGACCTTGAGGCTGGAGTATTGTAATGCTTTATTGGGTGGTTGTTCTGCACGCTTGATAAATAGACTACAGCTGGTCCAAAACACAGCAGCTAGAGTCCTTACTAGAACCAGGAAGTATGAGCATATTAGCCCGGTTCTGTCAACACTGCACTGGCTCCCTATAAAACATCATATAGACTTTAAAACCTTGTTAATTACTTATAAAGCCCTGAATAGCTTAGCTCCTCAGTACTTGAGCGAGCTCTTATCAATTTATAGTCCTCCATGTCTGCTGCGTTCTCAAAACTTTGGCCATTTGATAATACATAGAATATCAAAATCAACTGCGGGTGGCAGATCTTTTTCCTTTTTAGCACCTAAATTGTTTGGGAGGCAGACACACTCTGTCAGTTCAAATCTAGAAAAGAGACTCTGGCTTACACTTAACACACTAATACACATCTATTAATCAAATCCATTAAAGGATTGTTAGGCTGCATTAATTATATCAGACGGAACCGGGAACAATCCCTTTAACACACGATTTAGTGTGTATCCAGAGTCTGTATCCAGATCAGATCAAAGAGATGATCTTCATCGGAGACAAGAACACCTAGATGAGCTCCGTGGACAGATCACCGGAACCAGATGCACACAAACACACACACACACACTATAAGTCCTTTGACAATCTGACATGTGCCTAAAATTGAACTGGAAAGTGTCTGGCAAGAGGAGAACTGACCCCAACTAAGCCTGGTTCTCACAAGGTCTTTTTCCCCATTCTCTCATGGATGGGGTTTTGGTTCCTTACCGCTGTCGCCTCTGGCTTGCTTAGTTGGGGACACCTGATTTCTAGTGATTATCATCGATTTGATTACAGAGGCCGTCTCTGCATTTAGTAAATAAATAGTTTAATCTTGTCATTATACATTACCATCACTCTATTCTCCTGTTTGATAATGTTCAGTGCTTTGATTGATTGATTGATTGATTGATTGAATTGTAATAATATTTCGCAATATTATTTAATATGTCACAACGTTATTGTTTTATATATACATATTTTATATATATATTATACAAATATAGTCAGCCTTATTGAGCATAGAATCTCCTTTAAAATTCTTTTGAACTGTAGTTATATACAGACGTGTAAACCATATGTACAGATACCTTACAGTGATAATTACTCCATTACAAGTTACAAATTCATCAATTCAATAAAAATTCATCCAAAACAACTTGAGTAAAAGTATTAGAGTATCTGATTTTAACAGTACTTAAATATTTTACTCTAAAGGATCAAAGATGCACTAGTCAAAGAGACATGCAGTGAAAAACTGAAATGTTGTGGAGAACTGGGGAAAATATGCAGAGGCATGCATGTACAGATATTTCATGGAAAATCTAGAACAAACAATAAAACAAAAGCCACAGGAAACAAAGAACAGAATGACGGGCAAACCGACAACCATTACACTGAACAACTCACAAAAAAACAAAGAATGCTAGGGCTGAATATGAGCTAACAAGCTGAAAAAGGATAGGATACAAACCACCTCACGAGACAGGAAGTGACATAAAAGTCATATATATAAATATATATATATATATATTCCTCCAAAAAGGTATCTTCAGTATAACAGATAAATGAAATAATGGCGAAATTAAAAAATCTAAATCTTCTTGTACTAGATGTGCTGATTTAAGCCTCATTGCCAGCTGCACCCATGCCCCCATTTCATTTATAAAACACCTGTGATTCACAACTACTGGCTGAGGAACTCACATTCACGTAAAGGGTAAAAGGCACAAGATATAGTACTTTTGTTGCATGAATAAAGTGCTTCAGAAAAGCTAAGTGTCATAAAAATTTTATGTAACTGCAGCACTCATGTTAAATAGTGTAAAGAGTAAAGAGTACAGATACTAATTTAAAAATGTAGTGAAATAAAGTAAAAGTTTCTAATATTCTTGATACTCAGTACAACTACAAGTATCCAAAAAAATAAATAGAAAAAAGTAATAAATGACATTTACTGAAGTACTTAAAAAAAATAATAATTGAGGGCAAAATATTTCTGAAATGTTTAGTGAAGACATAGTCTGCATGTTAAAAAAAAACAAATAGTTTTTTCCTCTTGTTTTCAATAGAATTGCTGCATGACAGCTGCATGCTTTAGATTAGTTTTCATCTAATAATGCTTTGGCAGATTTGTATGAGTGGTGTGGGATCTCAAACCGTGTTGACTCCGGGCTAAACAGCTGTCTATATTCATGAGATCCTCATTCTCCACAGCTGCATCTTCATAAACAGTCGCCTTTTCCATTATTCAAGCCCACAAGAGCTTCTTCTGAATTTACAGGATGTCTCTTGTCTCTTGTCTCTGTCAGAAAGAAATTGCGCTTTTCTTGCAGGTCTGTGAGATAAGCAAAACACACAGCGGGATGCATGTGTAATCTAACATGATGAAAAGCTTGGGATAAGATTTCCCATGTTGCACTGTAGCAGTGCTGACTCTAAAATATTCCCAGTCACTGGCAGTTGTACAAACATGTTATCGTGATACAGATCTTGTATTTAGTGATGGCTTATTTCACATGCGTTGCATTTTTTGTTAAGAAAAGCAGATTTTTCTTGCATGTCTGAGCAAATTAATAAATCAGTGTTACACCGTTAGGTAACGGACAAAAGTTTAGATCAATAAATGGTAATCAAGTCTTTTACAGCTGCTGCTGCTGCTGCTGCTTCCAGAGCTGTAAAAGGCTAGGGGATTGTGGAGTGATAGGCTGCCAATACAGGAACAGACTTCGGTGTCTCAGTAACCAATAAATATAGTTAGCTATTTGCTATTCAATTTGTGCTTCCATTATTTAAGCAGGATATTTACTGCTATTTTATTACAGTGCTTGCAGTACTGTATTGATATTTTTCAAACATTCTAGTTAGGCTTTTTTCCCTAAACCCCTAAACATATACATTAAACTGCTGCAACAAATTCAGTTAGAACCATGGAGTCTCAATTCAAAGTTTGTTTATTAGATCATTTTAGTCTTTTATTAATTAATAATAATAATAATAATATAGGCTATATATATATATATATATATATATATATACACACACAAGGAGAAACACTGGACAATGACTAACAGCAACAATAGCTTTAAAGTTGTAATAATCATTATGGTTGAATAAACTGATTAAATGATTCAGTAACTCACTAAATATCTGTTACCAAAAACATTAAAAGAGAATGTTGTTCAGAGAATATTTTCTGACAATGTTATGAAAACATTCATTAAGTACAAATAAAATTTTAAAAAGACAGGCTGCAAATGTTGTTCGGAAAATAATTTCTCTCAGCATCAAAATAATGTAAAACATAATAGTATATAAGGCATGTAAATGTTATAAAAATCCCTTATGAAAATTAACCATGGTTTAACAACAAATAAAACAAACAAAATATTATAATAATAGTTCAATCATGGTAACCACGAAAAAAGCTTTGTTTTGCTAGACTTAGCCATTGTTTAAACATGTAGTAAAATAACAAATGGTGTACAAATGGTAATCAATGTATCAAAAAAACATGGCTACTTCAATATATATATATATATAATCTGAAGTGATTCCAACAATATTATAGCTGTGATGTGGACATTACTTTTTTGAATCAGAATGATCAACAAAACTTGCCCTCTACTGGCGTAACATGTAACCTGCAGGTCCCACATAACATGATAAATTATAAATATTTGGGTTAAACTGACAAAAAAATATTCAAAACACTGTGATAAACAAAATCCCTTTACTATTTTCTTTACTTTTTTTGCTTTCGGATTCTGTCACCTGCTGATGAACTTTATTCTTACAATTGTTTCGTTTTTGGATATGTATGTAGAAAAAATAAAAACATGTGGTGTTGTTTTAAAGCGTTGTTTATCTGAGCTCATACAAATACAACTTTCAAGGTTTCATCACATCTCAGATTTTGACTGACTGCCAGAAGAACGCTGTGCTGCTGTACTGATGGTCGTCCTCGCGTCGCAGTGCATTGTGGGATCGCGCTCCGTGTTTGCCTCAGTTGATCAAGATGGCCGCGAATATTTTGTGGAGAGGTTTGAGTTGAATACACGCCGCACTCAGAGCGATTGTGATGTTGAGAGACCAGATTCATTCGTCCGCATCAGAACATCTTCAGAAGTAAGCTGTCAAAACATTAATCACGCTTCTCCCGACCCGATCGCGCTTGATCGAAGCCGTAATCAGCGCTGTTAGGCCAGTTAGCCGCGCTGCTAACAGCTCCGGGGAGGGACGGAAGGGGTTTCTGGTAAACAAGCGAAATCAGTGCAGTCCCGATATCTTATATACACCCACGCTTTTGATTATGCAACAACAACCGTTAAGTAAAATCCGTCTGTGTCTTTGAAATGTCAGACTGTAGCTAGCTGCAGCTAGGCTAACTAGTTACTCAGCTCTTTTCTGCTCTTAACGTTACTCCCTATGACAGGTACTGCAAGGTTACACGATTTGCTGCTCTCACTCTGCATTAAACACACCGAGCATCAAAACAATTTATTCCTTACTATTAAGACTGTGCTTGTTCGTTTTAAAATGAACCGTAGGAGACTGAGTGTGTGTGCACTGCTGAAGTTGTTTGTGCACTGTCATACCCCCTGCCTGCCCCTCTGCGGCCTCGGCTCCTTCTGTTCGGGGTAAACGACTGTTTACCGGTACACAGGATGTTTTGGTTGCGAAACCACACGGTATGTTCTTAGTTCGGGCCTCTGTTTAGGTTTATGTTGCTGCTCTTCTTGCGGTCACATGGGCTGTGTCAAAAACCAGTGGGCTTACTACCTATACAGCATTTTAGACATGGTATGGTTCCCGAATACAGTCTAGGTAGGCAGCTTGCTTGGTTTTAAGACACTACGTGGTGACTTTCTGCCCCGTGGTGCACGTTAGGTTCGTGTTTACCAACACTACAGTGTTTCTCAATAATCTTGAGTAGTTATGATCCATACTTTTTATTTTTTGGAAGAGCTGTCCTTTTTATCAGTCATTACTAAGTGAACTGTTCCCAGTCGTCTGTATATATTGCTTGTATAGCAATATGTTTGTGAGTGACCGTTCTCTGTTCATCTGCAGGATTTCTACCTGACCACCTTTTGGTCTTTTTGAGTTCAGAGCCGCAGAAGAGTGTGATATTGGAAACTTTAAGCAAGTCTAATGTAAGTTTCTTTGTTTATACCTGTGTTTAATAACTGTTTTCATGAGTATTTTTACTTGTCTTGACTGACTTTCAAAACTTAAGTGTTCCTTTTATTTTGTTTTGTTTTTTTTTTGTCTTTTTTCACATTTTCTCAACAAGCATAGCTAGTTTCCAGATTAATGACTCTATTTGCAGTTTGCATTAAAGGGATAGTTCACCAAAACTGAACATTCTCTCATAATTTACTCACCCTTCACTTGTTCCTGGTAGAGGTTCTTTGTTCTATTGATATTGTAAAGAATGCTGGTAACCAAAAGTAGCCATTGACTTCAATAGTATTTTTGTAAGTAGAAGTCAATAGCTATCAACAGAAGAAAGAAATGCATGCAGGTTTGGAACAACTTGAGGGTGAGTAATGATGACAGAATTTTGGTCTCTTTAAGAACAAGCAATTTCTTGATTATCCTGAAGGTGTGGTCATATACCATCGCTAGGTGTTGGTTTCCATGCAAAATCCGCTAATTTCAACAGGAATCCACACAATCAGATGTGTCAAATTAGGGTGAAATGGTTCCTAACTTTTGAAATTGTGCACAGTGGTATATGCGTTTCTATTCTATTCACAATTAACTTTTTACTCTATGTAAATGTGCTGATGTATTGGCGAAGTGAAAAAGCATTAACCACCTTGGATAATAAAATCATGTTTGCAATCCCAAGCAATGAGCATGAAATCTGGATTATTAAAAAAAAAATCTCAACATTATTGTTTATTGATATGAATTGCATTAGTGACACATAACCAGAAGTTCTTTCACCCAAAAAAGCAGAAAGTATTACAGGTTTCTGATGAATAATCATGTTACAGCTGTAATAAATATATAAGCTTCAAATATGATTTTAAACCCCAAGAAAAGCGGACTCCATTTACTATTTATTTCATTTATAAATGTTACTGAGTTAAATTTATTATTACTTTTTGTAAACTGAGAGATGAGTCGCTTTTTTTTTATATTATGGTAGAAATGCTTTCAAAAGAGCATCTTGTTGAACCTAAAACATTTTGGGTGCCTATATTGGGCGCTTATTGGAATGACATCAATCTGCATTAAATGTTTTCTATTGTGACAGATCAGTGCATGGTATTTAAAGAATTTTGCAGGCATGCCCTAACAATGATAAGCTGCATTGTAAATATTCAAATCATTGTTTTATAATAATAATCTTTAATTATCTTTAAAAAAGTGGTAATGCTTGCTTTTTCCATCATTTTGAATGTATTTTTATGTGCACATGCAAATGTCAACATGTTTTGATGTGTGTTGAGAAATTCAAATGGATGGTTTTATTTGAGTTTGATTAGCCGAGAAATACTTGCACTGTTGTGAACTTATTTTAGTGTTGAACCGTACTAATCCCCCTGCTGTCCTGTTTGAATGTCTGATACAGGAAGCGAGCGGCTGCAAAGCATTTAATTGAGCGCTACTACCACCAGTTAACAGAGGGCTGTGGAAATGAGGCCTGCACGAATGAGGCTTGTGGCTCTTCTCCGGGTTTCCAGCGCATGGATAACAATGCAGCGGCCATCAAGGCCCTGGAGTTATATAAGAATAATGCCAAACTGTGTGATCCTCATCCCTCTAAGAAAGGAGCCAGTTCAGCCTTCCCGGAGAACAGTGCCAAAGGAGCTCACAACTTCTCTGCTTGCAGCAACGGGAAGATGAACCATAAGGACCTACCGCCCACACGGGAGGACTTTAGAGGTGAATAGCATTGTCACAATTGCAGAATTAGTAATATTTCATGATTTTTATTTTTTTTATTTTTGTGAAATACTCACTCAGGAAAGGAACAAATTGCTACCCATGTTATTTATGACTGGTTTTGTGGTCCAGGGTCAAAAATGTATTGTTTTGAGGAAAAGAACTTAAACTAGAGAAAATATAAAAAGGAATAAAAATACTAAAACATGTGACTCTTTTTGATACCACAAAGTTGTTACTGAATACATGTTTAAACATCGAAAATGTCAGTATTGAAGAACAAGGAAATTAAAGAAATTGTATGCGTTTTTTTTCCCCCAATTCCAACTCCTTTCTAACTTTTTCTGAAAAATTGCAAAAAGAGAGGCTTGCACACTATGAAACTGGGAAAAGGCAAGTTTGACATTAAAAAAAAACAGCTTTACTGAAGAGCAGCTAATGTTTCTGTAACAAAAGGATCTTCTTTCTGAGTCCAATTTCAAACTACTTTCTGAATCATATCTTTGACTTTCCATGCAAATGTTGACATATTCTTTACCCTGTTCTTCGGCAGACCTGAATTACTTGACGGAGGAGAAGGTGTATGAAATCCTGAGCCTCTGCAGTGAGACCGAGGACTATTCTCCTCTAATCCGTGTCATCGGTAGGGTTTTCTCAAGCGCGGAGAGTCTGGTCCAGAGTTTCCGCAAAGCAAAACAACACACCAAGGAAGAGCTCAAGTCCCTTCAGGCCAAGGATGAGGACAAAGATGAAGATGAGAAAGAAACGGCCTCCGGTTCTTCCACAGCCATGGAGGTGGAACCTGAAGCCTCGGCGTCAAGCGAAGACGGGCCATCTCATGGAGAGAACAACGTCCAAAAGTTGGGCCCCGTCGAAGTTTCTGTAGACATTGATGCAGTAAGAAGAGTGTACAACAGACTATTATCGAATGAGAAGATTGAAGCAGCATTCCTCAACGCGTTAGTCTACCTGTCACCCAACGTAGAGTGTGACCTCACCTATCACAACGTGTACGCCACCGACCCTAATTACCTGAACGTCTTCATCATCGTCATGGAGAACAGTAACCTCCACAGTCCAGAATACTTAGAAATTGCCCTGCCGCAGTTCTGCAAGGCAATGAGCAAGCTACCTCTTCCGGCTCTGGCCAAGCTTGCACGGTTGTGGTCGCAGTACGGTGCAGACCAGATCCGACGTCTGGTCGAGACCTTCCAGCAGCTTATTACCTACACGGTCATCAGCAACGAGTTCAGCAGCGACAACCTGGTCAATGAGGATGATGGTGTGGTGGCAGCCACCAAGTGCTTGAAAATCGTCTACTATGCAAATGTGCTGGGCGGCGACCTAGACATGGATCACAACGAGGAGGAGGACGACGAGCCAATCCCAGAGTCCAGCGAGCTGACCCTGCAGGAGCTGCTCGGCGAGGAACGGCGCAATAAGAAAGGTCCTCGGGTGGATCCGCTGGAGACAGAACTAGGCATTCGTGCCTCGGACTGTCGAAAACCACTTATACCTTTCGAGGAGTTCATCAACGAACCGCTCAACGAGGTGCTGGAAATGGACAAAGACTACACCTTCTTCAAGGTGGAGACAGAAAGCAAGTTCTCCTTTATGACCTGCCCGTTCATTCTTAACGCTGTGACTAAGAATCTAGGCCTGTATTACGACAACCGGATCCGGATGTACAGCGAGCGCAGGATTACAGCCCTCTACAGTTTAGTGCAGGGACAACAGCTGAATCCTTACCTGCGACTCAAAGTGCGCAGAGACCACATCATAGATGATGCTCTTGTCAGGGTAGGTCTTGCAAAGACAAATGTTGTTTTATAGTGTTGTCTTGTGTATTGGTTGTCATGTGTGATGAATGTGTGATTGGTTTTAGTTGGAGATGATTGCCATGGAAAACCCAGCAGACCTGAAGAAACAGCTGTATGTGGAGTTTGAGGGAGAGCAGGGAGTAGATGAAGGAGGAGTATCCAAAGAGTTCTTTCAACTGGTCGTTGAGGAGATCTTTAATCCAGATATAGGTAATTATCTTCAATTATTTCCTACTTGATTCATTTAATATACTCTTTGTCTTTTTTTCACTCATCCTAATATTAAGCTTAATCAGTTTAATTTATAGTCATTGATAGTGGTATGGATAATGCACTATTTGTATGTGCTAGTAGGCTTAATGTTTCTCTCAGAACTTGTTTTATTAATATTGATGATGATATTGATTCAGTGAGTGTGAGTTGAGGATCTGTTGCCTTACACTTCCTCTTTCTGTTTCACCCACAGGCATGTTTACCTATGATGAAAGCACAAAACTTTTCTGGTTCAACCCTTCATCGTTTGAAAATGAAGGCCAGTTCACCTTGATAGGGATCGTCCTGGGCTTAGCTATCTACAATAATTGCATTCTGGATGTGCACTTCCCTATGGTGGTTTACAGAAAACTTATGGGAAAGAAAGGAACGTTTAGAGACCTTGCAGACTCTCATCCGGTAATGCTTGCTTGGTTACATTTCCTAGTCTTTTTTCTTTTATACACAAATACACACATAACACGAAGACTGCATCATCATTTAAAAGTTTAGGGTTAGGAAGATTTCTTATGCTCACCACGTCTACATTTATCTGATTAAAATGAAAGGCAAATTGCAATTTAAAATAATATATATTTTTAAATGCCAACATCATCATGACAATGGAATTATGTATTTACAAAGAGCAACATTTCTGCTTTATAGTAAATGGGAGTGCATGTCCTGTTCTCATATTGGAGGCATGCTGAGAAGCAGCTGTCTGTTTGCACTTGTACAGGATACAGGTGGATTTAGGGCAGAGATTGTGTCTGGGAGGAGATTTAGGCAGGTACATCAACACTTCAGAGGCATACCCTGTCATTATGACTCTAGGACAAAGTGTCTACTCATCAGTATATTTAGGGCTTCCCCTATTACTTGGCAATTATGCAGTATTAGCAGAAAAGTAGTGTCAATGCATCTCTACATATTCTCCATAATGGTTCTGATCATCTATTTCTTCAGGTTCTTTTTCAGAGTCTGAAGGATCTGCTGGAGTATGAAGACAATGTGGAAGAAGACATGATGATTACCTTCCAAATCTCACAAACAGACCTGTTTGGAAACCCACTAATGTATGATTTAAAGGAAGGAGGAGATAAAATCCCAGTTACCAATGAGAACAGAAAGGTTAGTCCACTTTAAGCAGAAATGTTTGGCGTTGAATTAATTCATTCAGCATTTGAAAACACATCTGCCAGTATACATATAAAACAAATTGGGTCTCTGCAGGATTTTGTGGCACTCTATGCAGAGTATATGCTGAACAAAAGTGTGGAGAAACAGTTCAAGGCCTTCAGAAGAGGATTCCACATGGTCACTAATGAGTCTCCGCTGAAGTATCTGTTTCGGCCGGAGGAAATTGAGCTGCTTATATGTGGTAGCAGGGTGAGTTGGCTATTCATTATTACCTATTCTCAGGCTGTTCTTACACATGTGGCACAGCCATAGATACAAACCCATAACTTTGTTTTTCTCCTGCAGAATCTTGACTTTCTAGCACTTGAAGAGAGTACAGAATATGATGGTGGATACAACAAAGACTGTCGCATTATTAAGTATGTGGATGCTTATTAAAATAATTAAATTGCGTATATTAAAATCATTGTGGATTATTGTTTTATTGATGACTCGATAGTTACTGAACGACAATTCTCAACTTCTCCAATTATAAAACCTACAATCATGTCAATGGATAATAAATCTGTTTTCAGGTAGCAATTCATTTGTCATGAAACAATTAATTTAATTTGTCTTGTTAATTATGGGTGTTAGCATTAACGAGCACAATATCTATTGACCGGTAATTGTAAATACTTCTTCCTATGTGAGATAAAAAGTGTATTTAAAATGATATTTTTGCTACTCATCAGGGATTTCTGGGAGACTGTGCATTCATTTGCCCAGGAGCAGAAGAGGTTGTTTCTTCAGTTCACCACGGGCACAGATAGAGCTCCTGTTGGAGGTTTAGGCAAACTCAAGATGATTATTGCCAAAAATGGCCCTGACTCAGACAGGTAAACTCCAAATATGCTGTTGCTCAATAATGAGTTCAGGTTTTTTGACATCATTCCTTGTTTAAATAAATTCTAAATCTGAATACTTTGAGAAATGGAAGACGTAGGCAGTGGAATAGAGACAATTTTACTGAAAATAATGTCACGATGCAGTAATTCTTCAAATGCTTTTTGTTTCAATATTCACCCAGTGCTCTTTTGTAACGCTTAAAAAAATTAATAGGATCAAATCAAGTAAGCCTGTTTCTTTTTTTTAAAGCGTCACCTTGCATAGTTATGTATATTCGAAAGTTACATTTTCTTTAATCAGCAATTTAAGCATTTCTATGCAACTACACTTTTACCACATATAAAAGACATTGTAGATCTATATGCATCTTCTCAAAGTAATGCTCTCTCTTCCTCTCCTCCTATGGTCAGGTTACCCACCTCTCATACTTGCTTCAACGTGCTGCTCCTCCCTGAATACTCCACCAAGGAGAAACTTAGAGAGAGACTCCTTAAAGCCATCACTTACGCCAAAGGCTTCGGCATGCTCTGAGGCACCAGGATCCACAAAAGAACTCGCTCGACCTCAGAGCTCTCATTTGTGCGTCAAAGGAGCATTCAGCTACATCGACAACTAAAAGTAAATATCAAGTTTAAATGTAAGGCAACGTGAAATGGGGTAAAATGGGAAAGTTCTGGTGACCGTGTGCCTGTGCCTAAATAGTAGATAAAACCACACTGGACTCTTGGCTCTCTCTCTCCCTCTTATGTAAGTGTTAAGGTTCCCTTTTTGTATGCACTGAGAAATAGCGTTATTTATTTTAAGGGATTAAATCTCTTGTCATGTCTGCCAGGAAATCCATTCACGTTTTGCTTTCGTAGTCATGAAAAGGAGAGACGGTTAGAAGTTTTCAACACCTGCAGGACTGATCACCATCTAAACTTAACCAGATCAAAGGGAGGAAGTGGAACTTTATTGATGTATTATGGTTGAACTGTGAAAGTGCACTTAACTCAATATTCAGAATGTCTTTTAGGGTTGTCTTTTTTTTTTTTTTGGTGGGGGGGGGGGGTGTTTTGGGTCTGCCCTTTGACATTATTTGGCTTGTGTTTCATAGGTCTTCCCTAGTCAATTTGCATTTGCAGCAGTGCATTCAAGGTACAGAGCAGCTCCAGTCTCAATTTCGTGTCCAGGAATCTGTATTTATTGAAGAACTGCATTGTTTGTAATGATGCTTGGCGAGTTGTGCTGCTCTTTTATGGCCAGTGTTCTGCATTTCGCTTCAGAGCCAGCTCTTTCTTTCTCGCACAGAATTGATCGCTTTGCTAAAATCAATCCACGCTCATGGTGCACTCCTGACAAAAATGAGTAGTGTTACAAAAGAGAGATCTAACCTTCCAATCTCTTAAAGGCTTCCTACAAGTGTTTTTTTGTTATGTTATCTGTCTGGTTTTAATTCAGGATGGCAGACTTTTAGGCGGTAATTGCTAATTGACAGTGCCCCATGAAGAAACCGTTTTAGTTGCTTTCTTTGTTGCTCTGCACAGTCTCTGGCCCTATACTGTTGGATGAAAAAGAGGGGAAATTGGCACAAATTGTACCACTATCTTGTTGTGCCAAAGATTTATGCTGAGAATCGCCGCTCTGGTTTGTCCAGGCATAGCTGGAAACCCACTTTAGCGATGCCCTCTACACTTTTTGTTTTCCTTTTTCCCTCTTGCATATTAAATGTGACTGTGGTTTGTTCCACTACTGATGGCGCTAACATAAAAGGGGGAAACAGAACTTGATATCGAGAATGACAACATTTGATTGTTTCAAGTTATTCTTAAATAAATTCAAAACTGAAAAACAAACCAAGTGTGGAAATGTGATGAAGAGACTGTGATTTTTAACTTCTGGATCTTTTGTGGTGTGTCACGATTTTGGAGCTTGCACATAATATTTTACACATTTATGATGTAAAATACACATAAAATTAACATGTATGTCTGTTTTAACATATTTAATACCATATTGAAGCTGAAATATTTGAGCTCTTTTATAAACATAGTTTAGCTTTTAATAAAGTATGATTTTAGTCATTTTAGGATTTAGTTACCAGGTGTTTACCATCCAACTTGTACTTAATCAAAAAACTGTAATTTAGATTCATTTTTATATGCAATTTAGTAGTGCTGTCAAAGGATTTATCATATTGTTTGCATAATGTGTGTATTCTGCGTATATTTATGTATATATAAATACACGCATGTATATAATTGTTTTTAAAAATTAAATGTATTTACATATTTGCAATAATTAAAAAAAAATATATAATTTATTTTTATTTAAATGTATACATGCATGTCTGTGTATTTATATATAAATATGCACAGTATACACACATATAAAACTTTAATTTTGGATGCATGATTAATCGTTTGATAGCACAACATTTAGACATACACTGTTTCAACTTTTCTATATCAAAATGTTCTTTAAGAGTACAGTTTGTGTTCCCTAACATGACATGCACACACAATACATGCCTGGTATTTTGAAGTCCACTAAATAATATTACTTTTAAATGAAACACTCTTAACAAGCAACATTTGTTACATTGAACATTTATTAAAGAACACGTTTTGGGTTCTTTTGGATAATATACTAAAATGTTTTGGCTTGTGTTGGGGATATTTTCATGTTAAGTTGTTTTTCCAACAATGCTATTAGCCATTTTATTAAATCAATGTAATTGTTTAATGCGCAGATCAGAACATTGTCATGTAACTAAATAGTAGTTTAGAGTATATGTTCTCATATTTATGCCAAATTAAAAAATAGAGCATTATCCCTCTTTTTCTGAGTCAGATCTACAAAGGTAAACCTCATCCAGTACAAAGTGCCTTTTTTGCCCACGTTTTTGACATACACCACAAAGAAACACTACTGTTCAAAAGTACTGCCATAGATATAATACCAAATATGAATGGTAATTCAGCATAAATGACATTTTACATTTTGTGACATTACTGGAGCAAATTACATTTTAAAGTAAATTTAAATAAAATATTAAATAATATTTCAGGGTATTACTGTTCTTACTGTAAATATAAATACAGCCTGGATGAGCATAAAAACATCTTTTAAAAAATACAAAATCATTTAAAAACCCCAAACTTTTGAATGGTAGTATATTTCTCTCTTCCATTCTGTCATCTGATCTATTCTTACTGTACATATTGAATAAATACAACATCAGCGTTACATTTCATATATGGTACAACATTGTCGTGTAAAAGTTATAAATAAATAAGTATAAACAGTTTAAAAGTAATGTACTATGTTAGAAATATGTCCATGGATAGGCAACCCCAATGTCTATGCTGTTGCCTATTTGGTCTTCTTTTCTTCTTCTTTTTTGTCCTCAACAACCTCAGACAGATCTTCCACCCGTAGCGTTTTCACTTTGCTCTCCATGTTGGTGATCCTCTGTTTCATCTTGCTCTGGTAGGATGTGTATTCTGCCATAAGCTTGGCGAACTTGCCCGTCATGACTTCAAGGTTGCTCTCGAGGCGGTGAATCTTCTCTTCCAGATCTTTGGGATCAGCACCAGCGTTCGCAACCGCCTCGTCAAGAAGGTTGTCCTTCCTTAAGATGGCCTTTCCTTTCTCCTCCAGGGCTTTTTTGGCATCTGGGTATTCGGTAAGCGCTTCCATGAGGTCATCTTTAGACAGCGCAAAGAGGTCCGAATAGCCGACACTACGAATGTTCGCCGTTCTTCTGTTTCCGGCTTTACTGCCTTTTATTCCGAGGATGCTGATCTCTCCGAAGTAAGCGCCGTCACTGAGCACCACAAACTGCGTGATGCCATCATCGGCCACCACGGCAAGCTTTCCTTCTTTGATAATGTACATTTCTCGACCAATGTCACCTTTTTTACATATGTAATCTCCAGGGCTGAACACCTGAGGCTGCAGCTTCAACACCAACTCGATAAGAAGTCCAGCTTCACAATCCTGGAAGATTCGAACCTTCTTCAGTGTATCTAAATGGACATTGATGGCTATTTCAGCTTTGAGCTTGTCCGGAAGGTTCTTCAGGACTTCCTTCTCATCGCAAGTCTTCTTCTCCGTCCAAAGGTAGTCAAACCATTTGATGACCCTGGCCTCCAGGTCTTTGCTGACCTTACGAAACTGCATGTACTGCTTGATGGAGTCGATTTTGGCCTGAAATTCGGCGCGAGAAGCATTCATGTTGGAGATCATGGCACCCACGTTACCGACGATGGTAGCGAAAATCAACACTCCGATGAGGAAGTCCATAACGACAAACAAGTATTCGATGTCTTTAACAGGAGGTGGTGTTTCTCCAATGGTGGTGAGAGTAAGAGTGGACCAGTACAGACAGTAGATGTATTTTCTAGCCAAGCGGCCGTATTCTGGATGGCTGATGTTTGGATATACCCACGTGTCTGTCCCAAAGCCAATTGTTTTGGAAATAGCAAAGAAAATACAAGCGTTCCAGTGAATAATAATCAGGATGTAAAGTACGAGGTTGCTGATGCGGAAAATGTTGGGGTAGTTTGTTCGGGTTTCTGTGCGGTCAAAGAATTCGAAGAGACGTGCCATTTTGAAAAGGCGGTTGAAGCGAAGTTCGGGATTGTTGAAGCCCACTTTCAGCATTATTAAATCCGTCGGGATCATTGAAAACATGTCGTATTTAAACTGTGGGATCTTCCTGTAATGATCCATCAACTTCTTAGAGTCTTTGACAAGAAGACCCTGCTCCAAGAAGCCTGAGGGAAAAAAAGTAAAGGAACATTGAACAAACGTATAGATTTCAAAAGAAGGCTGAATTGATTTAATAACGAATACAGTAGAGC
This sequence comes from Enteromius radiatus, assembly GCA_032357445.1. Classification (NCBI taxonomy): domain Eukaryota; kingdom Metazoa; phylum Chordata; class Actinopteri; order Cypriniformes; family Cyprinidae; genus Enteromius; species Enteromius radiatus. The sequence continues at coordinate 13,978,572 of JAUCMS010000105.1, forward strand.
AGTAATTATTGTGAAATAAATATTTTCTAGAATATACACTAGACGGAGTGTGAAGTGTGACTCCAAATCCAGACCTCCATGGGTTAATAAATTTGATTTCCATTGATAATTTTGATTTTGTTGTCAGCACATTCATCTATGTAAAGAACAAAGTATTTAATAAGAATATTCCATTCATTCAGATCTAGGATGTGTTATTTTAGTGTTCCCTTTTATTTTTTTTTTGAACAGTGTATTTTATAAATAAATAATATATATATATATATAATATATTCCTGTGATGGAAACCTTAATGTTTAGGAGCAGTTACTATAGTGTTAAGTTTTTTTTTTTTTTTTAAAACAGTTTGTAGAAACTTCAATAATTAGTTTTTTTAGGATTCTTTAATAAATAGAAATTTCTAGAACAGCATTTCTTTTTTCTGGTAGTATATTCATTTTTCATAATTAATCAATCATATCAATATGTTTAACATTAATAGTAAATAATAAATATAATTGGAATAATAAAATGTTTTAATTCCTCCTGAAAAACCACCATACCTGTTCTTGATCTGACAAATGTATCTGCATAATAGATTACATCTGAGGTATAGTCCATGACGATCCAAAGCATTGTGTAAGAGTTCTGAAGCTCATTGAAACAGGCCCTAAAGAAATATACAGAATGAAGCACATGGCACATCTCACTCCACATCTGAAGTTATTGATTTGATGAGAGATTGTGCATGAACAGACCTTGTCACCAGCATCATCAGGTTGTAAAACACTGGGGCTGCTATGACTGAAAGCCATCTGTAATACTTGTCTGAGGCCGGGTCCATGATCCACACTTCTTTCCTGAAACACATACTAAATTATTGTCTGGCTACTTTTAAAAATGAACACCTACTCAATCACAGTCTTCATCTGTGAATAATCAATAGCATTATCTGATTATTAGTACTAAAACTGCTATTAAAATGTCATTGTTGGCATACTCACGGCGGGGGAGGAGCATCTTTCTTTTTATCATCTTTCTTATCATCCTTCTTTTCGTCCTTTTTCTCATCTTTTTTCTCACCCTTTTCATCTTTTTTCTCATCTTTTTTCTCTTCCTTCTCATCTTTTTTCTCTTCCTTCTTCTCTTCATCTTTTTTTATTTCTTCCTTTTTGCTGAAGGTAACATTTTGGGCTGTTTTTATTTAAATGAACTAACCTGGTATCTAGGGGTCACTAGTGTGAACTAACGCTAGTAAACTCTCAAGTTAACCTGCAGAGGGCAGCCTTAACACTACCAATTACACTGAACACTATTAAGGCAATGTACTAAACATGTCATCTGTTGGTATTAATTTCATATTTTGAGATTAATTATTTTTAGCATTCATTTATTATTTAGGATTCTAAAATCTAGTATCTATCACATCCACATAATAATTATTTTCCTTTCATTTAATGCACTATACAGGGGTGTTTCTACATGGTACTTACTCATCTGTGTTGTTACAGTTGTTCATATTGTAAGCTGCCAGAGGCCAGTGATTGGCTTTTCTTATTGAGCAAAAGGCATTAATTTTTGTCATTATTGTGGAGTACATTTTGAGGTATCTGATTCTAGGACAACAACTATAGATCATCACTACTGCTGATTTATTATCTGTATCTATAGTCAACAACTGTTTCCATTAGCTTCTATTCTACAAATTACTGTGACATTATGGGAGCATTTCTACGTGGAAATCTACATACTGAATTCAGAATTAGATTTTATTAAATGAATCCTTAGCTCTGTGATGTTTTATTAAATCTGCTGCACACAATACAGATATACTGTACAGTTTACACGGATGCAGCGTGATTCTCTACATGACTCTCTTATTTTCAAAATCTCTACCTTATACCAAAGTCATATCTATCTGTACAATGAAGCTGTACAGTAAATCTTTTTCTTGACTTACTTCCTCTTATGAGGCCTGTCAGGCAGGCCAATAGAGGACCGGGCATTACTTCCTCGGCTAGATAAGTCTTTAAGGTCAGGTCCACGGAATCGCTCCAAAAAGGAGTCGGGACGCTCTACCTCTCTGTGAAGCCTGTGTGATGCCCAGTTCCTCAGCATTAGCAGAAAACGGGTGAGCCTGGGAGACCAAAACTTGTCAAACAGAAACACTTCCGAGCTCTTTATACAGTATGTAGCTTTCTGTTCAAGCCATGTCAAATGCACACTTAACATGTTCAAATTTTGTACATTGTAGATCATGCTTCTCTGTATGGTAAAATCAGATATGTTAGTGACTGATGCAGAGTGTGCGTTTGACTTGGCTTTAGTAGCAATCAGGGTCCACATGGTAAACTACGTTCAAGCTTTGGATAGGCTTTGTGTCACCTTGCCATAGCCCCAGCACCTATAAAAGAGCTTCTCCTGGATTCCTGAAACTGGCTGGTTGCAGAAGAAATGATGCCCTGCATGTCAGAGTTGTCGTCCTCACATGGAGAATGCACCCTGAGAAAAATTAAAGGTTAGTCATGTTTCAAAAAGATCATATTTTGACACTAAGCTAGGCTACAGAAACTGCAAAACACCAGAATGTAGCTTATTTTTATTTTTTAACGAAATACTAGACCATTTCAATCGAAACTTAACTGTTTTAGCCGAATTTACAGTTTTGCTAAATTGACGCAATGGAATGCAGATCTGACAACAAACCCGCATCCTGAAGTCAGTTTCATATGCAAAGAGTTTTCCATGTTTTCGGGAAAAAATGTAATTTGTCTGAAAATCATTAATTGTTTACTTAGGTACAAAAATCAGTTTAACACTGTAAGTGAAGCTCAAAAAGCTAAATGACCGCCTTAAGGTCTGCTTGTTATTCTCACCTGCTTGCACCATTTTCATTCTGGTCCAGTTCATCTTCAGAGGCTCGGACCGAGAGCCTGTGTCTGGATGGGTAGGATTGCTCTGTACAAATCTTCGCCATTCTCTTTCTTCTCTTTGCCTTTTCTAGGCATCCAGCACTTGATAAGTCATGTCAAACAAAAGACAACACCGTTACAAAAGACCATGAATTAGTAAACATTCAAAGCGTGTATTTGATCCTAGAAATTATGCTCAAAAGCATAATGCAGTGAGGCTTTCAATGGGCTGCCATTATTTCAGATAATAAGGCTGTATCAGCTGAACCCAAGGTTCAGTGGAATTAAAATCTGAAGAGATTACAAGAACCTGTTATTGACTTGATCTCTGCAAGTCTGTTTTCACACCGACAGCACTGCCATCTGAACACATCGCCTAAATATACTTGATGTTTAAACACTAAACAAGATCAGTGGCCCATCTCGCTGGTAGATCTTGACCCAGATGTACTTTATAGGCAACTCAAGCCATCGTGTAGACAGCATTTTTAGAAAGTGTGACTGCATATAGCAAGAACTGGTTGTAGACTAATTTTTGGTTAAACTGAGTGGTAAATAGTTGTAAAATATGTTTAAGCCTATTTGTTCAAACGGCAGGAAATGTGACAAAAATTTCAACAAATTTATATGGCACATCTTTCAGAGCTTTTGACCAAAAGGGCGATTCTGTGCTTTCTCTATCTAATGATGTTTAGTTTTATCGTATTGTTGAGGGAAGATTACTGTAATTAGACTAACACCACCAGCGCTATTTGTGTAATCTATTCCAAATCCAGAAGATGCTGAGGACACACAGCAACTTCATGTCTGAAGTCCTGATTTCCACTCATAGGGCTCTGTCATCTGGGGATCTGAAGACCCCAATACCCACCCTAAATAATAAATAAACACTCTGACATGCTCAGTGTAGTCTGTCTTTCAATTATGTGTACTGTCATCACATATTTAAAATAGCTATTTTCATTGTTTTGTGTTAAATCACATTCTGTGTGAAATACACATTATTGTGTATTTCTTTCACTTAAGAATGATATTAATTAAGGTGTCTAGTTTTACAGTATCTGTGCATTGACAATGTAATGTAAAGCGTCACTATTGCATCGACAAGTGAAAATCTGGACTGGTTTATTTTCACTAAACGGTTTAGTTGGAAAGCTGAGCACTGCTACACGTGCGCCAGAAACGCTCTGACCAGAGGGAATCCTGTTAACTCATTTACATTTGTTACAGACCTTAGTTATTATTAGTACATTGTTCAATATTTCATTGTCTTGACGACTTATTTATCGTCTCATCGACACATTCTTTCGCAAACACCAACGGACAAGAAGTAAGTTAAGTATTCATGTGGGAAATTAACACTTTTCATAGCATTTTAATATTTACACTATAACCATGATATCTATTAAACTTACCTGCGAAGCAACAATTTGTAGTAGTCCAACAGATTTAGGGCACCAGATTCAAAGAGAATCCCTGTTCAAGTTGCTCTTTTGTTGAAGCAATGGGTGATCCTGCTCAACGTTATGTAAAATCCCATCTTTAAAGAACTATGTCGAGTTTGCATTTTTGGCCATCAGTTTTCACACACTTTTGCTGCCATCGCCAGTCTTCTTTAGACTGAGATGATGTGTGATTCTTAGATGTCCGAATTTTTAATAGACTGCTAAAGGATGCGTTCAGAAGTCCTCAGCTCCTCAGATGACTGACAGCTCCGAGCTTTCGATGTGGACGTGGGCGGAGCTTTGTGATCGTCTTCTCATTAATATTTATTAGCAATGATAAATGGCTCTGCCATTTTTACAACTGATTGGAACAGTGTTAATGTTTGTAATTCTTTTTATTGACATATCTTTAGGGCAACTTTTATAGAAATTAGGGCATATTTATTTCTGATTTATTATTTATTCTGATTTATTCCAAGCTAATTCATACAATTACATCCTTTATTAGACCTTTTTCTGAAAATAATTTAAATAAATGTGTTATTTATTATCTTTACATATATTTGTATAACTGCCTTTTGAGAGCACCTTTTCTATGCTGCCAGGCAGTATTTTTGTCCTGATGAACCAGCACTTTCAGAGATTAGGGATCCACTGAAAAAAAGTGACAAGCATTGGTGGCACTATACCGATATCACCAACTCTGGCATCAACATGGCCGTCCCAGCCATGCTAATGAGACCTGAGAAATCCTTAAGGCAATCTGCGGAGCTGCATCGTTAATCCCAGATTATGCCTGAGCGCCTATCTGAGCCACCTAATACTCTTTCTTGGCCTCAGCCCCTGAAATACTATGTGTGCGCCAGTTAAACTGGGCTGACCTCATGTAGGACATGGTTTTGAATTTTTATTTATTTTTTTACTGGACTGGGACCAAAGAGTATGGTAGCTAAAGGCAGCATTAAAACTCAGGCTTGATCTCAAGGGAGCTCTGTGCTTTTGAGGGGGTGTATAACGAGACTAATAACCAATAAGAAACCAATATATCAAAAATACAAACAGGTAATACAAATTATAGAAGCATTTGCACACATAACTATCAATGCCATGTCACCTGCCAAAAGCATATTATTAGGTTCCCCTAATAAGGACTAAGCCGCCACCCTTTAACATCTGCCATCTGTCACAGATCTCACTGAGATCTGTACTTAAGTAAATACAAAATCTGAATTTTAGCTAAAGGTTCATGGTGCCAATTTTTTATGAAAAATAACCTGTTGTAATTAGTTTCAATAGCTAATAAACTGCAATTGCCTTACATTATTATCATATTATAAAGGTTTTCTTATGCCCATTAAAACTAACTTGATTAAAGACAGCACTAAATATGTTTATATATTCGTATGTGGGATTCAGATATGAATTTCATATATTTGATATCAGAAGCACCATAGTAGATCCCTAATTCATAACAAAAAACTTTGAAAAGAATACTAGTCATGAGTATCAGTTGTTGTACCCTCATGGAAATCTAGGAAGACACACTTTGAACTCTAAATCACTGTTATTTTTCCCATTTAATAATTTGTTCACATGATAAAACATTCTTTATACAAACAGAAACATTCTTTCAAGAGGAAGAATAAACTATACAGTATAGTTTAACATCTTACAACCCTTCAGTCAGAAATTTCTCTGAAATTCCACCTATCTGTTTACTGCAGTGCCTTTTTTCTTTCATCTCAGGGGAAGTTAAGTGTCTTCGGCTCAGCTGCTGCAAAGCTCTTCATGTCATCAGGACATCAAGTGGCAGAGGCAAAACATCACTGCAGCAGACTTTAGGGAAGTGCCATGATGTAACACTCTGTGATACAAACCTACAAAAATAAATAAAATACATTGATACAATCTCTCTATAGTCACACAACTTTGACTAACGATATCACTATAGATTATGGGCTAATGTCTATTTGCTTCCATAATTAGCTGGCTAATTGTCTAGGTTTGCACAATACCTCTAAATAGACCCTACTGGAGTCATTTCTGGTGCTGCTTAATGCAGCCTCATAGTACCAGTTGGGCACAAATGTCATTTTAATGCAGCCTCTATTTACACTCATATTAAGAGAACACCTATTTCTTTACTTTTGTATTTTGGTAATATATAGAATTTGAAAATAATTGAGAACCCTTGTGTTGTTCCAAACCAGTATGCACTTACTTCTTACTTCACTTACAACAGTTTTATTTCCATACTTTAGAATATCTTCATTTGTGTTAAACAGAAGAATTAAATGGAGTGAAACAACATGACAACAGTTTTGGGTGGACTGTTGCTTTAAGGTAATAGTTGTGACTTTATTTAATGATGATGGTGATGATGATGATGATAAAACTATCCCAGAGCCTCACAGTGTTTGTTTGGAATCAAGTACAGAAACGTTCAGCTCAGTTAAAAGCCTCTTAGCTCACACAGCCAGAAGGTAAAGGTAATCACTGTCTCTAAACACAGCTTCCTCGTCGGCCTGCCTATCTTTGTCTATCTCACTTTCTCGCCCACTCACTCTTAATAGTTACAAGGTGTCACCTTTCACCCTATGCACAACCGATCTCATAACTGTCCTTATAAATAGTACGCCAAATAAAAACGAAAACTCGAGGTATAGATAGAGAAAAATTTACTTTCGCGTGTATATGCAACGCGATGGATGATATGATTAGGGTTGTGAGGTAGATGCGTGTCATGTGTACGCCAACAAATGTCCTATCATATGTACGCGATAACTGCTTAGTATTGTATATGCGCGCCAAACACGTGTGTGTCATACGCCAAAGTCAATTTTTGCGCATCAATACCACGGTTTTTATTTGCCGTACTTACCGGGCTGAGAAAAAACACGTCCTATATTATAACTGCAGCTGTCAGGTTAGCAGGAAGTAACTGACCCGATATATTTATTTGATTCGCGCTCTTTTGTTTCCTGATTTCTATCAGGAAGAGTAACTGATAAAAAAGTAGATCCATTAAACAGCTGCACTGTGGAGCTGCTTACAATACCATTGTACATTTCGGTATACTGCAAAACACTGTATTAATTAGAAACTGTATGGCACAAACACAGCATAAATTAGAAAGAGTGTGCTGTAAACACAGTTAATTAGAGTCACTATAATCAGATACTGTAGTATGGCTGGCAGAGAAGACAAGCAGAAATGTGGATCCAAATGAATGAAACAAAACTACTAACATAAACACAAGGAACAGAAGGGATGGGAGCATGACATGAAGCATTGTTGGAGTTGTAAGTTTAATGCAACTAATATTATCATCTGCCTTTCAAATGCACATCTTTCCTGTACCCTGATCATCTGCTCTGATTGTCTCTGTTAATGACTCAGTGTCGCTAGTCTTTTGAAGAGAACAGCTTTGACCCGAAGCATTAAACGCTGTCATCCTGTTCTGCTCTACATCTCCTTCAGAATCAGATCATCCATCAGCCTGTTCTTTTCAAGTGATTCTCTCAATACACAGCTCACAACTTTTACCTGCATATCATTTTATATTTATTCTAAATTCAAATGAATGTTTTTGTTGTTTTTCCCATGTGGAAATTATGGAATTGCTGATTGTTTTTCGTTTTTCTTTTAATTAATTTATTCATGTGGACAAACTTTTCTTTTAAAGTGGATATTTAACTTCAGATTTATCGAAAGTAGAATATTGGCTACATTTTGTTTACATTATTCATACATCACTGGAAATATGAACGATTTCTAATATCAGTAGCATGTGCGCAAGATATAAAGAAGCTATTAGCTAATAAAATCCTAACAAAAGACCTGAAGTATGACCAATATATTACTAATAATTAAAAGAAAATGGAAGCTATCAAAATCAAGCCTCAGATAGCTTATCATAGTAGCATAGCAAGGGATTTTTAAGTTAGGCCTACATAATAAAAAGAAATTTGTTTTACCTTATTTTATTTTTGTTAGTTGTATTACATGTCAGTTGTTTGGTTAAACCAAACAAATATAAATTTCTCCAAACCTGTTCTGATGAGGAAATGAACTCCTCATCAAATGAATGAACTGATGGCCTGCAGGTAAGTACATTTTCAGGTAATTTTAATTTTTGGGTAAACTATTTCTTTGAAACTTTCACTAAATTAGGAGCTCTTATATGTTTTTTTTATTATTATTATTTATTGTAATGGGACACCTATGTGTTTTGGTGTTTTCTTGCAAACCTCAGTGTGACAGCTTTCTCTCATTTGACGGTCTTGCTGATTACAACATCAGCATTCTTAGGGGGATGAGAGGTTGCCATGGCAACCATAAGGCTTGTGTGCTCACCTGCTTCAACCTTCCCACAGCAGCAAAAATTAACCCATCACAGGAATTTATTTCAGCTCGGATTTCACAACACAGAATGAAAATCTAGGTTATAAGGACATTTAGGAGACCTTAGCGTGAAAGGATTGTAACTTCCATGCTGTGTGTGCTTTAATTTAAATATTACATTATACTGATATCATGTCAAGTGAAAAATGAGGAAGTCTGTTTCAAACTTTACCCTCAAACTAAACAATATAATTGTATCTTAAGATGCCAAAAGAGTTGGGTCATTTAAAAATGAACAGCAAAAGTCTAAGGTTTTTGACTCTTTGGAGGCCAACAAGAACTCCAGACCCCAATAAAAGTGAAATGATGAAGGAATTAATGTAATCATGCCAATCACTCTGCATTTCAAATTCAAGTGGACAGTAATTGCGGTGAAGTGTTGTGTCTGTGGAGGTGGGTGGGTGTGTAACCCTAATCCTAGCCTCTTTCTTCTTCTTGTGTCCTGATTACTCCTGCGGTGATTGCGTTTTGAAGAATCTCTCAGAGCAGTGCTGAAGTGGTGGACAGAGGCAAGAGCAATGTCAGATCCCTTAACATCCGCACAGCACCATGTCTTTCCATCGTCGCAGCAGTCTTAAAAATAATAACCCTTATTAACAAGACAAAATGGGGAAACTAAGCACTTCAGGGATAAAGGTGACTCTCCTTGACTTCACAGCTTAATGTATGTTAAAGGAATAGTTCACCCAGCCTAGAAGAACACTTTCTTTTTGCAAACACACGGCTTTCAATTAATGTTATGTGATGGACATAAGTCATGTGGATTACTGCAATGTTTATATCAGCTGTTTGGACTCCCATTCTGATGGCACTCATTCACTGCAGAGGATCCGTTGGTGACCGATCCATGTGATGTAATGCTAAATTAACCTTTTCAGCGGTGAGTTTAAAATATTCCAGCGGTCCCCCCAGAGTGAGTTTTTTTTAGGCGACCGTTATTTAGAACGTTCGCCTT
>JAUCMS010000105.1:13998669-14016812 GCA_032357445.1 Enteromius radiatus
GGTATATTCCCCATCATATGACACAACATAACGGCAAGAACAGAGTTGTCTTCAACTGCTCGTTCCAACATAGAGGGGGAAATCTCAACCAGTTGCTCTTACCTGGTCCCACACTGGGCCCTTCCCTGATGTCTGTACTCCTGAGGTTCCGTGAACACACTGTTGCCTTAAGTAGCGATGTTAGAGGCATGTTTCATCAAGTACGACTGCTCCCAACTGACCGCCCATTGCTAAGATTCCTCTGGAGAGACCTCAACCGAGATCAGTCCCCCCAAGTTTACGAGTGGCAAGTTCTCCCATTTGGGACGACATGCTGCACAACCTTTGCGCTCCAAAAGCATGTCATCGACCATAGTCAGCCAGGTGAGGATGTCAGAGAAAGTATTGAGAAGTACTTCTATGTAGACAATTTCCTTCTGAGTTTCAGTTGCGAGGAAGAAGCTAGTGCACATGCAGCCAAGTTGCGAGACCTACTAGCCACAGGAGGGTTTGATCTGAGACAGTGGGCCAGCAACCTCCCACAAGTACTGGACAGCATACCAATCGAAGCCAAGGCTAGTAGCCTGGTATTGTGTCTGACCCAGGATCAACCTGATGCACCAGAGTCTGCACTTGGACTACTATGGCACTGTACCTCTGACATACTGTCATACAAGTATTGTCCCATTGAAAGCTCTGCGCCTACAATGCGTCATATCTACTGGGTTCTAGCCAGTCAGTATGACCCCCTGGGGTACATCGTCCCTTAGACCACAAAAGCTAAAGTTCTTGTTCAGCGTCTGTGGGACAAGAAGAGAGAATGGGACAACCCTCAACTTCCTGACGAGCTGCTCCAAGCCTGGCGAACATGGGAGCAAGAGTTACCAGACATTCAGCGCATCTCCATCCCCAGATGCTATGTCACTGCAGAACAGGATAATCCCCAGAATACCCGAGCCTACGGCTCAGTCGCCTTTATTCAAACAATCAGTTTTCACAGAGACCCATAGATAGCTTTCTTGACTGCCCGTTCTAGAGTTTCTCCAAAGAAACAACAGTCCATACCTCGTCTCAAGTTGTGCGCTGCTTTGACAGGAGCACAACTGGCCAAATTATTGAAGTCAGAACTCAGTGTTCCCATACGACAGATCACACTTTGGTCAGATTCCACCACAGTGTTGGCATGGATTCAATCTGAATCGTGCCGATTTAAAGTTTTTGTCGGAACGAGAGTGGCCGAGATCCAGGAGTTGACAGACCACAAGGATTGGCGTTATGTTGATTCCAAGTCTAATCCAGCTGATGACATTACGAGGGGCAAGACGTTAGCCAAGACAAGCCAATGGAGTCAAGGTCCATCATTCCTCCTCCTGCCCCCCTGATCAGTGGCCTCAGAATCCTTCCCTATCTCTACCTACTGAGGATGCAGAGTTGAAACAATCAACGTTTTGTGGATTGATGGTTCCTGTCATCAACCAAACCTTGCCTGATTGCAACCAGTTTGCGTCTTATAAGGAACTACTAGCAGCTACAGCTAGAATCTTACATGGGGCGGCTTCCCCTACGGAGGTGCTCACAGCTGAGGATTATCACGAAGCCGAACTAGCCCTCCTGCATCAAGCTCAAAGCCAAAGTTTTCCCGTCGAGATGGCTCATCTTAAGTCCAATAAATCTCTACCAATGAGTAGCCGCCTCCTGTGCCTTGCTCCTGAGTATGACAGCATTACCCATCTTATCAGAGTTGGTGGTCATCTCAGACGGTCCGAGCAGCTGGACGAATCCACCATTCACCCCATAGTTCTGGATCCTAAGCATCCCATCAGTAGACTCATTATCCAGGACTTTGACGAGAGCCTCCACCATGCAGGCGCAGAAAGAGTGTTTGCCGAAGTGCGTCGTAAGTACTGGATATTGAGAGGCCGAGAAGCTATTCGGCAGCATCAGAGAACATGCTTAGGCTGTAAACAGTGGAGAGGCCAGCCCAGCATTCCCAGGATGGCTGACCTACCTCCTTCAAGACTGCGCTTACTGCAACCCACCTTCTACTCCACTGGAGTAGATTGTTTCGGTCCTTACCTCATCAAGATTGGGCAGTGTCTGACAACAAGGGCTTTCCACCTGGACTTGCTATATCAAATGGACACGGATTCATTCTTAATGGCCCTCCGAAGATTCATCTCCAGTAGGGGTAAGCCTTTCGAGATCATCTCTGACCAAGGTACAAACTTCAGCGGCGGCGAGAGAGCACTACAAGAAGACTTTGCTCTGCTCCATCCTTCCCTTCAGGAGCAATTAGCCAGCCACCAGATTAGTTTTAAGTCCAACCCCCCAGGCGCTCCGCACTTCGGAGGCTGTTGGGAGAGAGAGATAAGATCACTGAAGTCAGCTCTTTGTTCTATTTTAGGGGATCAAATTGTTACAGAGGAAGTGCTACGTAATTGAAATTGAAGGCATGCTCAATTCAAAGCCCCTCGGATATACATCCTCAGACGTAGCAGACCCTGACTCGGTCACTCCCAACATGCTACTTATGGGGCGGCTAGACTCATCTTTGCCGCAAGTAATATATCCAAAATCAGAAATGCTTAGCAAACGGAGATGGAGGCACAGTCAGCTATTAGCAGACCAATTTTGGAGACGTTTCCTCCACAACTATCTCCCAGAACTCCAAGTCCGCCATAAGTGGCACAAAGAGGCAGCAAACTTGCAACCAGGCACAGTTGTTATGGTTATTGATCCTCAGTTTGCCCGAGCCTTCTGGCCAGTTGGACGGGTAACAAAAATCTTTCCTGGAGAAGATGGGAGAGCACGAACGGCAGAAGTGGAAGTCAAGAAGAAAACCTATCTGGTTCTTTGTTTAGAACCACTTATACTACGTTATACTCCCAACTCCTCTGTACTACTCTACATATACCCAATTACCTGTACTCCAATTGTTCACTCAGCCAAATTAAAGGACTGTAACACTTTGAAAGCTTTACACGATCAAAAGTTACTTTGTCTCTGACCGGACGACTTATGTCTGCTCAATTTCCACCAGCATCCACACTAGTCTATCGAACATCGGTAGAAAATTTGTCATACTTAACTCATTTCTTTGTTTTTGTTGCCATTTAATTGCTTATTACATTTTACTTATTTTGTCTAATAATAGTTTTTACTGTGACATTGAACTTTGTATTAAGAATGGTGACATTATACATTCTTATTTCATGTCCAAATAACTCTTTTGTGATTGTTGTTGTAAAGTATTGATATAAGATTTTGGTCACATCTCCCACTTCTATGTTTGCATTTATTTTCTTAAAGGTATAACAATAGATACATGGAAATATTTAAATGTACCATTTTTTGAGGAGCACTTTACCTTTAAAGTGGGCATGTTAGTTTTTAGTGTTTTAAAGTAGTTTTTTTAGCAGAATAGTATAGATTTATAACATCCACTCATATTAAAAGTTATTACCAGCTACGTATCAGCCAGAATTTCAATTTTGAGAGATCCTTAAAATGATTATTGTCATGTGTATTTCCAAACAGCCATCCCAGGGGATTATTTTGATGAAGCTCATGCATGGCAAGTGGAAAACAAGGCACAAGGCTTTAAACCCAAGTGGAATCATGTACACCTTTATATATGCTATAAGTAGTAAAAGTTAATTGTCTTATCAGTGTTGGATAACAGCTTCACTATCTTTCCCACAGCAGTGAAGGACAAATTGCCATTTATCACGTTATTGCTAGCGTCTTATTTGACCACATCAGTTTCACAGTGGTTATGACCGCTCTGCTAGCACTCTATCATGATATGATTTGTTTAATGGCATGACTTTTAGAGAGCTTCTGTTTGCATGCTATAACAGCCTCTTTTGTTTTTAAAAGTGTATGCTTGGATAGCAGTTATACAACCACACCCATTTACCACCACCACCCCTGCTCAAACACTCCCCATCCCTTCTTCTCTCTCTGTTTTCCATACACTTTGCCCCGGGGTACAATGCTCATCAGGCAGACCATGTGACTGGAAGTTCTTCCTAGTCCTGAAATGGAAAGATTTTTTTGTTTTGACATGCCACACATAACTGACAGTTCCTTGTAAGGACCAGTTTAGTCTAAAAGTAATCGAGCATTAGGGGTGCATAATGTTCTGTCACAGTTTCAGTTATCAGCTAAAATCACCTTAGTGAAACCTGAGAGATTTCTGTCCCTCCATTGAAAGTACAAGTGACCAACACGTAAAATAAAAAGGCATCATAAACTGAATCCATATGAATTGGTTGTTTTAATCCAAGTCTTTTGAAGAGATTTATTTGATTTAACAGATTTCTTAGTATTTTTTTCACGTATAGATACTCAAGCAAATCAGGCACAGAAACGGATGCATCTGATGCTAAAACAAACCTCATGTGTATGTGCTGCATGAAAAACTGGTTAAAAACAATGTTTTATGGCCTGAATTTTCCAAGTTTTGGTTACCTGGGCTTTCAGAAACGTCTTCTAAAAATATCTTGTGTTTTGAAGATAAATCAAAGTCTCATGGGTTTAAAACAACATGAGTGAATCACAGAATTTTGATTTTAGGTGAACTATCCCTTTGAACGAGTGACCTTTGCAGTCATCTAATGGTTGCATAATGTTCATTTTAATTAAAGTTAATAGTAATATTTAAAAACCCTAACAATTTAATAACACTCGTAAACATAATCTTTAGCAAATTTCAAAATGAATAGTGAAATTAATGTTGGGATGACTACTCACCCTATTTAAAGATAATTGATTTTCGTTTTTAGTGTTTTTTGTTGGTGGTGGTGTTTTTTTTTTTCTTTAATTAAGACAAAATTATATTATTGTAGTTGGATTAGTTCAACAGAACATTTAAAGTGATGCATTTTAGGCTTGAATGTCAATCACTAAAATATTATTTGTACGTTTGAAGAGAGTATGAATGCATCTGAAAGGCAGAGGGCTCATGAGTTCCCAGCCATTATGAGGACATTACAGCTGTCTGCTACTCCAGTCATCTTTTGTTCACCATCCCCCCTCTCCTTCTCCTTCTGTTGCTACGTTCAGACAGGAAAAGAAAACCGCTCGAAGCCTCTTGGCTAATTTGCTCTCTCTGGTCTGTATGTTTGGTGCGTGAGAGAGGGTGGGTTTGAGTGACTGTAGCGGGGCGTTTAGTAGCTCTTCCTGACTCAGCACATAGTTTGAGCTGCAGTATATGAGGAGGGCTGAGCTGAAATCAAGCGGCAGTAGTGTTGACTAATGACAGATTATTTGAGATTATTTTAATACTTGCAAATCTGATTATTTATCAAGCAATCTGAGATTTGGACCCATTTAGTCATGCATTATGCAACCGCACCAGCCATCATGACATCATTTCAACCTGTCAATCATCTGCTTTTCTTTTCCATTTGTATGTCTAGTGTTGTTTTCTGGCTATTAATTGCATTTATAGTTGTTTATAGAAGATGTCTTTATAGTCATATGTGTGACTCTTTAAGGTACTAATCCTAATGACTTGTAATTTCTTTTCTGTTTTAGGTTTTCCCTTTCCATAACAGACCAGAAGGGACCGCGTTGCTTGGAAAGCTGTGAATCTTCCATTGCTGATTTAATGTGAAGAGTACCAAGTACTCAACTTGAACACCAATACAAAGTTTTTTTTGTTTTTTTTGTTTAGAGTAGTGGTTTAAACGAATCATTCATTAAGCCTAGAAGTCTTGAGCCTAAATCGTTCATCAGTTATGTCACTAAGAGTGAACAAAACCGTTATGATGCAGGGAGTACAATCAAGCTGAAACAAGCAAGCTCTTTATTAGTCTTACTGAGGGACTGGGACTTTAAAATTCTGTTCTCAGAGCATCCCTACTTGCCCATCTTCTCAAAACAATCGTTTGCCATTTAAAAAATAGACAAAGAGAGGTCCGTTTTCTCCAGTTTTATGAGCAGTGAAGCCTTCAGTTTTAGTAAGCAAGCAGTTTACAGCTGTTTTGTTTTGTTTTTTGGGAGAAGGAAATCCAAATGCAAACACAACACACAAGATACTTGATTACATTTTGAGCTCAAGCATTTACCCACATGCTCATAATGTGTCACAAACCATGTCATTGCCATATGGTCTAACTTGAGTTAAACATACACCTCCACAAACATGATCATCTTTATCTTTGTCCGAAAAACAAGAATTAAAGACCAACTTTGAGAGCTTAGTTTTCATTTGCCATTGAAACGCTCATGATCTTAAGCCTAAACACCCAATATTGAGATTTATCCTGGTGCCTTTAAGTCTAGTGATATTAGTGAGATTTCTTGTAGGTTGTTTTGTTTTACAGCTTTATCTTTTAAACATGCAGTAGGTTTTGCAAGCTTTTAAAATGTAAACGCGTTACATATTAGGCATGTGCATTTTAACCATTTAGGTGCTTATTGCATTTTGAGATTATTTTTTTGGCCAAAAATGATTCATTCTGGTGCCCCATTTACAATGCTGCTGTCACTTACGAAAAACAGTGTGAAAGACCCTTCTGCACAGACACACGCACACTTATACATTTTCACGGTTTGGTTGTTTTGGGATCTGGTAGATAAAAATATGGATTTGATTATGATTTAAGGGAACAGTTAAAGACTCTGTGAGTGTTATTTGCGTTTTATAGAATAAATACTAATTATGCATTTCTGATTTAGAAGAGGGATTTTATTTAATTTTTTTTTATTTTTGGTTGAATTATCAAAATACATTATTTCTTTTTTGTTAACGACTACTTGATGTTCTCAAAAGCAGGATGGAAACTCCATAGCATACCATTGCTCTTTTTCATTTGTATCCTGAATGCTTCATAGAAAAGAAATTGGTCTGTTTGACTTCCAGGTGTGGTTTAGCCTGACAGGTTTTGTGTGCTATAGTTCTACCTCAGCACTCTTGTGTTTTAGTAACTAATTCACTAAATTAACTAGCAGTGCTTTGTTTTTGGTGAGGCTAGTAATTAATGTTTTTCAGATGGAATTATTTATTTATATTTTTAGTTGTTTTTTGAATAATCTATAGTGTCAAACCTTTTTAGTACTACTTTTATTCCTTTTTCTTTGTTTCTGACCGCTTCTTGTCAACTGCCATGGAAGAAACTTGGGGCTTGTGAGATCTTTTTTTAAGATTAAATCAGCCTCAGGTTTAAGGTATTTTCTGATGTATTCTAGACCGTGTGCTTCTTCATATGGGAACAAAAAGTGTTCTGTTACTTTTGTTGTGTTCAATTATGTTTTCATTTTCATTTTGTCAGCTAATGCTATTTGATTTTATTGGGAACATTCTTTCTGATTCTTTTAAATCTACTTTTATTTTCCCGAATGGCTATTTAAATGATTGTACCTTTTTACGAGGGTCTGTTAATATTGGAGAGAGTTGGCAAATGTTTTTGCATTTGCTTTTTGGTCTTCTTAATTATGGCTCTTTTCAGTTTGAATGTTTCAGAGAGCATACATGGAGAATTTTGTCATAGCAGTCATACAAACCACAGTATTAGACTGCACTTGCACTGAGGAGGGTGAACAGAGTTTAATAGAAGCTCACTTCCTATTCTATAATCTCTTTCACTTAAATTCTGTGTTTTTCTTTGTATTCCTTGTGCTCCAACTTTGACTTACACTCTATGCAACCTCTCATTTTCTGATACTGTATGATGCTGCTCTGCTCAGACCGTGGCAGTTTGTTGCTTTGTTGTGCTCATTTTTTTTTTTTTTTTTTTTTTTTTTTTTTTAAATTGAGGACTTTCTGGTTTTTTTGAAAATTTTGAGTTTCTTTTTTTAATGGACTTTCCTTTGTGTAAAGTACACTAGAGCTGTTGGACACGTCACTTGCTCGGGTGTCATCCCTTATTGTTTTGTTCAATAAACTATGTAAAACCATAACCTATGTGCGTTTTTCATGTTTGTTACACTACTGAAAAGTTATAGAAACTGTTTTCACAATTACAAAGAAATGGCAAGTAACGCTTTAAATTAAATGTGACATTTTGAAAGTCATGTTACTGTGAGCAGACTTTAGTTTGATTACCAGACCAACAGACCAACTACTAAATGCTCTTGATATTTGTTGTCTAATGACACCGCACTACACTAATCAGTCCCGACAAGATAAATCCCCTTTTAAAACAAAGCGATTGTCCTCCATAGACTGCTGTTATCCATTATATTAGGCAGTCATGCGGGAGAGGACATTTTGTTCTCGTACACCAGCACCAAAACACCTGCCTGGGTTGATAACCTGACTGTTTCAGTTCTGCCAGTTTTGGGCCTAACCTTGTGTCATATCTCACAATTAAAGCCATGGTCATGAATAATGTTGAATATATTAGAGGAGGAAATGATGTCTAATTGCTACATATATGTAAGCTGGCAATAAGGTGACAGACAGAAAGAGTCCTGAAGGGCGTGAGGAGACGTGGGGGATGGGAATGTGCAGTCTATGGCAATGCTGTGTACTGGGGGAGGGTCTTCTGTAGGATAAAATTGTATGACGGGGTAGTCTTTGTACTCACTGACCCTGAGGATGGAGGGAAAACAGCTTCGTAATCAGGTCATTACGTAACACAATATTTGTGCATCTTAGAATGATAATATGGGGTTCTACTTTTCTAGGTTTTTAGGCGTCAAGCATGCATTTTGGGGACTGTGGAATAAAATTTCTTTTAATAGTATTGATCTGTATAGTTTTAGTAGTCACACTAGTATGAGCTTTTCTGGATGCTTGCAGTAGAATGCAGCATCATGAGTGATGCGTCACTGGATTTAGGTCACTCTAAATGAAGCATAAGTGCATCAGAGTCAGTCAAAAAGGCTAGATCATTAACAGTGGGATGGATACCATTTCAGAGAGGAGCAATTTTATTAAACAAAATTATTATATGCTTGTGATTTTTGACTGTCCACATGTAATCACAGAAAAAGATTCTAGTTTGTTGTTTCTAGTTGAAGTAGACTGCACCTAAAAGACGATTTGATCAAAAGCCACTTTTCATTTTAACTCTTGAAGTCTATATGCAACACATTTAAATAAAAAAAATTATTCAAATTATAAATAATATATACACATATATTAGTGCTGTCAAACGATTAATCGCATCCAAAATAGAAGTTTTAATATTTGATTATCTATATATAAGTACAAACACATTCATGTACATATATTTAAGAAATATGTTGTTTATATATAGGTATATATACATGTAAATACTTATGCATTTAAATATTTATAAAAACATAATAAATAAACACAGTACACATACAAAACAAAAACTTTTTTTAAATTAATCATTGGACAGCACTAATACACACACACACACACTAAATATTATCATTCAACAATTTGGGATCATTAAGATATTTAATGGTTTTTAAAGATGTTTCTTATGCTCATCAAAGCTGCATTAATTAGATTAAAAATCAAGAAAAACTGGCTGTACAAATGTTTCCAACATTGACAATTCTAGTAATAAATCAGCATATTAGAATGATTTCTGAAATGATCGCGTGACACTGAAGACTGGAGTAATGATGCTTTGTATCACTGGAATAAATTACATTTTAAAATATATTTACACGGAAAACAGCTATTTTAAATTGAAATAATATTTCACAATATTACAGTTTGTTCTGGATTTTTGATCTAATAAATGCAGCCTTGATGAGCATAAAAACTATTAAAAACCATTAAATATCTTACTGATCCCAAATTCTTGAATGGTATATATTTACTTGTCTAAATAGCAAAGTGTTACAACAAACTCTGATTTAGGAATCAGACAGAGAATGATTTATGTCTGCTGTGAGGGCTTTAAGCCTCAAGGAAGCATTAAGGAGTGGTGAAACCAGCTGTGCCTAGTGAAATATATGATACACCGCCCTGAATCATCACCTCAGATCATAAAAGCTTCTACATAAAGGGATTAGATCTAATTAGCAAATGGAAACTGTACACTGCACAGTTCTATGACCATCACTGACACCTTGTGGTCACTTCAGTATTTGTTTATTTAAGAGCCCCATTAACAGTAAATGTAGGGTAAAGACTTACAGATCTGCTGTGCTGTGTCATACTGAAGTTAAGATATAAGCCCTAAGCAGTTTAAACAACGGGTGGGAAGCTGACTATACTTAAAGCTTATATAATGCTGCTTATGTAATTGTGAGGGCCAAGCAGAACTCGCCTGCCACTATTAATAGCCACTCTCAAACAAATAAGTATTTATTTGTACTGATATGGTACAATAGGAGTTTGTGTTTATCTGGCTGTTATATTTGAACACAATGACTGATGTAATATATGAATAATTCAAATTAAAGTTTTGTGATGCAGTGGAGTGGAATCTAATACAATGTGACACCAAATGATTTACATTTGCAAACACTTTGTTTGTTCCCACACCTCTGGCATAACAGTAAAAACATTGTTGTATAAGGATACAGTGTAAACAGTATCCGTGAAGGGAAACGAAAACAAGTTGACCAGCAAATGATAGATGAAATTCTATCTGCTTCTTGTAGATTAGTCTACAACAAACAGTTTAATGTGGACCTCGACTTAGATTTGGTGTGTTATTTGCAAATGCAATGGTAAATATGGGAATTATAATGATTTAATGCAACAGTGTAGTGTTTGTAGCTCATACAACAAAACAGGAGAACTTGTAAGAAAATTAATAAAACACAATTAAAACTAAATAGGCTATTTTTAAAACATATATAATTATTTCTTATTAAATTATATATTATTACATGTTTTAAATCTGATATTATTTAAAATATAGATCATATTTTAAAAACTACTACCATCTTATCATTGTTATGCCAAAAAATATCCAGTTGTATATTTCCTTTAGTCCTGATACAAGACACACTGTCTGTCCCATTTAGTTGTTTAGTCCCTGTTTAGTCTCCATGAACAATTTTTAAAAACTTAATACTGATAAAACTGAGGTGATAATTATTGCCCCTGACAACACTACCCTTAAGATTTGGCAGGTTATCATCCTCTGACTGCAGTGACATAAGAAATGTGGGTGTCATGTCTGACAGATCTTTATGTTTTAACAGTCATGTAAAGTCTGTTGTTCACTCATTACTCAAGGAACATTGCTAAGATTAGATATATTGTTATAAAAAGAGAGATTGAGGTGCTCGATCATGCCTTTATCTCTTCACGATTAGACTATTGCAATGTTCTGTACACTGTTTAAACAAACCTATACCGTGGATCAATTACAAGTTGTAGAGAATGCTGCTGCAAGAGTTTTGACTCGAACCAACAGGAGATCCCACATTACTTTCATGCTTAAAAAAAGCATTTAAAAATCTGATTTTAGAACTTTGGTTATTACTTATAGATCTCTGCACAGTCAGGCACCTGTTTATATCCAGACCAGGATCTATAACATGCACACTCCCCAGATGATCTTTAAGATCTTCAGTCCAAAACCATATAACTATTCCTAGATCATGTACGTCTTAAGACAAAAGGGGACTGTGCTTTCTGTGTTGTGGCTATAAGGCTCTGGAACTCGCTTCCTTTAACACTGAGATCTATGGGTTCTGTAGAATCTTGACTACTACAAATTTATATGATAGAAAAAGCAATAGGCCTATTAGTATTCTAGTATGCTCCGAATTTCAGTTATTTACCATATTTTCCACTTAATTATAAATCTAAAGTAAATAAATAAAGTCTTATCATTCACAATCACTATATCAGTGGAAGTCAATTAATATTTAGTTTATATTTATTTTTGATAACATTAAAAGTGTCAGCACACATAGAACCACTCTCAGTGTAGGTTTTACTTTGACATGAATTCATTCAAATGTAGACGTCACGTTTTATTAGGAAACACTGATGACTGGTTGACTTGATGATGCCGTCGCACGTCGAAGACAATATTACAAACACGTTTGGGCAAGACGGTGGAATGTTGCACAATCGGTTAGTGTATCGCCGTGGTCCCGTAACGTTAAGTCTTTAAAAGCTACAGCAGCAAACTAACTGTACCACGCTGTGCTTTCACACCCACTCGCTCTGCTCACTCCGCCCAGGAACCGTCAGTTTAAAGAAGGAAGCGCTGAGACATCAGAGAGAAGGATCGCTCGTGTGCCAGCTGATTAGAAGTGAAGATGGCTGAGGGAAAACACAGTGCCAACATCGGGGGCAACATTGGCGCGGGAGCTGGTATCCTGGCCAAGCGCTTTCAGAAATCAATGAACCGAGCGCAAGAGAAGGTAGGTGGGTTTTTTTGAGTCCAGGACCTTGGCTCTCATGTCATGCTTCTGTGGGTGTGTGTTTTGTGTGTGTGTGTGTAGGCTATCCAATATATTTGCTCCAAAATGTTTAGAGGCCTAAAGAAAACTTGTACAAATGTCCCCAATATATTTAAATAGTGTCAGTTGTTATTGCTTTTTCAAATGAAATTGTGTGAAAACAAAAACTACCACTTCCTGCCCTCAATCACTTCCTCCCTAGTCTCACCTCCTCTTCTAGAGTTTACGCTACAGTAGATTGCACACTTTATAGTGTTTCTTAAGTTAAAACACCTACTGTCTTAGATTTTAGAACTTTTATGTTTGCTAAAAGCTTCCTTTTGAACATTTCTGATCTTTCCTTATCACAAGGAACAAGTGCTGCAACTGATATTTTAAGAATAAACGTGGAACCGCTTGGCGAGTCATATTTCAGTGGCCATATAGTGACAAGTCTTGTTCCTCTGCCTGATATTGTGTCTGACAGTTCATGTCTGTAATTACTGACCAGAAGTAGGTCTTCAGAGTGTGGTTGTGTTGTTTGTAGGTCCTGCAGAAGCTGGGGAAAACCATGGAGACAAAAGATGAGCAGTTTGAGGAGTGCTCTGCCAACTTGAACAAACAGCAGGTAAGTCAACAGTAGCATATACGTCTAAGAGAATGACAAGCATGTACCCACACATGGCTTGTATGTTACAGTACATTTTGCTACTTCCAGCAAGTCACAGACTGACACTCAATATTGAACACTGCTATTTTTGAAAGAACTACATTGGATGACTTGTGTTGTAAAGTAACACAGGAAACTCCACCTGTAGAAAATGTCAAGTAGAAATTCTGACATGCTGTACAGTAGAAGAAGCTGACCTTTTCAGCATTTTTTCTGTATTTGTTTTATACTGTCAGCCAACACAGGAAGCCCTTTTAAAATGCTATTTTTAATCAGCACCACATTTCATTAACACCAACATTTATTACATTAGACCTAGTTCCTCACTTGTCAACTTTACACCCTATTTAATGTCCTGGATGCATTGTACCACTGACTATATATATATATATATATATATATATATATATATATATATATATACCTACGCTTGCTTTAGTAACTCTTATAAGAAATATGGCTCGAAAACGCATAAAAAATTGAAAGTAATTTCCTTAATACCTACACATTTTCTGTTTTAATTCTTTGAGTTACATTTCCCAAACGCTGCCTGTTAAGGTCTTTAATACACATTTAAAAATGCACATATTTAAAAATGAAGATTTTTAAAATAATACTTTAAACCTTTTTGACAGCACTATATTTATTTTTCTTTCCAGACAGATGGCATCAGACTCTATAAGGATGTTAAATCTTACTACAATGCTGTTAAAGGTACTTTACACTCATGTGATCAAGAACTGACATTTATTTTAATAATATATTTTCAAGATTGACAGTTATTGATTAAATCTTTGTTTTGTTTTTGTTTTTTCTCTGTAAAAAATGTAAAATCGTTTTCTAATTGTGCTCCGTGTGTTAACGTGACTGGCCTGTAGCTGCTGGGTGAGTGTGAAAGTGAGATTCTGAGCATGAGAAGACAAGGATTGTCTTGGTTGTGTCTCTCTGATTCAGCATTTGAGGAAGTGAATGTCTCTTATTAATGGAAGTGAAAATGCTTATTGTGTAAACGTACAAAAATAGTTGATTTCTCCCACTTGAATTGCCCAGATGTCAGTTTGCAGAGGCTTATGAGAATATGAAAGCGAGGTTGAGATTTAGACTCAAGATGTTTGTGGTCTTCTTGCTTAAACCAACTGCATAGTTTTGGTGGAAACCAACAAGTCACTGCTTGTATTTTTAGCCCTCAGGTGTTTTAAAAGTATGAAGTGGATGTCAGTATCTTAAGTGCCAAATCAGATTTTTGCTATGTTCATTATTCTTCACTGCACAAAACCCTATAGGTTTGATTTCTAAGGAGAGTGTACTAAAGATAAAAAAAATTTTGTACATCGAATATAATTATTAATCTATCAAATGATGTGTGGTTTGTTTGTGGTTTTTTTTTTTTTTTTTTTTTGATTGATGAATAATTTGAAAAACTTACTCATAAGACAGTCATGGGTGGATTTCAACTTTTTTTTTTTCTAAGTTAGTGTTATCTCTGTAACTTGTCATGTCATGGATTGATGCAGAGTTTTAAGACTACAGCCAAATTGTGTAACAGTTTAAAAAGAATTTTGTATGCTCCTTGTTTCTCAGTGATGCATGACTCATCCAAACGCCTGTCCCAGACTCTTAAAGATATCTATGAACCAGACTGGCATGGCATAGAAGACCTGACTGTTATAATGGAGGTAAACTAGGCCTTTTGTTGATATTTAATAGTACAAATGTCTCTGCTCTCCTTGTCTTCATCATCTTTCTGGCATTATATTGCAGAGTGAGGATCTCCTGTGGAATGACTACGAGGAAAAGCTGAACGATCAAGTTGTTCGAACAATGGAGAATTATACCGGACAGTTCCAAGATGTCAAAGTTCGTAAAATTGCTTCGTTATGGACCTAAGCAGAATAAAATGACTGTATTTATTAATTCACTATAGTCTAGGTCCGTTCAGTGTATTCTTGTGAGGTTGCCAGGGTTAGGGTTTAAGGCATTGTTTTAAACATTGTCGAGTTAGCTAACATTTCCTCATGTATATTAATATTGAAAATACTTAAAAGTTATAAATTCATTAGTTACAGCTTTAATTTAAAGTGATGACTACTTCGATGTAGATCATGGTGTTGAATTAACAGAAAATTCACATGGTGTTTACATGAATATCTTTTCTTAAAATGTTACTGTAGCTTTAATTTTTTTCTAATATTGTGATCTTGCAGGAAAGAGTGTCTAAACGAGGAAGGAAATTGGTTGACTATGATTCAGCTCGACATCATCTCGAGGCACTGCAGAACTCCAAGAAGAGAGATGAGGCCAAAATATCAAAGGTCGGCTCACATTTGAACATTTAAATATCTCATTTTATAATGGTTTATAGTTCAGATAAATTGTGTGACTGTTGGTGATGCGTCTTTTCAGGCTGAGGAGGAGTTCAATAAAGCACAAGAGGTATTTGAAGACATTAACAAGGAGTTGAGAGAGGAACTGCCTGTTCTTTATCAAAGGTTAGTTCAGCTTTATTAACAAAACATGAAACTTTCAGGAGATAAATGCATTCAAGCAATTCCTTCCTGTCACCGAGGTGCTGTGGTGGTATAAATAACACTTCTTTTTTTAATTATTTTTTTGTCTACGCTCTCTTCCTGCTTTCAGTCGGATAAGCTGCTATGTCACCATGTTCCAGAACATCTCAAACCTACGTGACGTCTTCTACAAAGAAATGAGTATGGTAAGAATGTAACATTTGTGTTTGTGAATTGTTTTATTGTTTACTTCTGGCATGCCTGGTGTGCTCTTCTTCCTTGTGCCATTTAGCTGGCAGAGTTTTAGAAATTACATTAATGAACTAACTAATGACAGAATTGTAATTTTTTTTAATGATCTATCCCTTTAAAAACTCTGTGACTTACTTGTTTAATGTTTTATGAGTACATTGTTGCCAATTGACCGTTCAGTTTTGTGTTTCAGTTGAATCACAACATTTATAACATGATGAAGAAACTTGAAGATCAGCACTCCACCAAACCCTTCATCGTCAAAGGCCTTAACAGGTAATGTATTTGCAAACAATTAACTTCTATAAAGATCCACAGTAGCCTAAAGTTTTTAAACTGTTGAGCCATACTTACAATGTACTGTATAAATGGCATTTCATGAAATAAGAAAATGATTAAAAAGGAGAGCAAACACACTTTACTAGGAAAATATTTCACAAAAGATTTTTGAGTAAAGTATTTGTACAATTTGTTGTTATAGTTAAACAGCACTATGATTAGTCATATCATAAATGGTGTGAATTTGAGGGGAAGTTCCACTACCATTTGAAAGTGAAAAAAAAAAAAATGTAGAAGTTAAATTTATCAAAAGTGATAGTGAAGATGTTTCTGTTGTAATAAAACATGTTTCATATGAATGCAATTTTTTTTTTACTTTAGAAAGAATCCTGAAAAATGTTTTTTAACATAATGATGATAATAAAAATAAATGTTTCTTGAATGTTTTTCAAAAATCTGCATATTAGCTTGCCATCACAGGAATAAATTATATTTTGAAAGCAATAGTTAGTAGTAAAACAGTTGTTTCAAATTGTAATAATATTTCACAGTTTTTAATAAAAAAAATACATTTGTAAAAAGAGATTTCTTTAAAAATGCTTAAATTGTATTGACCTCAAACTTTTAAATGGTAGTGTACTTTATGGATCCTTTAAAATGACACTGGCACAAGTTGATTAGATCAAATTGCAAAAGTGGCAAATAGAATTGCCTTTTTTGTTTAGATATAAAATTTGGGTGTAAGAGTAGATTAAGTGCTCAAATACATTTTGTGGCCATTGCATATTGCATATGAGCGGGAAGACACTGTACAAATTATAGGCAAATCTATGAATGGCCTCAATGAATCTTGGTCTTTATTGTCTTTTTATGTGCCTTGTTTTTCTTCCTTTTGTGATTAGTTCAAAGTCAAAGAAAAGAAAGTCTGTTACGATCTCTGCCCCCATCCCCTGTAACACCGCCTTCCCTTCTGATCATCCGGCCATGAGCAAGCTCAGTATGCCCAGCATGCCCAGCACCCTAACACACACAGACACGTCCTCAAAGAGCACAGGAAGCACAGCATCGGAAATATCAGACTCTGACTCTTTTGACAGTGAACCCAACACACCCAATCGGCAGTCTTTGTGTTCTGAGGGTGAAGGGGTTCGGTCTGAAGAAGCCACTGAAAACGCATCAGAAACCACCAATGATGAATCTGTGAAAGCCAACGGCCAGGAACATCAGGATTCAGTGTCAGCATCAGAAGAAACCCACCATGCATCTACAGATGGAGACGATGAGGATAAACCCTTATCAAACGCCCAAGACAAAACTGCACCAGTCCCAACTCCTCGAAGAGCCAGCATCTCAAAGAAAGATGAAGGAGAGACTAATCAAAATACATCAGGAAGCACGGAAGATTTGAAAGTCCAAAAGACAGAGTACGAAAACCCTCCCCGCTTCCTCTATAAGGTACAGTGTTTTTGGGAGTGTTGAGACAGTCTTTGATTTGGATTTGTGTAGGTACTCATTTGTTTTTTGCTTTTTCAGGCTGTTGCTCTGCAGAATCAAGACTCAGATGAAGGTGTGCTTCTACTGTTTGAAAAGGGAGATGTCATCCTTACATACATTGATGAAGAAGAAGAAGAAGAAAAGGTGAGTTATGTTGTATGGCACAGCAGTTTATGGGTTGTCTTAACTTGTGTTTTTTGCAGGTTTGGAGGTTCTGTCAAAATTAAATATTTTTTAAGCAAATACTCTTATTCAGTAAGGAAGGATTGCTCAACAGTGATAGTAAAGATTTTATAATGTTTGAGACACTTCTGGATGTAAAAAAAAAATACTATTCTTTTGGACCATTTACGTATTCTGAAAAACATACCAGTTTCCACAAAAATATTAAGCAGCACATTGATAATAATAAACGTTTCTTGAGCACCAAATGAGCATAATAGAATAACTTCTGAAGGATCATGTGACACTGAAGGAATAGCTGCTGAAAATTCAGCTTTACCATCACAGGAATAAATTCAAATTAGAGCTGTCAAACGATTAATCGCGATTAATCGCATCCAAAATAAAAGTTTTTCTTAACATAATATATGCGTTTACGCTGTGTTTATTTATTATGTTTATATTAAAACACACACGTACAGTATATATTTTGAAAATATTTACATGTAAATGCA
>JAUCMS010000105.1:14016912-14042678 GCA_032357445.1 Enteromius radiatus
TATATCTAAATATATTTAATATGTAAACATAACATATTTTCATTAAATATATACATGCATGTGTTTGTATTTATGTATACTTAATAAATATACACAGTACATGAAAATATATTATGTAAAGAAAAACTTTTATTTTGGATGCGATTAATCGCGATTAATCATTTGACAGCACTAATTCAAATATATTAAGAGATAGATAAAATAATTATTTTTATTACCTAAATAATTCCTTTCCATTATGCATTCATATTCACATTGTAACAATAGTTACATTTGGCTTTGACTTCAAATCTAATGTGCTGTGATATGATTGGAGAGCTGTGGGGAAGTTTATCAACCAATAGACTGCGTTAATGTTTTCTTCATCCTTTTTTGTAAATGTGTTCATATTTATTTTTATTAGCTTTTATGAATAATTCATTGGTCATTCTAAGATATAAGTTTGTATCCTGTTGCTCATCAACATTTTTGTAACGTAGTAAATATTATATTTCAGCCGGAGGGCACTGTATGGGCCGTGAGAGAGCAGGACTGGATCCAGTACAAGGATCTAACACTACTCTCTGGCATTGTGGAGGAGGCCATGATCCAGCGCATCACCTCTGATTAAGACACGTCATCAAGAGGGAGATGCAACATGCCATCTGAACCAAAGGTCCCTTAAGTGCCTATTTGAGGCTGTCCTGACTGGATGTTGTAATATGAACTCTGTCTGCCTTTTCCTCTAGACATGAAAGACACTCTGACTTTTTCAGTATCTGTGTCTTTACAACTTCCTGATGGAGCTCTAAGACGGCAGACATCTGTTTTCAGATGTTCTTCATGTCTTTTAAAGCTATTAATGTCTTTTATAATAGTGATCACTTGATTTGTTATATTCTTAGTTTAGTAGTTTTTTCACTGTTCGTTTGCATGCATGTACCCACATATTGTGTATAAGTAAAATGTTTATTATGCAAAAATATTTTGAAAACATTTTCTAAGCAATGAGTATTAAAACACTTTTTATGTAGCTGTTCCAATGGTTTCTTTATGTGTTTGTTAACCTGTAATGTTGTTATCTATTGTTTCTAACATCTCAGTGTTACAATTGACTACCAAGATATTTACAATGTTTACAGGATCCAAAAAAGTGTATTACTGTGAAACTGCTTTCTTAAATGTACAGAGAACGTCTATTAGAGTATTTTCTACAATAAAGTTGACAACTAAATTATTCTAAGTTGTTTTGTTTTTTTTTGGTGACACCTAGTGGACATTAGTAGAATTGTGCACACTCACTTTTGCTTAAACATTTTATGGAGTATATGAAAAAGTGTAATATTATTAAATGCAGTGAATATAATAAATATACACTTACACAAGCATGTAGCTTCTATTAAAATACTACCACTAGCTCTATTTCTAAATTCCACAAATATATGAAAACTTCCATCTACTTTAATCACTACCTGATGTACTGTCACTGATAAAGAAAATATACTTGATACAATAAACTCGATCTTACATTACATAAATTGGCATCATTCTAATCTTAAAATTACATATAAGTTTTAAAACATTACTGTTAATCAAGTGCGTCTTTAAGAGACGTGTCGTTTTCATCCAAACCTAAAGGGGTCGCTGTTCTCTGTCAAACGGATGCATAATTTCACTTTTTGCTCTTGGCGAAGAGCAACAATAACACACAGCGGATTATGGAGCAGTAAATGACAGTAAATGTGTATTGATCGTTTGAGGCGGTCTTACTGTCCTTCATAAAACCTCGGTGAATGACATTTCATCACTAGTTGCTGTTACTGCAGCTGGATCAGCGCTGTCTCCAGGTCAAAAGAGCGGATGCTCCGTAACAACTATTTTTAGTAACTGGATAGTTCTTTGTTGTTAACAGTTTGCTTATCCGTTCAGGTGGAGAATTGACGACAAGAATGGCGATCAAAAAGACCTATATAAGCGTGGGCTACTCGTGTGTCGGTATATTGGTGGGATTTTCGGCGTTTCTGGTGTGGAACATCGCTTACAAACAGCCGTGGACAGCCGCGATGGGTGGATTATCAGGTAACATTTTCGGCTGTTTCAAATGCAGGTGAGCTGCTTACCTAGACAGCATTTTTGGGCATCGTACGCTGACTTGGAACGCACCTATGATGCCTAAATATCGTCTAGGTTAGCAAATTTTTAGACACGGAGAAATGGATTTGAAGTAAATATTGCTTATCATTTTCATTTGTTGAGCCTTTAATCTGGGAGTAAATTGGGACACTTACATTTGTTATATTTTAATCTATAAAAGCTTCTGTTATTTTTTTTAAATGTAAGTTTAAGCTTTAGTGCAAGGGTTAAAAACTGTCCACTGTGGAAATAAATTTTAAAAAAATATAAGTAAATTGTTTGTTGGGTAAGGTATTAATAAATGCAGATTTGATACACTAAAGATTTGACCTTCTGGATTTTAGTGAGTAATGAACAAGTTGTTGCTTATTGTAATTTTTAGTTTTGAAGTAGTTCTCAAACATGGACAATGCTTACCAAACCTTTTCCATTTTTTACTAACAGTAAGACATTTAAAAATGAAAAAAGTACCCAAAATTTTTGATGAAAAAGGTGGGGCCACTAAATACCTAACATACGCAATAAGTGGAGATTTTTACTTTTACTCAGAACTGATGCAATAAATTGAATAGAAGAGACAGTAAATATGTTTGCATTGTTAAAAACATTCAAAAACATACTGACCCTAAATTTTGAAAGGTATTTTACACAAATCCTTCCACTGATACATGTTCAATGATTTGTCTAGAAACAGCCCAGAAGTTCACCAGTTCACTGAATTGCTTCTTTATCTAAATCATATTTCTTTAATATATTGGTGTTTGGTGTGAGAGGGGTGTGACACCTTTAACTTAACAAATACAGGCAAAAGCTTTGAGATTTTGGCCTCACTAAATCTGTTCAGTTATTAGACGTTGACCACTTACATGTCCATTAACTATTTCAACACATTTTTGGTTAAAAATGCAAAAGTATATTTTAAAATCAGTCACATCTATAAATCACAATTTTTTGCAGTTCACTTAAATGGTCCTGCAATGTGTAAAATTCCTGTGTGTGAGGGGACAAAAACAGCATTTATAACAATTATACAATTACAAAGCAAGTCACACTGCAGGACACTGCTTGAAATGTCACATGAACTAGCCTACTGTTTATAGTGTTGTTGTTGTTGTTGTATGAGATTGAAAAGTGAAAAGTGTGACTGTAGTAAACACTCTACCCACATCCACTGCTGTGTTTAACATGGGAATATGGTGGTGTTGGTCAGGGAGAGTCTACTTTGTTGTGTAATATTATGTCACAAAACAGCACATGCAGAACCGAGAAAAAAGCACTGTCAAAAGAATCAAACAGGAACACAGCGGTTTACATGCATGTGAGGATGACAAAGCACTCATAAATGCAGAGTCATGGATTCAGAAACTATTTTGCAAAGTTGTAAGTAAAACAAAGATTACTGGAGTATGTTTTACCAGAAAATACAGTTTCTGTTTTTCTTATTCAAAATGTTTAAATTTAGTGTTACGTCTTTGTAACTGTTCAATATCTACTTTTTGTTTCTGATTGAAAATGGTCTGTTTATTTGTTTTGAATTGTCTATTGCT
Organism: Enteromius radiatus; assembly: GCA_032357445.1. Lineage (NCBI taxonomy): Eukaryota > Metazoa > Chordata > Actinopteri > Cypriniformes > Cyprinidae > Enteromius > Enteromius radiatus. The sequence continues at coordinate 14,020,572 of JAUCMS010000105.1, forward strand.
CATTGTGCTTATGTATTTCTCCAGGTGTTTTGGCACTATGGGCTCTGGTCACACACATAATGTATCTACAGGACTACTGGAGAACATGGTTAAAGGGACTGAAGTTCTTCCTGGTCATAGGCATCATTTTCTCTGTGCTGTCCATCGTGGCGTTCATCTCTTTTCTCTGTGTGGCCATCTCCCGCAAACAATGTGAGTAGAGACCTGTTCTGAAGCGCATGAAACTCACGAATGCTTGACTTTAAATTGTATTAGTAGCATTTAGGTGTGAAGGAAAGTGTTTATAATATCAGTCTCATATGATGTGGATGTCAGGACATTAAACTAAGTTGTTTGTACTTTAAAAACTCTTTTGCTCTCTTGTGTGTGTGTGTGTGTGTGTGTCTACAGCTCTTAAAGATCCCACCAGTCTTTACCTGTCATGTGTGTGGAGCTTCATGAGTTTAAAGTGGGCGTTCCTGCTGGCCCTCTATTCTCATCGATATCGCAAAGAATTTGCAGACATCTCCATCCTCAGTGACTTTTAAATATGCACACAATAACACACTCGTGCCCACAGACAAACAAGTAAATAAGTGTACAACATGCTTGGCTGTTACCATTTAAAATGGACCGGGAACACTCAACGAGGAGAGTTAGTCTTTTTAGTATATTATTGTACCACTTCTCTCTCTTTCTGCTATTGTCTGTCCAGGATGAAGGATGTCATCAGTGATTTTACATTTTGGACTTTTTAATATCTGCGATACTTTGCATTTCTGAATAAGGTATTAGGAGGAGTCTTTTGTCTTTCTCCTTGCTGCTGTTCTCTTGAATGTCTCACTAAGGGATACGAATAAGTTACAGGTTTTTGTTAAGATGGTGCGTTTTCTCCAGCTATTGCATAGCATTTAGGTAACTATCTATTGTTTAGTTTTTTTAAATAAGCACTTTATCGTCTATAAAATGTGGTATAACCAATCACAAACCTTGTTCCTGTGGAAGTCTTTGAGGCTTTACTGGCGAGGTATGTTAGGTGGAAAGCCCAAATCTTCTTGTTTGTATTTTTATGACCCCAAAGCATTTCCGAGCAACATCCAGCACACATTTGAATGAAATGATTTTTGTAGCATTCGTTTTTCACAAGACAAACAGGGTTAAAGGTTTTTATGTGTCACCTGTTATGTGGCTTAGTGTTGGTTCGTATAATTTCACTCAGATAATATTGCATGCATTTGTCTTGTTGTATTAAGTTGAGATTTTTTATATTTACACAAAACATTATTATACTGTTAGAATGTGATTTTTGCTTTTTCCTGACATTTCAGGTGACTTTGTGAACATATCCATTATATTGTATTGTTATTAAATCAATAACTATGTATTTGTCAGTGACCCATTAATAAAATAACCTGATATTTGACACATGCTTCTTAATTTTTTTAAAAATACAAGATTATTTCATTTTGAGAACCGCAAAACATGAAGGCAATTAAGTGAAATAAAAACACTACAAAACATATATATATATATATAAAAACAGACAAGTGAAAAATATGTGCTGTTCTAGTATTTTACAAAACGTATTCAAATGTTACTCTAGACAAGCTTAGTAATAAAAAGGAAATAAAATATTCTCAGAAATTAATTTCATTCTAACTGACACAGCAAAGCACAAAGTACTTTATACCCTTTACTAATAGAAATACTTGAATATAAGGATACATATTCATTGAGGGAAATCTGTCACTATTAATAATGGCAAAAACTTGGCTTGAACACAATGCAAAATATCCCAGGATGATGTTCTTTTTAAATTTGTAAGGACTGATGAATATAAAGTGCAATTAATTAAAGCTTTTATTAGATTGCCAAGACCATTTTAAAGTTATCAAGGATTACTGATCATTTCCAAAAAATTGAATGTAAAACAAACAGATGCTTAAAAATAAACCATGTATCAGACCACATGTAAACAGTAACAATTTACACTACATTTCAAAAGTTTGGGGTTGTTAAGATTGTTTTTATGTTTTTGAAAGAAGCCTTATGTACATCAAGGCTGCATTTGTTTTTTTATCCAAAATACATTAAAAACAGTAATACTGTGAAATATTATTAAAACTGTTTTCTGATGCTACATTTTAATATATGCTGATTTGGTGTTTAAGAAAAATTTGTTACGGTCAATGCTGAAAATTCTTTTTAAAAGTTCAAAAGATCAGTGCACTAAAAACCCGACTTACCCCAAATGTTCGAAAGCTAGTGTATTAATCAAATCTTCGAAACAATCTTTGGTAAGAATGTTTCTCCTAAATGTTCACTTTCTGTCTGTACTATATGCTTATTTGAAATTGCCCAGAAGCTTCATGAGTAAAACAAATGACTCAGCATTTCAATAAAGCACTCACGAGATGTGAATTTCTCTAGTTCAGCCTCAGGATTGTCTCCTGTCTCAACACTGCAGTCATCATAATAATATCACAGTATGTTAAAGTACTGGAAGTCCGACTTCTGTTTGGAGAGGAATAAAGTCTTCCAGAAATAAGACATACTGGCTTCTACAACGAATCAGCTTCATCATGCTCCATAGGCTCATTTAGGAAACTACAGAGCAGAGAACATCAAAAGATTCAATAGTCAGGTCACTTTTTCTGGATCTGGAAGATATCTTCTCCTTTAATGTTTCTTACAGGAGGTCTTTCTCGTATTATCTTTCTGTACTTACCGGCTGCTGCTTGGAACAGTCAAAGGAAGGTCAGAGCATATCCTCTCCGCATCCACGTAGGGCAGAGACACAGTGTTTACCATAGAACTCACTGAATTCCAATACTTGCCTGAAAGACAAATATGATGAGAAAAGACCAAGAAGACCACAGAAAACAGACATGAACAACGTTAATCGAACAATTCTCACTCTGAATGTGTAGAACAGTCTTCAGAGACTCGACTGCGTTGATACAGGGTTTCCTCTTTAATTCCTTCTCATCTAAAGGCTCAGGCTGTAAAAATATGCAAACATTCACACAATTCTCAAGGTGTTGAAGTGTGCATGTGGGCATCTGTAAATACACACACACCTGGTTTCCCACGAGAGCGCTGACACAGGCTTGCCACGCGTCACAGAGGGATGTAGGTTCATAACCTCCCTCTAACACCAACACCACTCGACCTTCAGCCAACTCCATTAACTTACGGGTCATGAATCCAAAACCTGAGACATAAAATTAAATCCTTCAAATGATCATTTGCATATTCTGTACGCATTATAATATTTTTTATTTAATGGTTCATGACATTGGCTAAATCATAACTATAATACAGTTGTGACTTTTGGGTCCCAGCAAAAATGTCAAGTCATTATTTGCACTTCTGCTTTCCATCTGAAGTATTTAAAGTACTTTCTTAAGGGGAAACCCTACAGAGCAAAAAATGCAGAATCAACAAAAACACTCTCAGGCTCAGATAATATACGCTTTCGCAAAACTCAGTGAGACATGGAACTGTAAAAATGTATTTTTTAATAAAGTATTTTTTGTATGTGCTGTCTATATTCATGCTTATTAAATATGAACAATATTTTTAAAATATCGTAGACTCTTTGAGGCCAGGGACCCATTACAGGGGAGAAATCTTTCCAAAAACCCCATAATTATATTTTCAATCAAGTATATATTTATTACAATTTGTTCTCCTAGATGGCATTGGTACTTACATTTTTCTGGAATATTAATTATTTTCTGGATTATGTTAAATTTACCTGGATTAGCTTTTTAGTTGTTTGTCTTTTTCTTTTTTAATGCTAAATTAAATTGTAACCAAAATGACCTCTAATTATTGGAAATCAACTATACAACCTTTAAAACATTTTTAACATTTAACAGTGTTTTTAGGGTCATCTGAAATATGTTTAATTTTTTTCTTAAATTTGTATTGCTCTCAAATTCAGTGTTTTGTCATTAGAATGCTTCTAGATTTCTGGATTTAAACGGTTTAATTTAATCTTAATAATTTAAAAGCATCTCTGATGAATGTAATTTAATATAATACAATAATATGGTATTGTTTTAATTTTGGATTTCTGGATTTATAATTTAATACATATCAAAATTAGTGGTAATCAAATTAAGGGTTAGCAATTCAATAAAATGAAATTAAACAAACATGAAACAACTCTTAATTGCTGTGATGTTGATAAACAAATTTCGCGAGGAGCGCGCACGCATGATTCACCACGGCTGGCTCCGCATTAAACAATTAATCTATTTCTACTCCGTCCAATTAAAACTACAAGCCTCCTCCTTAGCTCAGCACTTGCTAGGGTTCAAATTACTCGGGCTCAGAGTCCGCCGATCTCCCGGCTCGCCCCCCAGACAGCACGCCAAACATGCTAAATTTATTATCTTAAGGAAGCGCGAACTCGTAAAACATGGAATTAAATAGTATAATTAAGACACTGCAAGCCGCATATGTGCTGGAGTTTGTGTGTCTGCACCACTCTTTCACACAGAGTCACGCACAACATGCAGGATTCATATTTCAACAGCATTTTTTTTGTAGTTTAATATTCACAAACATAATATTTTTTTTTAATTATTATTACTATTGACCTACTTTTGATTTATTTTTCTAAAACTACTGTAACATTCTGATTTATAAGGTAAATTTTATTTTGAAATGTTTTGCACATGGCAGAAATGATCCTATTTCGCAGACCCCATTGAGTAGAACTAATTTTGAATATCCCTGTTGTAGACATAATTAAATTGTAGACACTCTATGGTCACAGTATGTGTTTTTAATACATACAGTTTGGTGAGACTCTGTAAACACCCTCTGTCTCTGTGTGACCTTCAGCAGCATTAAAACCAGCTGAAACCAAGACCACATCTGGGGAAAACTGACGAGCAATTGGCATCACTACCGTTCTATAAAGAGAGACAGAATATATAACTATAGAGTTCATGCAGTGGCACCAGACGGAATTGCAAACAGGAAAAAACACACAAGTTTGACAAATGATGGATTTTTAATGTGTGCGAATGAAACACTAAAATATCATCAAAAGGGTACCTGAATGCAGCTAGGTATTCTGCATCTCCCATTGGAGCATTCAGGCTTCCTGACCATGCCACGTTTACATTATAACCTTCCGCTCCATCTGATCCTACCTGTAACACACACACACACACTGTAATCTGACAGAATACACACTCATGCTCAAACACACTCAATAGTTTCATAAAGGTATGTAAACAAAACTAACCCTGGTGGGTTGTCCATTTTGAAGGAAGAAGGAACTGTTGTTGTTATAGTGATGCAGGGATATATAGAGGACACTAGGATCTGTGTAGAATATCTCCTCAGTTCCACTACCATGATGAACATCCTGACAAAAGTTCAGACGAACACAATGATTAGTGACAAATTAATGACAAATCTTTTGGAAACTTTTCTAAAAACCTTAAATGTTGAAGGTCAAGTGTTTAATTTTTGTGCCTCTAGCACTGGCAAATGAAACTGAACAAAATATATGATGGTTGAAAGAAAAGAAGGAGTAAAACTTGAAATTCTGACCTCCCGCAATTTCTATTGTGCAATCATATGATTTTTGAACTTTTAACTAAAATTCTTAACATAACAAATAATTAGCATATTATGGTCAAATACTCTTTATCAGTAATTGCAAATATGAATAAGTGTGGAAATATCAATCCATCGAATCTGAAATATATGTACACTGTGTGTGTGTGTGTACTTATAATATTTATCACATTGTGAGGAGCAAAAATCCCTACAAGGATAGTACTACCAGAAAATGTTAACCTTTTGGGGACATGTTTAGGTCCCCACATGAGGAAACAAGCTTACAGAATGTTTTTTGAAAATATAAAAATGCAGAAGGGGTAGGCTGACCCTTCCCATAAAAACATGGAAACATGACATGTGTGTGCCTTACCCAATCTACTATAAGGATCTTTTTAACTTGCAATTGCTCCTGAAGCTGTTTAGCAGCAATGGCCACAGAATTAAACATACTTAAATCACTGTAAGAGAGAGAATGAGAGGATATATATATATACACACATTTAAAAAACATACATAGAAATACACTGCATCATTTACATACATTTAATGTATTGGATTTTTTTTTGTTTTTATATTTTTGAAATAAGTATTTTTTGCTCACCAAGACTGCATGTATTTGATACATTACACAACTACAACAATACTATTATGAAATATTATTACAACTGTTACATTATTATTATTACATTTTTTACTGTGACAAAGTTTATTTTTCAGCAACTACTAGTCTTTAATGTCACATCATCCTTCATAAATCATGTTATGCTAATTTGAAACTCAAAAAACACTTTTTTGTCAGTTTGAAAACAGCTGTGCTGTTTAATATAATCGAATAGAATTAACTTTTTCCCAAACGGTAGTGTTTTTAGTTTCTCAGTATTAATGTGACAACAAAAAATGGAATGACCATTAAATTGTGATTATTCAATATGCTTGCTGTCATTTCATGTTGGTTTTAAAAAACCTGTCTCTGCAGTTGTATAAAGTGCTACTCACTATGGCTGAGAATGTGATGCTTGGTGTCCTGGTGGTGTGACCACAGCAAATCCATTCTGAGGATGAGTCAGAAAAAGGAATAAGAATCTGAACAGGTCAAAGCTCCGTGGTTATAGGAGAAGAAATTTTGGACTATGAGAATCTCACGTTTAGCTCTCTTCCAGCCACTCGGAAAGCCAGCGAAATTACACTGCCCACCGACATCTTCAGTAATGCTGCACTGCAGGAATTATTCAGTACTGCTTCACTTTGATACGGTATGGAAAATGTTCCTTTTGAGAACCCAGTATTCCTATGAATAAGCTGCTCTGAATGAACTGACAGTAGTTCCTCAAATGTGGCTGGCCTGCCTTCAACCAACTAAGACACCAGCACACACACAAACAGAGAGAGAGAGATGTTCAGTTCTAACCATTGCAATAACAGTTAGAGTTTCATGAGATGTCAGGCACTGTTTACCTTACACTGATTCACGAAGCCACAATTCTTCAGTCTTGACCATATACTTTTAATTCTGGGATCAACACTGGCATCTTTACAGGCACATTCATGTTTCAGCATCTGATAGTCAGCAAACACCAAACCTACACACACAAATATACTTTTCAAATGAAAATGGATATATATTTTGGCTGCCGAGTTAAAGCTGCGTCCATAAGTTTTGCCTCTTTGTCACCATCTCTATTTGAAAACCTGGAATTGCAATTCATTGCGGAATTATTTTTATTGCGTGGTACAATTACGATGGCGTGTTAGTGCCACTAAAAAAAACTAAAACTTTGAGTATAAAGTCGAAATACAACGAAATTAAAGTTGAAATATTTCGAGAATAAAGTTAAAAAACTACTATATTAAAGTCGAAATACTATGAGTCGGCCTAGATTGGGAGCACAACTCAAACCCAAACTGAAAGCTGAGACTAATCCTATTGCTATTGGGTGGCACACTATAACATATCCAATGGAAGACATAAATTGTCTTTATGTCAATATTTTGGAAAATATTATTTCCAAGCATACTGTCCCCGCGAATATTACACATATAATTTCTGCTAATAATCCCACATAAATGCCTTTGTAGTGTATTAAAGAGGGTTAAATAAGAGAGCTACAGCGCCCCCCCCCCAAAGGAATGTTGACGGAGTGTGTGAGCTGATGTTAAGATAAAAAGTTGTTCCTGTTCCGCCTTTTAATAAATATCATATTCTTGATACAAATTTTGACTTTATTCTCATAGTATTTTGACTTTAATCTTGTAGTATTTCGACTTATATATACATATACACACAGTGGGTACGGAAAGTATTCAGACACCCTTAAATTTTTCTGTTATATTGCAGCCATTTGCTAAAATCATTTAAGTTTTTTTTTTTTTTTCCTCATTAATGTACACACAGCACCCCATATTGACAGAAATCGAAGTAGTAGTAGAAGTAGAAGCACCTTTTTGATCTAATATAGCCATGAGTCTTTTTGGGAAAGATGCAACACGTTTTTCACACCATTGTCTTATTGGAAGGTAAACCTTCAGCCTAGTCGAACTGCAAGCAGCTGAAAAACACCCCCAAAGAATAATGCTGCCATGCTTCACTGTTGGGACTGTACTGGAGGTGATGAGCAGTGCTTGGTTTTCTCCACACATACCACTTAGAATTAAGGCCAAAAAGTTCTATCTTGGTCTCGTCAGACCAGAGAATCTCATTTCCCACCATCTTGGAGTCCTTAAGGTGTTTATCAAACTCTATGCGGGCTTTCATGTGTCTTGCACTGAGGAGCGGCTTCTGTCGGTCCACTCTGCCATAAAGCCCCGACTGGTGGAGGGCTGCAGTGATGGTTGACTTTCTACAACTTTCTCTCATCTCCTGACTGCATCTCTGGAGCTCACCCACTGTGATCTTTGGGTTCTTCTTTACCTCTCTCACCAAGGCTCTTCTCCCCCGATAGCTCAGTTTGGCTGGGCAGACAGCTCTAGGAAGGGTTCTGGTTGTGCCAAATGTCTTCCATTTAAGGATTATGGAGGCCACTGTGTTCTTAGGAACCTTAAAAGCAGCAGAATCTTATATAGACAGGTGTGTGGCTTTCCTAATCAAGTCCAATCAGTGTAATCAAACACAGCTGGACTCAAATGAAGGTGTAGAACCATTTCAAGGATGATCAGAAGAAATGGACAGCACCTGAGTTAAATATATGAGTTTTACACCAAAGGGTCTGAAAACTTAGGACCATGTGATATTTCAGTTTTTCTTTTTTAATAAACCTGCAAAAATGTCTACAATTCTGTGGGTTTTTTTTGTCAATATGGGGTGCTTTGTGTACATTAATGAGACAAATGCTGACTGAATAATATATATATACATGCTATTGCGATTGCAATTGATTCAATTGTATAAGACACCCTAAATGCTAATACTGTATCTAAATGTTAAAGTTTATATGTAAATTTTAAGTTATATATATAAAAATATAATACGCAATATGCTGCTGGTCTGAAAAACTGCATTTTGACTTGAAATATTCCTTAAATGTGAATATGAACACTAAAGCCCAAAAATCTAGACCACTTATGAAAATGCTTCTGAAACATTTAACTGAAAATGTTGCATTGAAAAAATTTCATAGAATGTGCTGTTTTGCATTTGGCTTGTCACCCTTTTGCTTTAATGACAGCACTAATTGAGGAACATGAAGTTTGTGTGAATAAATCCTAATGATAATGATATCCAGCATGATTTGCGAAGGATACAAATCTCATGTTTTAGTGGAAGCTAGAACACTGGATCCGAAAGCTTGTGCACAAAGACTTTTCTCTTTTTTTTTTAAACACTCAGAATGTTCTACCTGTGGTGTATTTTGGTTTTCTCCTGACATCCCGGCCTGGAGGTGAAGATAAATGTGAGAGGAGACTTCTGTCAAAGGTGCCTGGAGAGGAATGCACACGTGCAAGGTTCTGGTGATACATATCTTTTCTGTGTACATCACAGCATGCACTGTGCTGCAGTACTCCCGGTTGATTACAGCAGGAGTCACCATGAGGTGATTCAGACAGTATGTATAAGTCCTCTCTTGCTCTGTCTCTCTGTTTTATCAGTGACCCAGGCCGCACCCTATGAAGAGGCACCTTAAGAGAGCTCTGTGTTTCTGGGTGCAAATGTATATTTGTCTCAGTGTGTTGCTGGAATAACCCTTGTGGCCATTGCTGTTGGTACATGGAGTGTGTAATCATAATAGTCTGAGCGTGGAAGAAAGAAGGTGCCGACCGGGATTTGATCAAAGGCCTATGAGGCATCACCACCGGAACTGTGTGAAAGAAAGAGCAAATTATAAAATACTTTTTTTTTTTTTCCATTTACACAAATTGTTTTTGGTCTCAAGATTAGTGAATGTTGCGTGTTACCTGGAGGAACAGGTGAATGGAAGACAAAGAGTGGCTGTTCATGTCTATTCCAGAGTATGGTGTTCTGAACACCAGCGTGTACAGGAGATTCTTCCTGAAGAAAAACAGAATAATGTAGCTGCAATCAGAATAAAAATCTTTAGGCTAAATAAAGCATTATAACAATTATTAAACAATTATAATAGACCCTTTTCAGAACTATAGTATAGTAAATTGTGTATATATATATATATATATATATATATATGGGAGACAATAGAAAATATTTTTTTACATTTTCATTTACATATATATATATATATATATATATATATACATATATAAATCCAATTTTCCACAAAAAACTATTTCCAAAACTAAAAAAAAAATGAATTTATCATAGGGTAATTATATAACAAACATAAACATAGCACAAAAACATACATTGAATAATCTTAAAATCTATGTTTGCTGGATTTACTATATCAATGATTTTCAAACATTTTATAATTTAAAATGCTGAAAACACACACAAAAAGTAAGATGTGAACTGAAAACGTATTTCTTTTGCCAGCTTTTTTTTTTTTTTTACGAAAAACATGTTGAATCTTATAGTCACAAAATATTTGAATCTCAAACACTTCCAGTTTCTGATAATAATAATAAAAAAGGGAACACAAGAATGCTTTCAGAACCTTAATCTTTCATAATCTTTAAATATTTTTCTGGACAATTAAGTTGTAACAGTTGAGAACCACTAATGAACAAAGTATCGATTTCAAAAACATGTTAGTTAATAGGCCATTAAAACACTCCATCCAATCCATCCCATAATTAGCATAAAACAATAACCTTCAACCAATAACTTTAACCAAAAAATAACCATTGGTTAAATTAACTACACTGTCGCAAAAAAAAAAAAAAAAAAAAAAAGCTGCTTGACTCCTTAAACATCTTTTATTTATATAAGAGATAATATACAAAGAGAGACCAGTAACAGACCTGGTGTGGAGATGATGTGCTATAAGTCTCTGACTCTTGTCGGTTCATTATTTTATCTTCTGAGAAACTTCTTTTAGATACTGGAGTAGAACTGAAAGATCCCCCTACAAAATACACAAACCTGGTCTAAGGATCACGGAACAAAAGTACAACCATTTTTTATTATAGCTTTGCTTTAGTTAAGTTTACACACCCATAGGGTCCGATGCTCTGACAGCAGGGGGCGCACTGGTTTTGTGCTGAAGTGGGTTCTGTGTCCCTGATGCACTTCTCTTCAGGCGTGGTTTTGGACCTGGCTCAGAGGCTTCTCACAAATATGCAGAAACGCAAATGTGTGTCAAATATTAACATGTGGAGACTACTATTCATAAAATAATATCTCAGATTTCTATGCATTTCAAGGACATGTGTATGTGTACAAGCTCACATGTTTGTGTGAATGTACATGCATGTCACCTGCTCTTCTTAAGGGACTGTCCTCCTCCAAATAAAGAGATTCGGGAAGGTTTGGGAGCTGGGTTGGATAATGACTTTCAAATTCCCTGACCAACAGAGAATATAAATTATTTCAATTCCACAATTAAAATGCAAACTTTTCTTCAGGTTTTTATAGTTTCTAACCTTTGTTTACTGCGAATATGCTCATTTAGCTTTCGTATCACCCAAGGACTGGCGCCAGCACCTGGCAATCACAACAATCATCAAATCAGACCAGTCCAGAGTTTTGATATGACGGATGACAGATTACAACAGGGTCAGAAAATAACCAAAAGTTTGTGAAAAAATGCACAGATGTCAGAGGCAAAATTTTTTTTGATATGATATTATATTTCATTATATTCTATTCTAGGCTTGTATGGGTTCAGTTAGAATTTCAGTTATGGACAACCCACTGTATTTACATTTTATATATATATATATACATACATAATATTTCTGAAACTGAGACACTGGTATAAAAAAAGAATATTTGTAAAATAAAAACAAAAAAAAAACATGAGAGTACTGTTCTTTTTATTCGAAGGATGAATAGATGGGTTTTGTTCGCTCTCCCTCCTCTCCAGCTTCCCCTGCTGATGTTCAGACATCTGTATAATGAGGATGAGACAGAAAGTCAGTTCTGAAACTACAATATTGTATATCAATGCAGGCTAGTAGAGTGTGCAAGCTAACACCAGTGTGTAGATAGCATATTATAATTGTTATTTTACATAAATTATGCCGAATATGAGATTCAGGTGTTTTTAGTGGCTTATTATTTGTATATGTTTCAATGCCACCGTCTAGATGACCAGGATGACAAACGCATTTGACTAAAGAAAATTATTTACCTTTAACATTTCTTACATTATCACAGCTATAATTATTCACTATAGCTTAAAAAATGGTAATAAAATATGACAGGAACAGTTAAACTGTGTTAAAACAAATTTATCTTGATAATGTCAGATTCAAGATTCTTTATTTGTCACATGTAGTTATAGCTGGTACAACATACAGTGAAATGTTTTTTGCTGAAAAAGTACTCCCCAACTGTGCTAAAATATACTAAAAAAGAGATAAGAAATAAGTACTAACAGAGGATAAGCAAAAATTATAAGTGTAAAAAGGAGGAAAAAAAAGAAAAAAAGAAAATCTATATAAAAATGTAACAGGCATATGTATATGTGCATATATATATATAACCGAGGTATTGCACTGTAAGGGTATATAAGAAACTACATTATATACATATTTTTGTATAATTTTATTTAGATAAAATTGATAGAAAGATATGAAACAAAACAGGATCAGGTAAAATCAAATTTTTATCCGTTTACTGGTAGCCCACTGTATGGTGCATTTTTTAATATAATAGGTAACAGTTATTTATTTATATATATATATATATATATATATATATATATATATAGGTGAAAGTAAATGTACATTTGAAAAAGAAAAGAAAAGAAAAAAATATGCATGTACGTATTTATTTATTTTATGCCATATGGGATTCCTTTAGTGAGTTTAACAATGCAAAGCTTATATATATATATATATATATATATATATATATATATATTTACATTTCAAGAAAAAAACAATATAGTTAAAAATAGTTCACAAAATTTCCCCTAAAGTGAGAAGACGTTAAATTGCATTTTAGTTTCAGTAGTGGCATCCTCTGTAAAATTAACTCAACACATACCGAAACATCATCACCGTTTCATTTTACCACAGAAACCATGCTGCACTCAATCTGGGCTGGATCACTATGGTAACCCTCCAGCTGACGAGGAAGTGCTCTATTAAAACGAATAGAGTGAAACCTATCCACTTCCTGAATTTAAAATTAGAATTTGTTTGTCTGATTTAGGGGGGATTTATGTAAGTTATGCTATTCTCATCATACAATTTGCCTGACCTATATTTGGTTGAAATGGCTCTTGGGAATAATTTCAGCCAAAGCACAACAAGCTCTTTTACCCAAAGCAGAAAAACATCAAAAGATCAAACATCTAAAAGTTACTGGGCTGTAATGAATAAAACCACCTGAAATACTAAAAAGTGCAAAACAAACACTTTTATTCTTTCAAGCATTTGTGAAGTCACAAACACAAACGGCAGGCTATTACAGGTTTATAAATAGTTATATGAATACATGTAATTGCATTTGATCTCCAAAACTACTATAATATTAGAGTAAAAGTGATGTTTCAGTTCATGCAAAATTCAAACTCTAACTGAACAAAGCAAAGAAAGGATCTCTTACCTGTCACGTCTGCATAGCTTTTCCACCTCTAAAAGGTTTCCAGGCATCGAACCCTCATCTGAAAAAGACAAACATGCATTTGCACTCTCAAGCTGTCTGTAATACAAAATAAACAGAACAAATCTGAAACACCTGCAGATAAAACAGACCCTGCACTACAGCCAAATCCAAAGGTGTGATTATGTTGAGTGACATCTAGCTACATTTAGGCTTACGCTGCCCTCACTGAAGCCCCTCCTGCTCAGCTTCCTCTCCTCTCCCTACGTCAACTGTTGTTTGTTTCTTTCTACTAATAAATTCATCAATGACTTCATTTGTAATCTCTAAATTGTGCATGTAAACGATGGATATCTTAATGCTTGCAACAAGCGGTTTGTATAATGATTTTCTACCTTGGTAGTCACATAAAAGAAGTGTGCATTTAAAAGATATACATATTATTATGCTACCACCCTTACCAGTTAATCTGTGATGAAGAGGACAGTCGAAAACATTACTACAAAATTAAATATACAAAAGCTATAAGATGAGTGACAGTCTTAACATTTTCTGAGAACTGACATGATCAAGCTTCAACACAATTCTGTTAGTTTTACTATATTAATAAGAACATATCATAAACAGAAGGTTTATATAGCAGTGATGGCACTCGCTGTACTCAAACCTCAACCTCACCACTAACCCATACAAGCCAGTTGATATTAAAAGATTTCATGCAAAACATGATTTGACTGATTGATGAACTTCTCATATTGTGAGGACCACTTCAGATCTCCTCAAAAGTAACTTTTTTTTAATTGTCTGATTTTACTTATGAAGACATTTTGAGAAATCTGGAACTTGCAAATGCACTCTGTGGAAGTCCTGGAATTCAGTGTGCATTCTTAACATCCTCTATAGTAGTAGACAAAAAGCAGTAAAAGCAGCTGGCCACTCCTACAATCAAACATACTGCAATAACAACAACAACAAAAAAGATGGCTGACAATGGCTGAAAATACTGACATAAGTAGGCTATGTCGTACTAAAAGAGATGGGACCTTGGGAAACTATATATTAGGGAAATTTTTCAGGTTACACTTTATTTTGATAGTCCACTTCAGACATCCTACTAACTAAAAGTAACTTTGTAACTACATGTCAACTAATTCTCATTCATTTGCAACTACGTGCCTACTAACTCTCAGAGTAGACTGCTAGGGTTTAGGGTTAGTAGAATAAGTTGGCAAATACTTGCAAAGTTTCTGATATTCAGTATGTTGTATGTTATGGATCCATCAAAATAAAGTGTTAGAAGATGTTAAGCAGTCTACTAATACTCTAATGACTGCTAGTTGGTGTAGTTGCAAAGTTACTGTTAGCAGAATGTCTAAAGTGGACTATCAGAATAGTGTGACCCTATTTCAAAACCTGTTTTACCTGCTTGTGTTTTTCCACCCTGGTTTTAAAACTGTCAGCCTAGTTTGGTTGAGTGTATGTATTAAATATTTCACTATTGTATTACTATATTACGACCTTTCTCACATATATAAGTCACTGACTCTTTTTCCTTTCCCTCCCTCTCTCTCAGCTTTTTTTTAAGCAAGGTACTAGAAATTGGTCAAATTTTTGATCAGTCCATGTTCAGATGTCACCTCTGCACTTACATTAGCATCAACTTAATGACACAGTCATTTGTTTATATATTTATATAATCAAACTATTTGTGTTTAACTCTGCTTGGTGATTTTATTATAGCTTATTTGTTTGCTGGAGCTCAGCATGCATATAGTGTTCCTGTGTGAAATGATGTGTCTGTGTTTGGTTTTTGCACCTGCTTTACCGCTTTACAGGAAACATTGACCGCACCCCCCCCCCCGGCCCCCCCCCCTTCACTGAGACTTTCTTGCTCTGTTTGTGCTCTCTATCCAGGTTTGTCTCTGCAGATACCTGGGCTCTTTGCTGAGACAGCAGCGAGGACAATGTGGTTTTACTCAGAAACACACACACGAGCAGGCCGCCCCATATAAGAACCACCCCAGGCCAGTTGCACAAACACCTGCAAATGCATCCCCAAACCCGCTTACAAAATCAGCTGAGCTCACGGGTGTCCTTCATGCTCTCAATATAAGCGAACCATTTTGTACACCGTTCCAGTAAATACCTGTGCTGACCTCACCGCATTCCTCTGTATTTGCCCAAATCTGTTTCTGTGTCTGTGTTTGTGTGTAAATGACTTTTCACTGACACATTGACATTCTGAGCATGAGCCGAACTGAGGAGACATGATGCAGCGGGGGTTTTCCACTTGTGTGGGAAGGCTAAGTTTAATAGCTCCAGAGTCTAGACTGATTAACATCATGTATTTAGTCTTTTTACATACAAGCCTATTTTTAAAATGTCTTTATTTTTACCCATCTGGCCTTATCATGATTTTCAAACGTTAAAACGCCTGTTCAAGTACAACATGCTATTAAAGCATTATTATTCATGATATATCTAAAAATGTTTAGCCTATGCTTTAAGTGCATACTAACGTTTGAGCCTTGTTGTAGCTTGGTTAACCTGGTTGGATATTCTGCAGAAAAGGGGGAACTACATTGAAGTGTTTTGTAAATTTGTAGGTGTGAGGTGGTTGGTAACAGCCCGGCAGTGGTTTTAGATGCCATACTAATGTCTGCAGGTGAATCTCATAAAGGCCGTCATGAACATATTTCAAAATAAATAATTATTACATAAATGTATCTATTTATTAGCATAACATATAACTAAATGTGCACAGGACCATTTTCAATTTTTTTTTATAGAGTAGAGATATTAAAAGTACTTTAACTTCTCCATCCTGCTTTCTCGTCTGAAAGTCACGTTGTCTGAATCAGGAGAGAGTTGGAAAAAAAGGTTAAAACACCTTAATAAAAATAATTTCTTAAAAACAATGGACTACTAATTGACTGAAGTCTTATGGATTACTTGTGTGTTACTTGGATGTTTTTTTCAGCTGTTTAACTCTCATTCTGACGGCACCCATTCACTGCCTTTGGTCAGCAAGTAATGTAATACACATTTTTTCAAAATCTCTTAAGTTTTTTGATGAACTATTCCTTTAATTAGTTGAGGCCTATATTTCAGCAGCAGCTTCTCAGCTGTTTCTAGAAACAGTGTTAATGTATATTCCATATTGTGGACTGTGTTTTAAGGCGAACACCTGTTGATAGTGCTTATAGTAAAGCTAACAAAATTCTCAGTAAACAGTATGTTGATGTTCACCAGGAAACTCATATCAGCTAGGGCACGCTTCCAAGACAACACCCACAGTACAGTATTAATACCCAGACAGAAATAGAGAGGGGACAGAAGCTGATAAGTCAACTATTCATTTTTCAGCTTTTACACAACTTTAACTAAAAGACGGGCAACACTCTGCCCTGATTTAGACCCATGTTTATGCACTAAAACACACACACTTACCTTTTTAGTCAGTTTTCCCAAAACTCATTCTATTCCATGAATTTTAGACGATCAATATATTTCTCAATATATTTGGGGTAATCCTGTAAACACAAAAAATTAAACCTACATTCAAAAACATTGAGGTTAATTTGGTAATACATTAGAATAGGTAACACACAGGCAATATTGATGTTTTTTACTGTTAACTATTAATTTTTCTTTCAATAAGCTCCTAATTTGCTCCTTATTGAAGGGTAGTTTTAGGTATGGGGTAGGATTAAGAGATCTAAAATGCTGTCATGCAGAATAAGGCTTAATATGTGCTTTATAAGTACTAATGAAAAGCCAATATGATAGTTATTTGCATGCTAATAAGAAATATATCTAATAGTGAATGGTGTATACTGGTATATTTTAAATACCAATTGTTTTGCAAAAAGATTGCTTTACTTTAAGTTCAACATAAGACATGACTGTCATCTCATCAAACGCTCCTCTCTAGTTCTAATGATGTAGAATATGCTTCAAAGATCAAATGCAAAGTTCATTCTCATGCATGCCTTACATTGAGTTTCTGAAACTATTAGGAGGCACCAATGTTATGAGAACAATTTTAAAGATTGTGCAAGGTCTTATTTAGGACTGGTGATACAAGGTTTCTACACGAAAATGCAAGAAAGGGCTGAAGAGGTATAATAAAGGCCATCTAAAGGTTCCAAAGGTGAAATCTACCATTCAACACATAGCTCCATTGTCCCCAGCTCAGTCTCCCCTCCCTATTCTTTCTGTGTTTGGGGTAACAACCTAACATCTACTTGGCCACAAGACACCTCTTATCTTCTCTTCCCCGCATGGCAACGAAAAATCAACCTACACTCTGCTAACGATCGTTGTGTGAATGTGCATCCTGATAAACTATTCTCTCCTCATTCTCTTTCACACACACACACACACACTCACCACAATGAGTTGAAGTACTCATGAGGCTGGAAAAAACGTCTGCTCTGTATTAGATATCTGAGAGGGTGCTCAGAAGATGAGATCTATCACAGCCACGTGGAGGATCTGTTGCGGCATTGAAGAGACATATTCGAATTTAATTTATATCCCCCATATTCATACTACTTTTCAAACCAAACGTATTACGTGACAGTATGTGATTTTCTAACATGTCTACTATATAATAGGGAAGTATCAAGTATGAATACTTAGATGAATGCAATATGAGTATTAGCCAGAAAAGTATCAGCCAAATGTAAGTGAATTTACAGTCTGTAACAGTCTCTTCCAAAGGAGTTTAATGTGATTTAGTGTATCAAACATTCTGCGTATTCCAAATAATATACAGCTCCAAAGTAAAACGAGAGCCTAACACTTATATAAGAATTATTTAAATAACAAATTTAATAAATAAGATCACATAGCGGCCATCATTTGCAGTTTAATATTTTTCAATATATCAGTCTAAATTTAATTGAGGATGCCCTTAAGCCTTTCGTTTTTTAACGACACCTCATTTGCATTTAAATATTTGTCAATATCTAAATCTTTAGCCTTTTGTTGTTTGCACGACCCTTATGTGGTTGTCCTTTTAAAAAAAGGCCGCATCACTGCTGTTTGTGCCGTAAATGAATTCTACATGTCGCAAAATTCCCATGGCATTCTTTATTCACTGATATGTTCTTCTATTATAGATCAGTGTTTTCATCACACACACAAAAATGCAGTACATTTCAAAGAGTTCCACATATAATAAATATGACATGGCAAAAAAGTAAAGATGATCATACTACCAATGCACAGTGAGCACATTGAAGCATCATCTCTGCTGATTGCTATTTAAAAAGATCTCCTGACCGTTTCAAGATGACATCGTCGTTCACTTTGGAGTTTCAGCTGAGAAGTTAGAATAAACGCAGTTTAACACACAACTGACACTCTGCATAATCTGTCCCACAGGCCGATTGCTTCAGTGTGTGTAACATCTCCATCTAGTGACCATAAAAATAAAACGCAACTGTGCTTTTTCATTTATTTATTTAGGCCTACTTTTCAGTATGAACGTGAACTCGATGGTCTTACCCTCATATTTATGCAAATTAACGCACATTAAAAATAGTTTCTAAACTATGTTTATTTCTGCCAGCTTTGTGTTCTATACACGTTTTACAACTAAAATAAATCTATCATAACCCATTGTGAATCTCCGGCATCCATATTTTACAGTAAGATTTACATTTATATTATCAATATTATCTGTAATTATCAATAAAGTGATCATTGAAGATACGCATTATACACTTGGAGAAATGTGTAACATACATTTTAATGGAAAATATAAATCACAGAAATATATAAATAATGGAAAACCAAATCACAGAAATATATCAAATATATAGACAAAGCAGCTATATTTAATAGGCCCTTTCTTAACATATTAACAGATTTTTCTAGATTAATAGGATGACACTGCCCACCCCACCAAAGAAAAAAAAAAAAATAAAAAGTAACCACTGATTATTATTATATTCTTTTATTGATTTGTAAAACATTTGACCAATATTACATGAAATCAGGAACATGAATTTACAATACTTTATGATGTAAAAGAAAACAAAACAGGCGATTTTTAACCGTTTCATGAATGGTCATATTCAACTGTTTTTTTCCTGGTGAGCAGGCATACTACCATTAGCCTGTAAACAGCTAGCATTTGTATTACAGTTATCCTTATGGTACCCATTCACTCAGAGACAGAAGTGCTTCTGCACTTATGAGCCATTTAGTGCCACAAACTTTCTATTGATCTCCTGTCCAATGGTGCCCAGACAGAAGAGGAGAGGTAAAGAGCATGTCTCTCTTCATTTTCTCTTCGTCACGGACGACTCTGTCATCAATTGCAATCCATCATCTACTCCATTTTAGGATTGACCTGGCATGAGGTATTGACTGTAGAGCGAATGTGTTTGTACGAGGTAAAGTTTGAGCAAGTGTGATTTGCAGAGTAGATGATGTCCGCTTGACACGTCACCGTTCAAAAAGAGGAAAAAGAGAGAAGGCCGTGCTCTGACAGGTTTTGTGTAATTTCTTTTGCAGAGCAGCAAAATCCAACTGAGCAGTCAGAATAAAGAAGGGGAGGGGCCTGAGGACGGCCAACCAATCCCAGCAGCAACTGAACACTGTCAATCATGGAAGTGACCACGCCTTAACAGCTCTCAGCTCTCTTGTGGAGGTGTGTTTGTTTTTTCTGTCTGTCCGTCCTTGTATGTGAATATTTCAACGTGTCGAAGAAAGCTAAAGATACAAATACTGTACACACAGATAATAATAGTTTAAAAAAATCTAATAAAACAGCTGTTAAGGCGTCTTTGTTGTTAAGTGATATTCATACATGAGGTACTGGGTTGTCCATGTGAGCCACTGCACAGCAATAAATACAAACATGAATCATAAAAAAATACAAATCAAATGTGTCTGTTCCCCAGAGAGGTAGTTTGTTATGGTTACATTTTGGACTCGGAAAAGAGACCAACATCAATTTCATCTTCGTCTTTCTCATGTCTCGCCATCATCATCATCATCATCATAATAACCATGCATATTGTATATTTTGCAACTGTTTAGACATGACATGTTGTTCCGGTTTGTCTGATCTACATTTATGGTAAGTGCTGCAGGGATATTCTCACTCGTTCATCATGAAATCAGAACGAAACAAGTAAGTGAACAATTACAAAAACGCTCAAGACTGGAAGGTTTGATAGTTTTCCAGTTCAAAATTGAATGTACACCCTCATCCCACAAAGTTCTGAGCAGCTTAGTATAGAGAGAAGGCATGAAGACGATAAAATAGACAGTCAAGAGAGAGCAATAAGATCATGAAAAAAAAACAAAAACAAAAAACACATATACATACATACATACATATATATATATATATATATATATATGTATATATGCCCGCACTGGGCAGGAGGTTAGCATTCTGTCATACTTTCCTATATTTGAATACCTACCCGCACTTACACCCACAACCCTCTGCCCTGTGCCGCCACCTGTACACTGATACCAAAATATCAAAACTAGTCTACAAGAAAATATTTTAATCTTTTACATTTGCAAAGTAATACTCGTAGATATATATAGCAAATCTTCCATATCATTAAATCTTAAGTGCCATGACTAAGTTATTTAATAGTAATATACTGAGGAAACAATAACCTTCTCACTCTTTCTCCTTCCCACACAAACACAAATTCCCCATCAAGGCTGGGTCGAATATGTGACAGCCAATCATATATGAATATACTTGGTGTATAGATAAATGCTATACATCGCCCTCACTTCATAAACGCTCACAGACACACGCGTACTGCGCTCGCCCTTCCGAGCGACCGCAGTTTCCAGGTAGTTAAATTCAGCTTACAAGATCATTAAATCGTCGACACCAAACTCTCACCTACAGACAATCTTCATTAACTTTGATTAACTCTCATACCACAGAAAAGTTTTTTTCTAATGACCCTGAGCCCTGACTGAGAAGAAGATTCATACGAATCAGGCTTAATAAAAAAAAAGAAGAAACCGGAGAGAACGAGATATATAAATCGACAGAGAAAGCTCTCTGTAAGCATCAGCCCTCTAATTTGACTCAAGGAGCCCTTGACAACAGTCTCGCAAATATCACTTAAAAGTTATTATACACAGTGGAGCAAGGGACTCTTACATACTTAAAAATGAAGAACTGTGAACAGCTGAGGCCAAGCTAAGGCAGTTGTGTTTGGTTTAGAGGACACAATGCAGGCAGTGGCTAGTGTGATATTAAAATGGTGTCCAAAAACATGCCAAAAAAAAAAAAAAAAAAATTATATATATATATGAAGAGTTCAGATGCAAAAGCCTCTAAGAACATCTGATGTTTTTCTTTAGAATTAGCATTTCTTTCTGGCTACTTTGTATAGGTTTCTATGTAAGTACTGGTACTT
>JAUCMS010000105.1:14042778-14073978 GCA_032357445.1 Enteromius radiatus
CAGTCAGTAACATTATCTCATTTTTGACCAAGATGGCTTTTAGAGGCTTTTGCATCTGAACTCTTCATATATATATATATATATATATATATATATATATATATATGTCTACACCATTGCCAACATGTTATTAGGTGTCTGTAATTATCATTTAGATAATAACAACCAGAGTAAGACAAGAATGTGCCGAATTGTGTTATACTGTAATTAAAATATACTTTGAAAAACCTCCCTGTGCCAACAAAAAAAAATCTGATATACTCAAGTAGCAAGTAACTTTGCAGTTACTGATGATAAAAATTAAAAATCATAAATAACCCCGTATGCTGCTTCTAGACGTATTTTAAAGGTGCTCTATGCGATGTTCCTGGGTTTTTTCCCAATGTATTCAGAGGGCAGACAGCAAGACGATCAAGGGGTTATGCATTTAAAGAATGCATAATTGTAATATGGATGATATGTATTATCCTATTAGAGTAATCAAAATTACATCTAGGGGGATTTTTTACATTTTGGACTGAAATATGACCCATGCTTTTTTATTTTATGTTTTATTTTAGCGGTATAACCCTTTTGTGAAATGAACTATACATAAAAAAATTTAAATTAATAAATCTGTGATAAAATGCATTCATGGTTCTTTTCATGATAGCTAAAACTTTGTTAGAGTAAAATGTAATTAGTTGAACTAATTTGAAAAAGAAAAGTGTTTCCAAAAAAAAAAAAATAAATAAAAAATGAGTGATGGAATGCAGGAGTAGTTGAGAAATATGTAAGCTATAGGACTTTACAACATTGTGAAGAAGGAAGCTAATGCTCTCAGTTCTTTAAAACGTAATACATGATTCCTTTATATCTGCATAAAAACCGCAGTCTTAATTTACATATTCATCATAACAAGCCAGGGCTACAGGGTCTCCCTCTGCTAAATTCTACCATTAGCCACAAGAAGCGCTTATATCAAACTCTATTTACACTGATTTGAAAAGGTATGAATATAGATACTGAGTCTTATTTACAGGTTAGCTGAGTGGCAAGCGCTAATGCTGCACTGACCACTTTGCAGAGGCGTCAGGTTATTGGCTAATCACAGCACAGGCAAAAAACAGTAGAGAAGACAGCCATTGTTCAGCAACCTATCAGAGCTCTGGAGGCAGAGGAAAGGGAGGCGGAGTTGCCGTTTGTTTGGTTAAGCGGCGAGGCAAGAGGGTAAGTTAGAGCTATGTGCTTGCATTAGTACTTTTAACCCTGTGCATTTAAAGGCAGGAGGTGAAAAGACAGGACATCAGCAGTAGTGGACAGCGCTTTGGGGACCATGCAGAGGTTTAGAACAGGACCACACACACTCACACGCTCATCCTACACATGCAGTGTAATACTGTTGGCTATTGATAATACAGTAAACTATACTGTATCGAGTTGCCACAGTGAAAAACACCATGACCATATTACATTCTCATGAGAATGTCCTCCTTACATACAAACGGAAACATCTATGGCACTCCCTAGCCGATCTGTAAATGATGAGGGATACACTTACACACTCACACACACAGACCACTCACAAACTTCGTCCTGGAAACTCTATGCATTTTAAGGTGATTGTCCGTACATTCACTCCACAACCCTGCGGGTCGCGCCGTTTGACCCGCACTTCTTGATACGATTCGGGTGAAGTTGCTAAGTGACCTGTCCGCCAAAGACCTCCAGCACAAGAGGGGTCAGCTGCATGCTGTGCTCGGGCTGGAAAGAGAGGGAGCGGTACTGTTTGGAGTGCTCTTCGTTCAGGCTGCGGAGGTCCGCCAGCTTCTGGATCATCTTAGCGTAGAGCAGACGCCCCCCAGGGTGATGCGCACGGATGTACGCCTGCAGAACCTCAGATATTCTGTCCTGCAACACTTCCACTCGCTCGTGGTCCTGCACCCCGGGCCGGTCTATGAGCACACAAACACAGAAAAGTGAGATTTATGTTTGCATGTATGAGGTCTGAGTGTGTCTAATGCTTGGAGCATATGGTATATAAAAGCTGACCTGGAGACAGCAGACAAATGGCCATCAGCAGCACATGTTCCTCCTCATGTAGGTTGAGCTTTTTCAAGCCCACCTGAAACTTCACCAGAGGCTCCAACAGCTCCAGAGTGTGTCCAGCTGCTCCCACAAACACAAAAAAATCATGTGGATTTCATTAGGCTCATTATCAACAGAGACTAACTACAGGTGTTGTTCATCACATTGACTATGAACCCTTTTCACAATGTTTGATAAACAGAAAGTGATTTTTATTAATAGATAATATTGATCATACTATGTAAACAGTAATATATTTTTAATGTTGCTTGTATGTACATATTTTGAGTCTCCGTGCATGAGACTGAGATAAAGCAAAGTTATTTCAAGAAAATTGCCACAAAATCATCAAACCCTCCATTAAAATCGTATAAAATGGAAAAGAAACCTTCTCCTTTTGATATACCAAATACAACTTCACAAAATATGTTGCTATTTAGTGTTTGTATGTTTATGTGCTATTATAATACATATACATATACATATACATATACATATAACTATCAGTATTTTGAATTTGCTTCTATTTTCATATTTTCAGTTTCATTTTAGTAACTTTGTTCTGTGGTTTTGTCGGTTTGTATTTCTATTTAAAAACAATTTATTTTATTTAGGTTTTAGTTTTACTATTTTTAATGCATCAAACAGAATTTATTTAGTTACAAAGTCAATATTTATCACTTTTTTTATTTTTTTATTTCATGTTTATTTTAATTAAAGGGGTCATACGATAAAATTTCAAGTTTTGGGGCGTTACAAGCTGTTAGTGCATAGATAAGATCCCTAAAGTTGCAAAGACTAAAGTGTCAAATTCAAAGAGATATTTTTTTTTATAAAAGTTAAGATTCGACCACACCCCTCCTAAAACCTCGCTTCTTCCAGAGGAAAATTTAAGAGCTAATATGGTCGGGTGTGGATTGAGGTCATCCACGTACTACGTAAGATGGGACTTTGGGCCATCAGCCAATCAATCGTGATTCTATATGGGCTTCAGAAAATCATCACACCAGTGGGTGTTCCCACTGCGTCAGATAGGCAGAATCTCATTCCCTAATCAGAGAACATGGGTTCCATAAGCTATCCGAGATGGTTTAATTCAGTTTGTAGAAAACAACGTGTTTGAGAGGGGCGGGGCACAGAGGAGTTACAGTAATGTACAGTATTTTAAAAACAAATATGTTTTTTGAGCATAAAAGCATGTAAACATATTCTGTTACACCAAATAATGATCTTTAAAATAGCATCATATGACCCCTTTAATAACATTTTTAATTTAGTTATAGTAAACAATACCAAAAGTTCAAACAATGCATGTCTGTTTGCATGTACCTTTCGTGACATCATTGACACAGTATTTAAAATCGGGTCCTCCACAGCTCCAGCTCATGTCCTCCAGATTGAAAGACTGGTTGGACCTGAGCATGATCACTTCTATAGCACTGGACTTGAGCAAAGCAATCTGATCTTCAGCTGTTAGCTCTCTGAGACACACAAACAGACACAAACGCACATGCGTCAAATGTTGGCTCATGCTGGATTCTGTGAATGGCAGATGTAGAGGGAGTGGGTGCATTCAGCAAGAATAACATGACACTCCTATGGTTACCACAGCAACATGCGGTCCGTAACGCATATGTATGTACGCACTTTCTGAGGAAGCTGGGAAATACATGGAAGTGAACAGAGGCAGGAAAGAAACATGTACTGAGAGGGACAATCTATAAGGTCAAACCTATTTTTATGTTCCTGAGGAAATGAAATAGATGATAGTCATGTCAACATTAGCCATGTTTGGGTGAAATAAGAACTCAAACTGCATGTACTAATTTTGTGTTTGTGCTCCATTCAGCTGAAAGAAACACATGTATGTTATTTCCCAGAATGCTCCAATTTCATCCAATTATTTACTATACGAAATACTGTTTTTATAAAGTTTTTGAAAACATACATATTTTCTGGTGTTTCACAAAAAATTCAAATGACAATATTCAAAACAAAACACATGTTAATCAAATTACTGTTACATTTCTTTAAACTAAATAAATTCTGCTTGATTAGACAGCACAAATAAAATTAATTTATGAAATAAAAAAAAAAAAAGACAGTTCTTCAATTTTGCCTGACACACAAAAAAATTCTACCTGAATCCAGGTATCATCTTGGCAAAGCCGATGACCTTCTGAATGCTGTAGGAAACCAGGTCAGCCAGGTGAGGAAGCATGGAAAGACTAGTGCCCTCATCCTCCTTTGAGTCTGGACTGGAGTTCAAACCCTGCTCCTGATACATCATCAACAGACTGCTCAGATTCACCTTACGTTCTCCGGACTCTACAGATGTGAAAAGTAGAAAAAGGTGAAAGAAGAAATAAAAAAAAACAGATGTCAGCAAAAACAATAATTCTTTCATTTTACTTTAGTTTTATGCATTGAAAGAAATTAGTTATTATTTTTGTGGTGGGCCAATAAAAATGCTGGTAAGGCAAGTAAAATTCAGAATCAATGGCTTGAGAGACTATTTTTGAGACATTGGCTGATAAGTGTGTCCACTCTAACCGAAGCTTTATCTCCCCCTTGTGTCTGTTCCAAAATCTGCCAACAGCCTTGCATAACACAACCATAAAACAAATAACTTGTTTTTAATATTTTGGCAAATTGTAAGGAAGGCAAGTTAATTTCAGCAATTTTGTGTTCATTCAATTTGCTGCCATGTATTATGACTGCACAATTATGGGGAAAATCAATGTTCTGGATTATTTTTCTTGATACTGTAACTGCATTCATTAATTAGGAGTTTTAAATAAATTCTAGCTAAAGCTTGCACTAGAATCACGGTGCATGTTTACACGGGTACACGTGACTGCTTGAGCCCGCGGCTCAGCACAACCTCACTAACTGTCAGCGTACTGTGCTCTGCACTCTGCAAACGCCTTCATAACAATAAACAAAGCTGTCAACATAGCAGAATAAATCTCTTATTTACACTTTGCCTAAAATGCAACAATGCCAAGATAATACAACAACTGCAAAACACCACATTTCCATTCAAAGCAAGTAGACATTAATATAATGCTGTAATCAACCCTTTTCAAGATTAATTAAATAAGCAGCAGTCAAAAAATGAATCTGTTTATTATTAAAAACAAGAGTTTTCCAATTGGTAATTTAATTCATTTTAAAAATCCACTGTAAGATTATAGTCATACCATCCACCCCTAGTACAGAGTTTATAATACATGTCATATTTAAACTTACAAAAACAACTTGCTGCTTCCAGGATGAGCCGTGTGTGTGTGTGTGTGTGTGTACTCATGTGAATAGTCTGTTTGTCATTAGAGAGGCTCTCCTGTGACGTCAGGCATGGTGAGATGGACGGAGCCTGCTGTGCATATAAGACACACAACCCCCTAACACACAAACACACAAGCCTGTCCACGCCTCATACTGGGCTGAAAAACATTTCTCAGAAGAAACCTCACAGGTGATTTATGCACAAACGAGTGTTTGAGTGCATTAGTTCAGCACGTATACGCATGGTTGTGTCACCTGGAGAATGGCTGAAGGAGTCTGAGGAGGCATCTGATAGTGAATGAAGAGACGCGGCTCGGCTGGCACTGCGTGTAACTGGACCCTCTCTAACTGGAGGCTGCAACACAACACACATATATAAACATATGAACACACTGAAAAAATTAGAAAAGTATGCCCAAGTAAAACTGAAAAAGTGGACCCAAGAAGTATTTGGGCAATTAAAAATGTAGTAATGTCTCTGCATTATATTACAAAATATCATAAAAAATGGGTTTTACTTGACATACATTGACTTGAATATGAATATTTGAAAAAACAGATGTATATAGTGTATTATCTGTGATTTTTTTTTACCTAATCAAAATAACAACTGTAGTTTGAGATTGCACAATGCAAAAAAAAAGAATAATAAAAAAAAAAACCTGTTAAATGATTTATGTGTTTTTCCAAATGAACTCTTCATATAAATATATATATATATATATATATATATATATATATATATATACAAATCCACTTACAATTCTGGGATTAGTAAAATGTTTTAATACTGTAAATCATGAAAAGTGGAAAATACTGTTCTTTTGAAGTTCCTATTAATCAAATAATTCTTGAAAAATTGTATAATGGCTTCCACAAAACTTTCTTCAACATTGATAAAAAAATAAATAAATAAAAATCACCAAATCAGCATATTAGAATGGTTTCTAAAGAATCATGTGACACTGAAGACTGAAGGTATGGCTGCTGAAAAGTAAGCTTAGACATCTTATGAATAAATTACATTTCATATATTAAAATAAAACAGTACATTTAAATTGTAGTAAAACTGTCACAATATTTATGTTCTTACTGTAATCAAATAAATCAAATAAATAGACTTCTCTCATGATCACTTCATCATTTTCACACCATTTGGTTGAGATCTATTGGTTCTGAGATAAACTCTAGTAATTTCTTTACAGATGCCCCTTGGATTAAAACTGAATGCATGCAACATTATGTGTGACTAAACCTCATTAGGCCCACTGTACAAGAACATCTTAAAACTGGCTAAAACTAAAAGAATGGCATACAGAAGAAAGGAAAAGAATAGAGAAGAATAAGATTAATCTTTTACTCTGAAGCGTGAAAAGTCAGAGTAGGAATCGTCATAGGTTTTGTGATGTGCATCCACAAGCATATCAATGATGCTGCGCTGCTCCTCTGAAAGCCGGGGCTTCTGCGCCTCCTTCTGCGCCTCCTCATCCTTTCTCCTCTGGATCAGATCCTTTTTCCTCTGAACTTCCTCATCTGTCAGTATAACTGAAGGAAAAAGACAGATGAGTATCATTACTGTGCCCATGTAATAGAATTTTATTACAGGTGAAACACAGATTAAAAA
Organism: Enteromius radiatus; assembly: GCA_032357445.1. Taxonomy (NCBI): domain Eukaryota; kingdom Metazoa; phylum Chordata; class Actinopteri; order Cypriniformes; family Cyprinidae; genus Enteromius; species Enteromius radiatus. The sequence goes on from JAUCMS010000105.1 coordinate 14,049,758, forward strand.
ATGAGAAACTTATATCATATGTTGTTCTCCAGTGGTATGTTATGACCATAATTCACTATAATTTACTTTAGTATCATTCGATAGATTTTAATCAATAGCCTTAATTTAATTCAGTCTCATAGACACTGACGAGAGACAATTCCTTCAGATCATTTTTACTTGAAGAAATACCTGAAAAAAAAAGTAACCACATTATCTCAGATATATCTACTGGTAATTTGTTTTCCTTTTCCCCAATAATCTAAGCTTTATTATTATTAATTGTCAGCCTCTTTAAATTAAAATGATTCAGCTATTTACTTTAGGGTTAAAGCAATATTCAGGTTTATAGCTATTATGACTATTGGGGTCAGTAAAACATTTGCATAAGTTATTGCCATTTTATGACTCTGCATGCAATGCTTGTTAAAAAAATAAAAAGTAACCACATGATAGCTATATTTTCCGCTGACGATTCCTCAAAACACGAGAGCAATCAAACATTGTGAAATCCATAATCTGAAGTACCTTTTACTTTCAAAATGAGCTGCAACTCAGGATCATGTGCTCACAAATGCCGAAACTACTTCCTTATACTAAGTATCACTTTCCAACAGCCTTTTGGGAACTTTTGTGACTGGATCATCTTACTTGCTTTTGTTTGGAACAACCTTACAAACAGCATACCATTCCTGCAAAGCCCTTTAAGGCTGCAAAAATGACATTTGGAAGCTTTTGAGACTGCAGGGTAAATAAAATCTAAACTATAATTAAAACGTGATGTAACAAAGTATATCTTGGCTCCCAGTAATCAGTGTTCCGAGATGTGTCATGCTGGCTAGTAACTCACACTCTTTCATCATGCCAATATCCAGGCAACGCTTGAGTCTGCAGGCCTGGCAGTGGCGACGGTTATCTTTAGTGATGGTGCAGCTTCCATTGAAAGGACAGGTAAAACTGGCCTTCCGCTTCATACTGCGCCTAATGAACATGTACAAAAGCTAAAAATAGTCTGGCAGTATCACATTGGTTACAGATAATATGTGTTAATGTGTTTCTTAATGAACATCTGTGTAAATGTGCGAATACCAAATTGGATGAGAGAAAGTGTGTGTGTGTGTACCTGAAGAAGCCTTTGCAGCCCTCGCAGGTCATCGCATTAAAGTGAAAGCCAGTGGCTTTGTCTCCACACACTCCACAGATTCGTGGAACATTACGGTCAAACTCATCTGGCACTTGAGTGGATGTACTAACAGCTGACTCCATCACTATAGGAAACGAAGGAGGAGGAGGAAAAACACAATCAAACATACAAAGTTGTGCATTTAAGAGGATGATGGGAAGAAGAACACAGAATTCAGAATTTCAATTTAAAAATTAGTAAAAGCAGCATTAATATCTTCCTTTAACTAAGGCCTAGTCCTGGCTTAAGCTACGCCATGTTTGTGAAACTGGGCCATTGTGTTCATAATAATAATCTTATTGAATTGAATTGTGAAACCAAGATTCACAACACGATTTTTAAGTTGGCAGTACTGACACAGACATTTCAAATATAATATATATAGTGGAAAGGCGCCATATATATATATATATATACAAATTTTTTTTTTTTAAAAGGTCTAATACAAATAAATGCCGTTCTTTCAAGGCTTTTGTTCAACAAAAGAATCCTTAAAAAAATATCCCTTTTCCACATAATTTTTGGCCAACAAAACAAATTTTCCATCTTGATAATAATAAGTTCCATTATTGAAACTAGAACTACCAAGGCAGTCATTTTGACCGTTTTTAAATTTTTCAATGTGTTAACTTTATTGAAGTAGAATTACAGTAGTTCTAGTGTTAAAAATATTTGAGCATCAATTATAACGGATAAAAACTGAGCACCAAATCAGAATGATTTCTGATAAATCATGTGAAAGCTGCTAAACAATTTTAAAATTTAAATGAATAATCCAAATATTAAATTGCATTTTAAAATGCATCAAAATAGAAAACATTTTAAAATTGTAATATTTTAGAACATTAGCATTTTGACTAATCTTTAAGAACCCTGATGAGTATAAGATACTTAATACTTCATAAACATGAATTTGTTTATTCTAAACTTTTGGCGGGTAGTTTATGTAAAGCAGAAAAAAAAGAAACAATAGAAAATGTCCTCTTTTTTCAGCACAGACTGACAGCATAACAAAACCACAAATCATAACTGACGTTCTTTAGCAAGTCTTGAATAATTAACAATCCTTTAATAGAACAATAAATCATTTTGATTAAAGCCATGAGGCCGGTATCACAAACTGAATATGGGGCGGGGGGACAGAGTTCTTTATATAAGCATCACTAATGTATGCGCATTGATAAAGAGTGTACGAGATAGAGGGGAATATTAATTAGCTATCAGTGCTACACCATTGAGGAAGGGCAGGAGGACTGGAGAGGTTGTAGGAGGCCGTGCAAATGAAAACAAACAGATGGCAGCTTCAATATCTCCATCAAAAGAGCCTTTTTTTAAACAAATATAAAATAAAGAACAAGGTCAGCAAACCCATAAACATGAAAACATTACTGAACAGCATACCCAGCTAACACATGACGTAATAGTTATGCAAAATATTGGTCACTTTTGGTAATTTCAAGACTTACCAATAGGCAACGTAACCACAATGCCATATGCACATAATTCCATTACCATCCTATTACTCACAACTCAACTCACGTCCTCCTTATGTAACAAATTAACCAAGAATGTCCCAGATTCGTACTCTGTTCGTAATATATTAGTAATGAACATAGCAGTAATGTTTGTGATGCACTGACCAACGCAACTCGTCTCTTTAAACAATAACAAACATTCGTTTTTTGTCGGTTATACCCAATAAAAGTTCAACAACTGCCTCAAATTGGTTAAGTAACATTATCTACAGTCTACTTTAAAGTAATTTTGTTAATATTTATACCTGTTGTTATGGTATTTTTCCTTTATTATCTGAAATGTCTGCTAGCAAAGGTTACGCTAGCATATCTGTTTATAATGATGCTATGTACGGGACATCTTTAATGCTTTCATTCACGGTATATCCGGTGTTTCTAATAATAATCTGAGTGTATTTTACTGTTCATGATTGTGTGTTTTTCAAAATAAATAAACTGAATTAATCATTCACGGCTGTTGGAACAGCCTTTACGTTAGTTTGGGCATATGAGAAAATAAATTAGGTTAAGTTACTGCATGTCCGCCACCCACTGATCACTGCAAAACTATTGATCCATGACGTTGCCATGACGTTACAAATTGACAACGTGCCGATGTATAGACACCCTTCACTTTCCAGTTACCACGACTTTGGTCGCCAGATTATGTTGCAGTTAGGTAATTTTGTTAGCTGGGAGCATTTGCCCATGAGGAGCAGCAGCCATGTTGAAATGAGTCAGAGGTCAAAGTGACACACCAACTCAAACAGCTAAAAAGCATCAGGTGATAAGAACATAGTCGCAATAAATTGTGTATATGATAACAGCAGGCCATTAACTCTTCAAACTTATCGTAACACATGGAATCAGCAATAAAGTGGAGATCTATGTGAAAGGTCACAGGGACATCACGACGATGTATACAAACAGGAACAGCGCAAACCAAATAAACATACATCTGCACAGAGGGTGATGTTGCAGTTTTCCTGTTTTCACTTAGTAAGTTATGAGGAAATTCCTACTTCAAGGTAAAAAAAAAATAAAGCCTTTTTGTGAGCTCTTCACTATAAACAGAATCTTTTGGCAGGAAAATATGCTAAAAGCTTCAAATATGGCAAGTTTACCTACTTAAATACTAGTTCAGTTCTAGTACACACAAACACACACACATGACGTGACCTCTTCAAGAGAAAGTTCTCAAATTACTCTAATGCACACAGAAAACTCACCCTAATAAAACCATTTCAAAACACTTCAGTACATAATGATGCATTTATCTAAATTGGGCTGTTCATTTATTCATCTATTCAAAATGTGTGAAACATTTGCAATCCCCGTTTGTGAAGATGTAGTTGGCAGTCAGCCACAAACAAGACACTACTTACGTGCATATTTTTGAAGGTAACCTGCAGATGGACGTTGTTATTTTTCTTGGCTTATCAAGTAATGATAATGATTATTTTTGCTTGTCAATATCCAGACAGATTCAAAAAGGAGGACAGGTGTAAGTCAAATAATAAATCAATAAATAAACACTTATAAAAAGTGAACTTTAGTGATGTATAGACGTAAACAAACTGTCAATACATAAGTAATATAAATAAAGACTGGTACTTATTTCAAAGAAAGTAATGCAATTCATATAATTTTTAAAAGGTCATTTTAACTTCATACATGCTTACATAAGCATTCACATTGCGGTGCACTCAAGTACAGGAAAAAAGTCAATGAGTTTCATTATTCTGGATTGTACCTAATTTCTCAACACCCTGTGGAAAAAAAAAAATCTTTTAAATAATTAAGTAGACTTAGTGAAGTGAGCTGTAGCTATGAGTGATTAGCTTTGCTATACAATATACTCCTCCACTAATATTAACAGCAATTTTCCATATTACACTCAGCAATCTAAAATGAACTTAACATTTAAAGTCCAAAACACTGATTTAACAAAAAAACTGAAGGTTAGAAGAATATTATTATTACTATTTTCCTTAAATAATATAAGTTAGTGTAGCAGAAATCTCTTCCCTTCTAAAGAGGAGGCTAAAAGCAGTCATTCCATAAGCAATTGTTAGGTAAATTTAGTCCTTGCTTTCACAAGTCTCCAAAATCATTAACTGTGTGTGCACATTGAGATTTTGGACTGTGCACATCACATCTTCGCTATTCGCACTTGCTTCAGTATATGGCCCTTGTTATCAACGCACACAAAGCATGAAGGAGATAAGAGGCTTTCAGAAAATATTAAATGCATCTTAATTTGCCGGTCAGGTTAATGTTTCATCTGATGCCACACAGCATGCAGCAAATCTGAGAACACCTGGGATATTTTAGATCTGGACATGTGAAGACAGCATGACTGACTTGACTGTGGCCTCACTATATGTACGATCGTGATGCCCTTTAAGGTAGTTCAGAGTCAATGATTGAACTGACTGAAGCATCACATAGCACTAACAAGTATGTAGGCCAAGGTGTACGAGAAAGACTGTCCCTCTTCAGCAGAATGACCTGGATGTGAGAGCAATGGCCTGTTTATCATATGAAAGTACACAGGGTACCGCATGACTAAAGTGGAGAACATGCGAACGATCGTGATCTTTAATCAAAAATGGTTAAAAATACTTTGAGAATTGACTTTGACCTTTTCAAAAAAACAAATGCAGAGAGCAAAGTCATTGCTGATAACCACAGATTAGCATATTCCATAACATATTGCCAGTAGTTATTGTGTAACGTCAGTGCTCATGCTATAGTAACTCTATAACATGTAGCTATGGTGATACTTCAATCTAAACGTGTAGCTATGGTTCCGTTGCCATAAATACTTTGAGAAACCGCATAATGTGGCTCGACTTTGTAACTAGTTTGACATTTAGGCATGGTTAGGTCATAAATTTAAGTAAACACAGAGAAAAGTACCCCGGCCCTTGCAGCACAGGCTGAGGGGCGCCTGTGTGCAGGACAGGACAGAGATGCTGTCAGGGTTTCATAAACCTTCATTAGCTATGACAACAGACAAAGACAGGCTCACACGGCAGGAATGCCAGGCCTGGCATGGAGACCATGTGGAAAGCACAGGAACACATGCAACATTACATGCTAAAGCCCTGTAGAAATGTTCTCGCACTTGGAGCGACTCGGCAAACTGGCTTTGACGGCTATAACGGCAGAACAATCAGCAGGCCCATAAAACCCATAAAAACAGACAGAGACTTCGAGACAAATAGTCCTACACATTTCCTCCACACACACGCCAAAGAAATATGTATGTGTAAAGCACAGAGCCAGTTGGGTCAGTTTGGGTCCAGAACACACAGAAACTGCTGTTGTCCTCACACTAACCCTACTGGAAACACAGTGCCAGATTATAACACTGCCACACACACAAAGTCTCTCTCTCTCTCACACACACAACACACAAAATTCCACAAGTACACCACACAAATACAAACTAAAACTCATGCCAAGCAACACTCTATGAGGACATGGTAAAGTCATTTTTCTGTCGGATTCTTTTAGAGATTTCCATCTGAACAGGGTAAAAACATACTAGTTCCGTGAATGTATAAGTAATTGTTTATGCTAGATGTTTAACCACAGGCAGCATTTACATTAACATACCCCTCAGGAGCCGGAACAGCTAATAAATGCGTTGAAATCAGGATGGTTTAGATTTAACCCTATGAAATGTGGTAATCCTGTGGAGAAACACAAATTCAATCCATATAGGCCAATCTCACATCCTCACAGGACAAAAAACTATTCAACATAAACAACTTAAAGAGACGGTTCACACAAAAATGAAAATCCAGTCATCATTTACTCACCTTGTGTGAAACGCACAAGATAATATTTTGAGAAACGTGTATATTTTTGTCCATACTCTGGAAATCAATGGTAACCAATACAAACGTTCTTCAGAAGATCTTCTTTTAAGTTCCACTGAAGAAAAGAAAGTCACAGAGATTGGAAAAACACAAGACACAAGATGAGTAAATGACCACACAGTTTCATTTTTGGGTGAACTATCCATCCCTACTACTATTATACTGTACTCTCAAAATTTACATATATCTATTTTGCATTTACTTATACAGTTTTGAAAAAAAAAAAAGGTATAAAGCTGTTCACTTGAGTGGAAAAAAAGCTAAATATGTACATTTTAGGTACTAATATGTACCATTTTCAAGTAAATAGGACACAAAAATTTAGCGTTAAGCTTTTAGAGTGCCATGATAATTTTTGTTTTAACAGTGTATATTAATAAACTTCTAAAATAAGTGACAAATGTGCATCTAGACATTTGGATGAGACAGATGTATAAAAAAACATTGTGACGAAGGACCTAAATTGAGCCTCGGGAACATCTACTTCTGATTGGCCAATCATGCACTCTGCTGTCAGTTTTTTTTAGTAATGACCACTAAATTTTATAAGTATAATTTATGCATTTACTCAAGTATGTATGTAATTAGGGTGACACAAGATCCCTTCACTTCCTGATCACCCTGACTGACTGGATATTATCCCTTATATACTGCTTATATAAGTATATGCATACACACACACATATAAATATACATATACAGATTTATATACACATATACACACTAGTTAGTAAGTAACTATAGGATCTTACAGAAATCAATGCAATGGTAAGAAAAAAAACTGATCATACATTTTCTGTGTTATTTCAGTCTATTTGACTCTCAGTCAATGTAGGTTTAGTGAAGCCATATATAGCAATGTCAAGCACTGAGCAAATAGTACCAATCCACAGTAGCCGAAGATACGCTGCGCAAAGACATACATTAATCATTTATCATTCCATCATGCTGAAAAACCTCCTGACACTGAACATCAATTATTTCTGAACTGTTAAATTCACCATAAGCAAACAAATATTATTTAAATCTAAGACAAAGATAGCACTGTAAAACATTAGCCACAGTAAACAAACAAACATCAGGCCAAAACTGTACAAGTTACATTACAAAATGGCCTGAAGTCAAATATAGGCTGTTTACTAATGACAAATCTTTCTCAGCTGTGAATAGCCATTTTTACGTATTCGTCTTTGGTTACCCTTGCCGTAACGCGACCACTCACTCTATCCATGCAAAACACGGGGCAAGAACACACACATGACCAGAAAAGTGTAATTGACTCCTCCTTCCTCTTTCCTCCCTTTTCCCTCCTTCCGTACAGGGGGTCTTTCTACCCTGTGTCCAATCCCAGTGGTCTGCATGCACACACACGCATACACACACATACAGAGCCAACTTCCCCTTCAATGGGCCTCTCTACAGGGCTACAGTCAAGGCCTCACAGCTTCTGCCTAGAGTTACAGAAACTACACACAGGCACACACATTCCAGCCTCTGAAATGAGCACCGCCACAATAACAACCTAAACATCACAATCCAGCTCCTTTAAACAAAAGGAACACATCATCAGTGCAACCTATATAAAGGCAGATGTGTACAAAGGATGTCCAGCATGACACAGACTTAGAATCGGTCACGTTTAAGAATTTATTATACAGGTGCATGGGTATTCTAGACTATACTGAACACGTAAACATCCAGCATAGGACGAAATAGATTTTGCTGTTGCTGTCCAAACTGAAACCACCCCCACATATTTTCATTCATTTATCCTGCACTGAAAAGACAAAACAACAAAAATTAAACGTGTGCATATATGTTTTGTTTGTGTGTATACATTAATTCAAAGATTTGTAAGATTTATTGTTTTTGAAATAAGTCTCTTATTCTCATCAAGGCTACATTTATTTGAGCAAGAAAACAGTAATTAAGATAATAAGATTTTTCATTTTCATATATTTTAAAACAAAATGTATTCCTCTAGTGGCAAAGGCGATTTTTGTAGCAACCATTACTCCAGTCTTCAGTGTCACATGATTGGAGATAAAGAAACACACTATCAATGTTTAAAACAAGTAGGAATGTGGAAAAAAGTTTTTTTTAATCTTTTCTGGGGGGAGAAGAGCAATATTTACATATTTTGTAAAATTAGAAAATGTCTTTACTGTCTCTTTTGATTTATTGAATGCATTCTTGTTTAATAAAGCAACTGTTTCTTAAAAAAAAGGGGGAAAAAAGGACTGACCCAAACTTTTTGAACAGCGGTGTACATACAAAAGAAGTAAAGGGGAAAGTGGGTTTTGAAATCTTTCCAGAGTATCACGTCTAATCTTGTTACATGGTTGGCTCATCTCATACTATTTCCACTCAAATTAGAAAATTGCAACCCTAAATTTGCACAATAGAGCATCATTCCCAAAACAACCACTTCTACCAATTGCATTACAGCCACACAAACACATTTGATACAACTAGTCCTAAGCATTGCAAAACTATTAGCCATTCTAACGTGGGACAAGGGTAAACATTACATTGATTTTAAAGGTCTACCAACCTAACATCAACCTAAACAACTAGAAAATTAGAGAATTAATATGACCAGCCTTTCGCTTTGGACCACACTTTGTCTGACATGTCCTAACTAGTTGTCCATTAGGAACGGTGGAAAAAGTCCTAGCCCAGTTCAACCGACATGTTAAACAAACTATGCAAACTACAACAGATTCTCAACATACCAACAGCACAATGTGCTTTCATGTCAGAGTCACACGCTCTCTCTCCTACATGACCCATAAGGGCATTAAACAATACTGAGAAGGTTGAATTTACTTGAAATAGTAGGTTTATAACAGTTTATTAGGCTTTTAAAAAAGAATTTTTAAAAGGTTTCACTTCCATCATCTGGTTTTAGAAAACATACAGGCCTCAACCAGGTAAAACACTTAATATGCACATTTTGTTCCAACCATAGCGTAAAAGGACGATAACTTTTATAATCACGACAGCAAAGAAGATTAACAGATAGCTACAAAAAAAATCTAATTTTAAAAATTGTTTAAATTAAATAATAACGTTCACTTACAATTAAAAATTACAGACAAATAAGCAAATACATAATACCTTTACGTATTTAAATATGCACATGTGGAAAATATATTAATGAAAGTTTAATTGAATTGCAATGTAACTATTGCAATGTATATTAATTAATGATATAATACGCATTATATAATTTCATAATGTTTGGTCATATTATTATCAAAGAAACCTATTACAAAGTAATGCCGCAAACACACATACGTAATAACCAACAAACAAACACGTATCCGACCCGAATCATTCGTACTGTACGTTTGATTATGAATTAATTCAGAGTTTGGTTGGAGAAGTCAGGTCAATCTCTAAAGCAGTAACTTTAAAAGTGCTAGTAAAACTATAGGATCGAGATTGTCGCTGTGGCTGGATGATGTCGCAGTTGAAAATTACCGCAACAGATGAGCCGATACGCAGCTATACTATCAAACTCATTACCATTACACGGTTTTACATCGCTTTGAATATAATTAATGCTTCATTAGCACGAATTTGCTGCTTTACATCGTCCATCAAAACTAACTGTACTCGAAGGCATGCAAAGTTTTCCACGACGTGTAACTTGCCAGGGTCGGTGTTTAAATTGCACTCAATCAGTGCAACGAGACAGATGCACCGAAGACACACAACGAATAAATAAACAGGTATTAAAGTGACAAAAGCGTTTTAGCTCAGCAATGACCACACCAGCTCCCGCTCTCTCTGTTTCTGGACCTCATGTGCCAGGTCAAAAAAAAAACACTTGAGTAGGTTACCTAACATTAGCAGACTAGCAGCTTTTGTTTTGAATTGCATTAGTGAGCACACGGTTCACTTTGATAATCGTGTGCGTTAGAGTAAACTGCACGCTTCGTACCTGCGTGCAACTTTTCCGATCAAGAAAGATGTGACTTTTGCTGCTTCGCTCCAGCCCGTAACTTGTAAATCTTGTTTTCTTCACGCCGAGAACTTGGCGCCAGCTCACATGCTAGCACGCCGAGAAAACACGCCCACCGCCTCGGCAGCGCAGCCCGCAGAGGGTCGCCTCGCTCCGCGTCCAGCCGCGGCGCAGCCCCGTAACTCGCGGTCGAGCCTCTGGAGGAGCTAGTCGACGAGATGCTAACGAATCAAGCTGGCTATTGCAGCTTCGCAGTCCATCGCGTGCAGATTTAATCGCGAGTCTGTGGATTAACGAAAGACAAAATAATACGACCAAAAAAATATCGGTCGATCCCGAAAGCACTTCCTCCGCGCCCTGTGGATGATTCTTAGTTTCCGGGCACAAAACAAACTTTGAACCCACACTGGTTAGGACTGTAAAAATTTTGTACTTGACCCTAAATAGATGGGACTCCGTGTAATTACGCCCCGCCCCGACTCTACCCTGTACGGCGGATTTTCCTCCAATAACGGATCAAAGACTGTGCTGTGAGCGTGCGTCCGCTGTTTTGGTTGGTGTGACATCCTCTGCCACGCGCGCACTGTTTGGACAGGTCGGTTGTTCGTAAAGCGCGTGGGGACAACTCCCACATTCCACAAGCAAAACACACTCACTCACACGAACCCCACTGCATTCACAGGCGAGCTGCTGCGCGCGCACACGCTCACACTCACTCACTCACTCACACACGCTCACGCGCGCGAGGGGTGTGTCGTGACGTCAGAGGCACCAACGAGGTAAACAGTTTGTCCGCATGAGGTCGAGCGTTATATCCCTGTATAAACGAGGAGAAATGTGTCAGGCACTTCGTTCTGCATTGAAGGAACGCTTAGTTTACCCATTCTGTTGTTGCAAGCCTGTTTGATCTTCTTTCTTCTCAGGAACACAAAGGAATGGCAGCCTGTGTGCACCATTCATTTTTATTGTATGTAAATAATAATAATAATCATAATAAACTGAAGAATGAGGGAAGGCTATTCCCTAACATTCCCTCACACATGGTCTTAAAGGGAGCATAAATGATGAAAAAGATGAAATTAGTGAAATCTACTTTTGCATTTTGCTGCTCCTTTAAGAAAAAAAAATCAAAAATGCAACACAAAACAATTTATGGCCCAGCCAGTAATAATCAGAATGAGCTTTATCGCTAGGTATGTTTACACATATGAGGAATTTGTTTTAGTGACGGAGCTCTGCAATGCAACAGAATGACAGTGACAAGACAAGACGCAAATAATAAAAAAGAATTATATACAAAATAGTGTACAAAGTAGCACAAAAACACAATAAATAATATAGACATTATAACCTACTTAACCTAATAGCAGTAGGCGATTTCTGGTCTCTACAGTTACCGCAGTAAGTCATGGAAATGTTCAGCCATCTATGACGGCCAGTCTTTTTTTTAAATATAATATTTGGGTTTGTAAGGAGATGAGTTCATGTTTTACTTGGGTGTGTCTGCCTGAGTAGTATAGCAGAGGCTTCTGTGTCAGGCCTCGAAGGCTAGCTGTGTGCATGTGTGTATGCATAAGAGAAAAATAACATACACGTTTGATTGTGTTAGTCTGATCACATGAGGGAATTCAGCCCTGTGGCACGCAATGGGAGAAAAAAGGTTCTGTGTAATGTTTGTGCGCAGACATGTGAGCTGCAATGATTGATGGCCAATGCTGAGATAAAGGAAGAGAAATGTGATGGAGTGACGTAGTGAAAGGAAGATCGTAGAGGCATGAACGGAAGTAAAAGATGCAGAGAGAGGGGCCTCTTATGGTTATCCATTGGCTGTTTCCGTCGTCCTCTCACGGGAACATATGGGCTATTGTCTGGAAATATAAAGGGGCACGTTTAGGGTACTAAGCATGCTTTGTACGTCCATTTAAAACGGCACCGCAAAGAGAAAAAAAAAGATACAAAATCTATACAGTGTTATTATACTGCAAGTGAATCTATGATGTTTAATCTGGTCCTCCTGTGACCTTCCAAGGATTCTGTTGTGGTGTTCACCTACAAAAGAGCCCTCTCAAGATAATCGTCTGCATTTGCTAAAGACTATCACACCTTCATTCTCCTCTTTCCATTTCCCACGTACAAAATGTTCTGATGGTTACGGTGATATAACAGGTCATAACCTCTCGCAGACTACAAAGATCACTGTGGAATGTGCATGGAACTAGAATGTTACTTCATTGTAGGTCAAAGGTCAAGGGTATCCAGCCAATCAGGTTTCAGTACGGAAATCTGATTTTAAAAAAACATAGCTTACAATCATTTAGCTATATACAATAAAACATTATCAGGAATACATTTTTGTAAACAGCAATAGTATTAACACAGAGAGTAAAAAATAAATTGGATATATATTTTAGTCTGTCGAATCTTATTTAGTAATGAAAATATCTACAGTATTTTTAAAGATTAGTCAAAAAGGGAAATAGGAGAAAACGCTCATATTGTGTGCTAACGTTACATATTTACTTGGAACGAAAAAGCATGGAGGAAAAAAAACTGATTAACAGTGGGGGGGGGGGGGGATAACCAAAATAAAGACATTTTACAAACCGAAAATTCTTCGACTCTATAAATTTTTCTGCAATATATGTGACAGATGTTTTAGTCACGATTAAATACATTTAGTCAATAAACACCCTTGATTGCTGGTGCTCGGAAGATGGATTTGAGGCTAATAAAATGAACCTACCGTTTTGTAACAATCTGATGCGTCTGTTTCTCGGTAAAAAGGTATAAATACGTAAATAATACGATTAAAAGCCTTTTCAGGAGTGGAGAGTGCGTGCGAGATTTCCTTCAGTTCGAGGAACTGACAGCACGAGACGAGCTGAAGTTAAACAGGTCCCGGTGTGTAAGCGGCTAAACATTACACAATATGATATGAAGATACACATTATAGCGATAGGGTAAATAAATAAAATGAAAACGCTAATACATTTCGACAAATATTAACGTAAGCAGGTTGTAATTTATACAAAAGTTATTAAAAATAACTCACTGTTGGTTTGCTAGAACCTGCCATTGACTAGCTTAGTAAGCTAGCCAAGCATTATAACGTTAAATACAGAAAAGAAGCATCGCAGATTCACGTGAAATATGCGCAGTTTAATGGAAAGAACAGTAAACATACAATATAACTATTTACAACATCAAAATAACTATTATTGAGTGAATATCTCACTCTTCACGGCAGCGCGGTCCCATGGTGTAATGGTTAGCACTCTGGACTTTGAATCCAGCGATCCGAGTTCAAATCTCGGTGGGACCTCGTCCTTTTTAAAAAGTAGAAAAAGCTGATGTACCCGAAGAGTAAAAACAAATGCAATGTCGCGTTGAATTAGGATAAAGCGTCAACGATGTACCTCCGTGAAATGCTGTTAAATCAGCTTGTGCATGTTTACAAAACAGTTAGTGTCCCCAGGAAGCAAGTGTGCTCATATTTCATTTATTGATGAGATAGAGTGATTTTGATATTTGATAGCTGGTTATGGAAAAGTCATCAAAATTTTTGACAGTAAAACTAACTCAATACATATCAGGATAAAGAAAAGAACCCATCCACAATACAATAGATTATGCCTTAATGGTAATGGCCATATTTTGTTTGTAAACATGCAAATCACAATATGAATGTGATGAAATATTTTCAGTCCATCTATTTTACAGTAATTCATTCTAAAAACCCTAGTTGTGGTTGAATTTAAACTTCAATACCAGATAGAGGATTTAGGCAAATTGCCAAACTTTTGTGACTTTATTCATCTGCTAATATCTTGCTTGCATATATCACAATAATTGCACAGTAAAATATAAATATAATAAATTCTAAATTGAGCAGAGCACATGAAAGGTATATTTTGATTACAATCTGCTGGTAACTAGGTAATAAATTGCATCCAAGCATAATTAAATGGCTTAACATAAAAGGTCAAGTTTAGGATTGTAGGCCACACCTAAGCAAACTATGCTTAACCCGCAACAAGCAAAGACTAGCAGTGCTTTTCTTCGGTACTTAACATAAAGAGAGAGTGAGGCATGCCGTTCAACACATTTAGAACCTAAATAGATTGGAGTTTTCTACAGTTTCATTCAAGTAATCAGTGTTTTGTTGAATAATAATTTACAATAATCTCAAGAGAAACAACATAACTGCAAACCATTATTAAATAACTGGAAATCTATTTATTTTCATGAAAAAAAGTCACTAGGCACTCCTGTTTCTCATATTTTTATTAATAGTTTATTTAAATACCAAAAGTATGAATTTAAAAATGCCTAAGTTGCTAAAAATATGATTTTGTGTCTTGTAAAGGCCATTTTGAGTAGAAAAAATAACCAAAACATTCAGACCATTTAAACTAAAACACACACACACAATCAATGAAAATAAAAAGAGAACAACACAATAACAGTCATACAGCTTTGGCATCCTGAGTGATTGGATTAAAAGGCCCATTTCTCAAACAAAAATAGGTTTGAGCACTGAAAACCTGCTTTCTCATTATATTTATCCATTAGACATACTTTACCAGGAAAATCCAGTTGTTTTTCTTGTACATTTATATTTAATAAAAGGCCTTTTATTTGAAATCAGTTCATAATGCACTCTGTTTCAGCATGAATAAATCTCACTGATTTACACTAAATATGAAAATGATAGAAAAAAACAGGAAGTTGTCGTAAAAGTCTGTTTTGTGTATCCTAACGAGAAACACTTCTCTCATTCTGTATATATAAACGAAACACTGACAATAACCACTGCAATAGCATCTTGTGTGCTCTGTTTTGTTTTTCTCCATTTCTCCTATACTGTGTTCATTTTCGCAGCTGTTGAGGTCCCAGCATGACTTTATTGATGAAGTTCACAATGGCCATGGCTGGCTGCTCTGGGTCCAGCTCTGCAAACAGGTGACACACGTTTCCCAAACCACCGCTGCGCCGTGCGACAAATCCAAACATCCTATAGAAAACAACTAGACATCAGACCACGGCTGATTGTTCACTTTTTTAATTTGTTTCATATCACTGAGATTCTGAGAAGCATAAAAACATATAATTGTCTCACTCCTAAATTTACACATTTGGTTATAAACCTCTTGAAAGCACAAGAAATGCTACACTGAAAGAGAATATAGAGCTGTATAAGTAGAAGCACTTACTTGCAGGAAGGGTTATCAGCATCAGTCCACCTGGCGTACACAGACACACACACACACACACAGAGGCTAAGCAACATGTACAAGCAGAGCAAGTGAGAAAGAAGCATAAAAGAGGGTGGGAGAGCCCTTGTGCAAAAAAAATAAATAAAAATAATAGTACGCTGACAGCCTTAGATCAGCATTAGAGGCAAACCACCTCCTCTATGTTCAAAGCAGTATATGTTGACTTGGCCATTCATTATATATGCAGTATTACGTAGTAATAATTAAATTTTTAATTTTTACCTTTGATCCAGTGGATCCACACTGCTGAAAGTCACACTGTGAATAGGGTAATGTCGCCTGAAAAACAGTCTATATAACGAGAAAAAGAAAGAGGTCTGTTTTTACTTTTCAGTGTCTTTGATTAATGTCTTGGATATGAGCCATACGGGCCTGTAGTTTACTTGAATGGCTAAAATAAGTCACTTTAATCTCATATTTGAAGGATCGTGCTAAAAATATGCTTGGGGAGTAATATTAATAAAGCTGTTTTACAATGTAAACTGTTTTGCTTGGCAAGTGAAACGTAAGTGTTGTCGGACATGTGTGTTTGTACCTGCGCTGGTTATCAGTGAGGGTGATGCCCTGAGTGGACACTTTGAAGTGGACGACTGTTGGTGAAGGACGAGGGTCCTGGGTCAAAGTACACTTGGTTGCTTTGGAGATGGCTTGCGGGCCAGTCAAAGATTCTGTTTCCACTGAGTTTAGGTAGAGAACATTACAAGCTGATAGTGAGAGAGAGAGAGAGAAGAATATTAGAGGGAGAAAGAAGAAATGTATTACTTTTGTAAGGGACCATTTGAAATGTTGTAATCATGTTCCAAATGTAAGAAGCATGTATGAATTGTCGTGAAACAAAGACTGTTAAAAAGACTTTTTGAAGTTAAAGTGGTAATAATTGAAGTTGAAGTGCTAATTTTGTTTTAAAGACACAATGTCATTGTCAGGGGAAAAGGGAAATCTAGCTTGTGGGGACACCTAAAGTCCTGTAGATGAATCTTTAATAGGAAAAGTAGATGAGAACCTCATTGTTAAGCAGAAAATTCGCCCCCTAGTTCTCTTGAGCTAACAGAGAAAGGTAAACAGATGCGTGAACAGGAAGCGAAAAAACTAATGATTGTGTAAATGAAACTTATGAAGTTCTTCAGCACAATTCTCTTAATACCTTAGATGTTGTGCAAAAAATGGATGCTTGTAATACACTAACTACAGAGATATGTGATCTTGTCTCAATTGAAGCTGGCCTAGATCAAGGGACCTTTAAAGAAGAAGTTGAAAAGGAAAGAGTGCGAATGATCTTAAATAAAGATGAATATAAATCTATCTTTGGCAATACAAACATGTCTGAGTAATTAAACAACCCATCAGTCATTAGTTTTAAAGCCTCCAGCAAGCGAGTAGACGGAGAAGCAGATCTTGCAGCTAAAATGAAAGAAGCGAAGTCTATAGGAGTAGTAAGCTTAGTAAGCTCAAAAGAGAAAATAAACTTAATGAGTCACAAATGATAATAGAAATGAAACGAAAGCAAGCAGAAATTGAGCTGAAGTTAGAAGAGAAAAGAACAAAGGTAAGAATGATGCAAGTGGATATTGCTGCAGCCTGAGTTCGAACATGATGTAACTGGTCAGTTTTTAAAGACAGGTATGGAAATCTATTTGTTGTGCAAAAGGCTTATCGAGACAAGCTTATGAGGTGGTCTAAGATTGGCCCAAATGATCCGTTGGCACTCAGAGATTTTGCAGACTTTTAAAAGGGGTGTGCAGAGGCTATGCCTCACGTTAAAGGAGTGGCCATTTTAAATGATAGTGAAGAGAATCATAAGCTGTTGAAAAAATTACCAGATTGGGCTGAATGTTACCTTGGCTCAAAGCTTGGGAAGACTTGATGATGCCTCTCTCAGAACACTTTTTTATGAGGCCATGTCCATTGTTAACAGTCATCCTCCAGTGGATGGAATAAACAATCCTAGTTCTCTTGAGCCTTTAACACCTAATCATTTCATTCAAATGAAGTCAAAGTTGGCCCTTCTGGGAAATTTTCCAGGGAAATTTGTAAAAGAAGATGTGTATGGCACCAAGCGCTGGCACCGTATTCAGTATTTGGATGAACAATTTTGGAGTCGGTATAAGAGAGACTACCTTCTGAACATCTCCGTGTGACAGAAGTGGCATGTGGTACGGCGCAATCTCAAGGTGAATGACATAGTTATGATAAAGGAAGACCCTTTTCCCTAAAATCAGTGGCAGTTAGGACGAATCGTGGAAACATCTAAGGACAGCGATGGATTAGTGTAAAGAGTAAAAGGTGCAAGTTGGTGAACAAAGTTCATTAGGAAAGCATTATTTTCAGTCTAAATTTTTGATTATAGAATAACCAGTTCAAAAGTTAGTGCTCCTGCTTGAAAGTGAAAGATGCAATGCAGTAGAAGTTTAAAGCATATACATTTGGGTGTTTCAGTTTAACTTAATCATGTTAACAATTTCATGCTTCCTTAGATAAGGGGGATTATTAAATAGCCCTTCATATTTAAAATCATGTATGAGTTATTGAGATTGTATATATCATGCCATGATTGGTGGAAGTGTAATGGACCATGCGAAATGTTGTAATCATGTTCCTAATGTAAGAAGCATGTATGAATTTTCATGAAACAAAGACTGTTAAGGTTTCTTTCTCTTTTTTTTTTTCTTTTTTTAATTGTAACTGGAAATCATGAATGCTTCTCAGACACCGTAGGGGCAGGTGGGCTAGTAAGCTAAAGATGGCGGGTGCATGTGCATTTAAGACGCTGAGTGTTTGAGCCTACGTTGATTATTTTAATGCAAATTTTTGATTTTGTATCACTTTGAAATTAATTTGATGCACGTCTAATGATGACGAAAGGATTATCTTTGATTTGCAGTCCTTGGTGAGCAGATCAAATTGTCTTATGTTTCACATATGCACAGTACAGGAATGTAAGCGTTTTCAGTCGTTTCAGTGTGGATGATCAACTCTTCGGAAACGATTGAAAACGATAGTGTGGAAGCGGAGTGTTTTTAAACGAAAACGCCATTTTCAAATTTATCCGAAACCTAAATAAATATGAAAATACAAGCTGAAAAAAAAATTGAATTTAAATTTTGTAGAGTATTTTGATTAAATAAATGCAGGATTGGTAGGCATGACTCCTTTTACAACTCTAAAAGCATTAAAACATTCATAAAAGCAATTAAAACTCACCTGCCCCCTGTTTTAAGAGGTCTGCAGCTGTACTGGTATTAGTTCCACTTTGCAACTCTTGCAATTCTCCTACTAGATCTAAAACGCAAACACAAACAAAATCAGGTAGTAATTACACACTTAGTATGAAAAAACGCATAGTTGTATTTTATCTTGTTTTGTATGACCTCTGTCTGGGATTCGTAGAACACAAGGAAGAGACACAGGAGTAATGGAGTGTTGATACACCAGAGCAGAGAGGGAGCCTGGATGAAAAGAATCATCAGAATTAAATCAATAGGGGGTGCTGTTTTCAACACAGTGCAATAGAAAATCATTCATAAACAGGGCACAATTTTTTTTTGTCTCACCAAAATATGTTTCATTTTGACATCCTTTGATCTTCACTCCTTTAGGACCACTCTCAATCAGGAAGTGCCTAACTAGCTGCTCCTGTGGGTTGCCCGTCTCTCCATGGTTACTAGCATGGGCTGGAGGTGTGCTGACTTTCAGGGCCAATCCATATGCGCCTTGAAATGAATTACTATCCCTAATGAGGAAGCAGCCAGGCTCCTTATCTTTTAATACTGCTATGGCTAAATGGGGAAATAGATACTCCTGTTAACAGAGTGGCAGGAATATTTATATAATGCACTTTTTCGCTTTTTTAAAAAACTGATTTACTACAACTAGATTTAAGAGACTTGATGATATGATGATTTTATGGTATTGAGATTTTTTTTTTTATTACATTGCTAGGGTGTTTTTATGAGGTTGCTCATAAATCATCCACAAGATGAAAATCATTAGTCTGACAATTGCTTAAAAAATTAACAAAACAGTATTAGTTTTAATTTTAGTATTAATTTACTTATTAAATATTTGATTTATATTTCAATTAATTACGTTTATATTTAAATATTATTTATTCATTCAAAATATTATAATTTATTAATCATATCAAATTTTGATCAATACAATAAATAAATTATTATTGTCATTTACAAATTCTCAGTATTACTGAGAGAATTATTACGACTTTTGGGAAAATGAGCATATGCAAATAAATTCAGTATCTAATATCAAACTATACCAATAAATCAAATTAATTTCTAATGGTACCAATATATTGATATACTATTAATAATATGCCATAGTATAACTGTTGCGCAGAAGGCTACAATGCTACATTAACAAAGTTAATGTCATGTGTCTGAATCTGCCAAATGCATAAATGTAAATAATACTGAAGTAAGCACCACTAAAAATGCATTTGTTCTCACCCTGGTCTCTCGAGATGCCAGGTTTGTACCAGTACTTGGAGCTGTCTTGGACAAACTTAGAGCTGAGGCGGTTCTCTGGCTCCTCCATGCCACTAGAGGGGGTTACTTTGCATTTAGATGCGGGAGTCAATTCATTGGTAGTTGTGGAGAAGGACACATGGAACTGGGCAGTAGAAGACTTTCCAGCTGATTTTACTGAGGAAGTGCCAGTGCAATCAGACACAATCAGATTGTGAAGAGGGGATGAGCGCTGTTTTTCAGGGAGAGGAGGTTGTGGTAAGGAGGCTGGGATGGTGATCTCTGTATAGCCTGTATATGGTACATGAGGCACTGTCAGAAGAGGGTAGCTGTTTGATGCTATAGGAAATAAGGGTGTGATGTAGCCGTCAAGGTCAGTGGTCGATGCTGTCAGGTTACTGTTGCTGTTTTCCTCATTGCTGTCGGTCAAGGTTGTCATGCTTCGTCTGTCAGCATTTAAGTTAAATACAGGGAATTCAGAAGCAGAGCTTCTCTCTGAAGAACAAAGAGGAGGTTGAGGACTTGTTGAGGTTGAAGTTGAGATGTAGCATGAGCCTGGGATCTCAGCTTTATCCTGTTCTGATTCTGGGATGCTGGTGTTAAGGGGTCTGGGGTTGTGTGTTTGTACCTGCACTGACTCCACAACCTTGGATGATGGTGGGTTAATGAGAGTGCTGTTAGATGTAAAATCTGTGATGGGTGTTTTCTTTGGATCGTCCTTTGCTCCACTAACAGCCGAGACAACAGTGATCAGAGACCCATGGAAAGTTTTACCATCTGGACATTTGCTTTTCAGTGGTTCTCCCACTTCCATTGATCTCCTGTTAGAATACACAGTGGGATTTAGGTTAATAGTAAATTAAATTCAATGCAAAAATAAACCATGACCGTGATCAATTAAAGACTAATGTACACAAAGAAACAATTACCTATGAGGAGTAAGAGCACCAATGTGACTTTTATCAGCACCTACAAAACACACAAAATAGAATGAACAATTTGAAGAAGCTGAAACTGAAAGTTAACTTAAATTAATTCACCCAAAAATTTTAATTCTGAAATTGTTTACATCATATTTAGTCATATTGACTATTTGTGTTAGATTTATGATACATTTCTGCCCCTTTTAGAGCTTGATGGTACCAATCACCATCAAATTTTGTATATATATATATATATATACACATATACATATATAAAAATGTAATGTGTTTAGAAATTGATTGTTATAGTTTGTAATAAATTACAACACCGTGTCAGTGTGATTACCATTAATGCCATGCTGACTCTCTTCAGTTGAATCACTGTTGTGATTGGCTCGTTTTGGAGATGGAGTGATAGCAATGGGGGAGGAGTTTGGGGGACTGATGGAGGCGTATCCAGGACTCTCTCTGAACGGTTGTGGAGAGCAAGGACAGGGTGGATGAGGGCTGTGATACCCACTGCTTTGGGGGCTGGGATATGGACTGAGTGGTGTAATATGTTCAGGTTGGGCGTCTGAAACATATATGGGTTGGTCTTGTTTTGGGACTGCATGGTAATGTGCGTATGATAACGTTACTGGTGACATTGCTAATTTTCGACGCCAGTATTCAGCCTCTTGAACTCCCTCCCAATGAGACTCTGCCCTTCCATCCCTCCAGTGCACAGGCACCTCCCTCCTAATCCCAAACTCCGCCTCTCTAGACCAAGGAAGAGCTTCTACTTCTCTGCCTCGTAAAGAATGCAGGGCAACATCCTCTCGTAAGCGAGAACAGTCCCTGCAGGAGCACGATGTTGGCGGAGTCGTGCTGTAACGTAATTCTCGGTATGGACTGGAGACCAGTGACTGATTAGGGGTTAGGGAAGGAGGGATGTGGGCGTGGCTCTGAGGGAGGGTGGGGCAATGAAACACAGGACATGCCTCCCCAGAGTAGAACGCATGTGTCTGTGCAGGAAGTGTGTGGGAACGGGAGGACTGGGAAAGTGGCGAATGAAGGTGGGTTTCTTGAGTGGGGTATGGGTACATGTGCCTAACGGTTTCTGGGCAGGGATGGTGCAGACATCGCCCTCTTTCCCATAAAATATCAGGCTGGGATACACACAAGTCTCGGACTGGCAGTGGGGCGGTGCGGCTGCAGGGAAGTGTGCGGTGTTTGGGATGGAGAGTTTGCGCAAGTGCATGCGAGCTGGTCAGGTCTGGATCACAGAATGAATGTGTGTGCGAAAACGGGCGACCATAACAAGACTGAACCGGCCTATCGGGTCTCAAGGGAGAGCAGTCAACATCATCAAGAATTGCAGTTTCTCTGTGTCTTTCCCTGTCTTCGTCCTTCTCTTTTTTCTCTCTTAGAGGTGGGGAGAGAGATTTGAGTGGTGCAGAGGAGCAATTTGCATCCTTGCTGAGCGAGAGAGGCTGGATGGAGAGATGAATGGAAGGACTACAAGAGGAATGGCTGGACGAATTTGTAGAGGTTTGGATGGAAGTTGGGCATCTGCTGGGACTGGAGCCTGGTTCTCGACGCTTCTTAACTTGAGCATAAAGACTACCGTCCAAAGGTCCACGTGTGTGACTGATATCTACAGATCACAGGAAATACATAGACAAAAAGATATTTACAGTCACATGAATATTGAGTGTAGGAAATATGTCTTAGCACTTTTTGTCTCTGTATGCAATTTCACGAGACAAATTAGTCTCACCAACCCCAAACATTTGAACAGTAGCCTAGTTAGTTATGTTTTGTCAGTAACTTGTATTGTAGCCAACAATTTTTTAGGCTAGTTTGATTGTAATTCAAGTCCTTGTAGCTTGACATGCTAAAGGTTTGGGGCTAGGCTAATTGCACATACCCTCAGTGCTATCCTCATGGTGGAGGTTAAAGTCTTCATACGAGTCCCAACGCACAATTGGATCTGCAGTGCCGTAATCCACAGATACTCCTGGGTCATTTCCCTGTACCTCTCCACCTGAAAACACATAAAACACATATACAGCATTAACATGAAATTAACAGAGAGAGGGATGGAGAAATGTGCAGTAGATAGATGTGTACCTCTTCTTTGTGGGCCAGATGAAAACCGCAACTCCATTGTGGCGTCTGCAGGGAAACGGTCATCTACACACAAAGGCGAATGAGACAAATCATTACACAGACAGAAAACATACTTCATTCCTCGGCTTTTCAGCGGTCTAGGCAATGGAGGGGCAGTCAAACAAACAATGTCTGTATGTGTTTACCTGTGCAAGCATGGTCAAGTTCTCCTTTGCCAAAAGCAAGCTGAGACCCGTGAACACTACAAGTGTGAAACTGGACTCTGAACACACACTCTCTCTTACACACATCTGAGAGACGGTGATAACACTTCACCTAAGGACAGACAAGAAGCAGTTTTACTGAGGAAAACATGGTGCTTTTGTAGTGAAAATGTGGTGCTTCTCTCAACTCACCTACACATTGCTTGGGTGTTGAAGGTGATTGTTAGGACATAGATATGTGGGTTCTAAGGCATTCTGAGTGTAAAATGTTGCTATGTGGATGAGAGGGTGTTCTGACTGACACACATACATAGAGAATATATACTGTAGTATACACAAAGCTGAAATGTGTGTGTCCCGCAAGAGAACCAATGAGATTAGTTCTTCCGTGTGATGAACGCACAAGCACATTTGAGATTCTGTGTTTACCATATATAATTTACTCTGTGTGTGTTTATATATGAATTAAAGTTTAAATTTAATCTGTTCATTATTTAAAGTGATCATCATTTATCTCTTCACAAGAACTGGAATAAACCAGTTCATATGGATTCATTTCCTTGACCCCTTTTTGGATCTTTACCTTACCTGGGGCCCGTTTCAGTAAGGAGGTTGCTCATGCAAAGTTACAGCAAATATGAGCACATATTTAAATATAAAAGCAACACCACTGCATCGGTGAAACAGAGA
>JAUCMS010000105.1:14074078-14087568 GCA_032357445.1 Enteromius radiatus
TTCAGAAACAGGCTTGAGTTACCCTACTTCCTGAGTTTGACAAACCTGCCTTTTTGAAACGGAAAACCCAGAGTTTCCCTTATTTCAGAGTTAATATACTCTGAGTTTTCACTTAACCTCCTTTCTGAAACGGGCCCCTGGACTACTAATGGAGGGACTTAACATCTCAGGCCTCGTAAAAACATTAGTTTGAACTATCGCTTAAAAATATGTTAAATGTGGCAATGTTTTTCAATATATATTGTCAAATATTTCTCCCTTTAAAGCAGTGGCTAGCCAGCAGGTTATAGGAAAAATCTTATTTTTATCTATATTTAATCTTATAACAAGAATGTATTCTTATGAAATATATCAGTGTTCTTACCAGGATGTCTCCCTTCAGCAGTAGAGCTGGTTCAATATTCACACACAGCATCTTACTGTTAGAGCTCTGAATATCACTGTAACATAAATAAAAAAGATTGAAATGTAGTTTTTTTTATAGAACAGTCCAGAGAGGACATGACATGATAAAAAGAAGAGAGAAGTGTGATTTGGACACACTGCGAGCCAGAGTTGGATAGGCATGTCTTTTGGCTGGATTTAAAGAGGCTTTGGACACTTTTCAGCTGGATATCTGGGACGCCAGCTTGTTGACCAGTTAAACCAGCATGGTATGGATGAGCAACTAACTACACCATTTTAGCCAGAACTTTAGATCATCTTAAGCCAGCTTCGAGCAGCGTAAACCATATTTTTTGCAGGGTTGAGCTCCAGAGGTCAATACATCAGACTTCATGCAGTGACCACAGTGCTAAAAAACATCTTTTACTTAATGAGACTGACAAAAACAGACCCACTTACTATTTGCCTGAAGAATAGACCAGCTGCAACGACTGATAGATCTTCAGAAAGGGAGAGTAACCTGCAAAATGCAATGGATAATATGGGGAAACAAAATGAAAGGGATAGTTTACCCAAAAATGAAAATTCTGTAATCATTTACTCACTCTCATATCGTTCCAAACCTGTATGACTGAAGAATGTCATACAGGTGAGTACATTATGATTTCATTTTTGCTCCAACTATTACTTGGAACATATTTTAATTTGAAATATTCATACGTATTTCTATTTTCCTCAAGATCAGTTCAGAAAATGCAAAATAAGGCCTGATTATGACTGAACAGGTTGTGTACCTCCTCCTGACTGGTAGTCGAGCAAAGCTGGAATATGAATTTGATGCAGGAACAGAGGGGAGCTGTTCATCTTTATTGCACCCGAGAGGAGACCGGCAAAATAATATATGTACCTGCAATGACAAATAGAACATCATGACCAAACTGGAACAAGTTATTCTGGAACAAACAGAAATAAAGGTTGGTCATACCTGTTCTGAGATGGCTGGAGAGAGGAAGAGATTTTATCCTCACAAAATTTCCCCATAGCAACCGTTGAGAGAGCCTGATCTGCCCTGCATACATACATACAGAGAAAGTCAAGTGTAATTACAATAAAATGTTCCAGAAGGCAC
Organism: Enteromius radiatus; assembly: GCA_032357445.1. Lineage (NCBI taxonomy): Eukaryota > Metazoa > Chordata > Actinopteri > Cypriniformes > Cyprinidae > Enteromius > Enteromius radiatus. Next base: position 14,075,592 of record JAUCMS010000105.1, read on the forward strand.
TGCATAAGGGTTTTAATGATTTTGAAAGAAGTCTCTTATGTTCACAAAGGCTGATTTTTTTTTTACTCAAAAAAAAAAAAAAAAAAAAAATATCTTTCCAATGAATACATTTTCAAATTTAATTTATTTCTGTGATCAAAAGAACATCACTTATTTGAAATTAAGAAGAAAATTACGGTATACCCACTGAATAACAGATTAAAGTTTGAGTATGTGCGTGCATGTGCGTGTGTGTGTGTAAATACCCAGCTGATATCTTGCTATAATGCATGTAAGCTGCCACAATCACCCCCGTTTTTCCTTTGTTGCCCTGAGAAAGTGACAGTTAGATTAAATTGAAAACAGACAGAAAAGAAAAAAATATATATATAAACTACCACAACTAATACTTATACTGGGTCAAAAATTTTATACAATTTTAATTCTGTAATCATTTACAAGTCTATGTTGGACCAGTCTGAATTGGTTAAGTTCAACTCACTGACTTTTATCTAGTCAGAGTTTAACAGCCCACTAGAGGGAAGGATTGAGAGTTGTATGGACTTCTTTAATTCTACTTTTATAGTGCTTTCTGTAGTTTCAGTACCAATTCATTGTAACTGCATGGAAAAGAAAAGAAATCAGTCTAAACTTTTTTATTAGAAAGGCAGTCATTTGAGTTCGGAATGACTTTAGACTAAGTAAATGGTGACAAAATCTTATTTTTGGATGATCTGTTCCTTTAATAAAACTGATGACATTTAGACACTTTTAGCTTAAATATTAAATATCAAATAACTTCTGATCTCAACCTTGCAGTGCAGTACAACCACGTTCTGGGGGTCAGAGTTAAGCCAGTTCTCCATGGTTTTGCACACAGCACATATTTTATCGAGGGATGGGGCATGTAGATCAGGCCACCCAAACTCCTCAACCTGAGTCAGGGGAAGGGGTCAACCCAGAAATACAAAAACAAAGACATACATCAAAACAAGCCAGACATAGACTGACTTTTAAATGAAGATATATGCAAATGGAATAATACAAACAAAGCCGTTTTTAATAAAACAGCTAGAAGATACCTTTGGATTTAGCCTGCAGATGTCATGACGCTTCTCTGACAGATTTACAAGCTGAGGAGAATTAAAAGAGACATAGAGTGATAATTCACGTGGCTTTAAAATTCAAAAATGATGAAACAGAAATACAACCAACCAAGAACTTGTCTTGATGTTTAGATTTCAGCATGGCCGCCACTTCCTTAAGGTTAGCGCTGTAACGCTGTTCTTCGAGGTCAGACAGGTAGAGAACAGAGATGATACGCTCAGTTATGTAGGTCAGGTCGAAGTCAAAGTGACTGCCCATCAACTTCTCCATAACACTCTCCATTTTATCTTTACTGTGACAGCAACACAACAAACACAAGAAAGTCACACTCAGATACAAACAAAAAAGCTGTGCACCCTACAAATGGTGATTTTAATGCAACATGAAAACAGATACTGTTTGACTGAGCTTTTTCTTGAATTCATAACAAATGTTGCTGTTTGCTTCATGAAATGTTCTCTTACCTGGAAGGAATGGTCATCTGCTTTTGAAATGGGGGCTAGGAAAGATCAGATTTAAAAGAATGTGAATAAAAAGCAGGCAGACATGGTACAGGGATTTCTTTCAAATTGTGATACATCAAATACACTTAGTAATTAATTTAACCTTCATTTTCTGATAATAATGGCTATTTTTATGGTTGACTCCAATAATGCCTTTTTAAAAATAATGGTCATTTCAAAATTAACCTCATATTTCCCAACAAATTGTTTTAACATGTTCCTCAGCAGAAAGAAATTACTCAAGGTACTGAGGCAAACATGCACTTTTTTAAAAAAAATATCACTATTATATAATATAATTACATTGTTTTGTTTTTTTTGCTTTAAGATCATTTGACCTCAGTAAAATACATGATGCAATATATATATAATAAAATATAAGAAACTGCAAGGAAACAACCCACATTAATGGATGTCTACAGTGTGTATAGTAATCAGAAAATCATGTAAAGATGCACTGCATTTATTTATGCTTTATACCTTATGCTGCATTTATTTATGCAAACAGGAGTAATGTTACATTTCTCATTCAGGAAGTACTGGAAAATAAACCAACTTCCCATTTTGTGTGTATAAACTATGTATAAAAAGTTGACATTACATAAATAAATTCAATTATCCATAAGTTAAATAAGCTAAAAAAATGTCCTAACTCTAGTCTGGTTTTGTGTATAATCAGTTCTTACAAGATTCATAAAGCCTCATCTAGATCGCTTAATGTCAGTTCTGCTTAATACATTATTGTCAATGTAATAGAGTTGCTCACTGATAATACTCACTGGATCTGAGGTAACTTCACAAGGCACAGAGACCTGGACAAAAGACAGGCAGAGAAAGGTGTGTATTAGACACATGGTAACCAAGTCTTTGATGTATGATTTGGAAGGTTTAGACATCAGAGACCATATTAGAGACACATACCAGCCTCTTAAACATACACACACGCAGCTAACATACTCTGGGGCCACTGGGTGACTCTCCATTTTAAGACATCCTCTCTGTCCTCATTAGGTTATTATCACACCAGGGGACATCTGGTACTGTTTAACACTGTCTGTGAGTGTGTGTGTGTGTGCAAACATATTTGTACACATTCACTTTGCTTCCTTCTCGGTAATTAGTTTAGACATAACATTTTAATTTACAGACATGAATGGCTTTGCATATGGCTGCAATACCATTTTGTTAGTATATGGAATTAAATATACAGTTGTGGATGTAAATCAAACCAAAGTTTTGGAGAATCTGTCACTGGAAAATCTAAGCAGACCATCATTCTGCATATTTGAGGGTGGGTATAAGTGTGATGGGGGATATTTTGATAGACTGACAGAAATAAAAGCAGCTGATCTCTTCGTCCAGGACAGAAGAAATGCCTGCTGGCTTTATGAACTATTTCCACTACTCTATTTCAGATGATCAGCTGGCCTGTGCCTCTGATCACGAGTCTGTTTGTATTTTTCACAATGTAAATCACTAACATTTACTGAATTGCTGTCTTAAATTTAAGTAGAAGTAATTTCATTCATTATTTGAGCTCTGTAGAAGTAATTTTGTTCATTATTTGAGCTCTGACTTTGGCCCTGCTGGAAAATTCAGCTGTTGATATTAACAGGTTGCTATAATATAATGATAAAATCCTATTACAGTCCAGACTAAACAAATCCTTTATGAGGGATGAGGAAACACACTAGGGTTCATTAACTACATCCTGTTTTAGAAGGTAACAAGTAATTGCAAGCGACTCAGACACAATCAGACGCTTACACACAATCACTAAACAAACATCAAGATATATATATATTATTAACCTTAACTACTATCTTACTGTATCTCTGTCATGTGTCAGTGTGTCTTACACTCTTGTCTCTACTTTCACACCATATATTGTTGATTCTCTCGTTTCTACTGCATTTTTCTTTGTGCCAAACAGATTATCTCACTACAAACACAAATTGATTCTACTATCTGAAATAAAAAATGCATTAAGTCTACTTTATATTTCCCAAAAGCAAAATGAATTACTTTGATGCCCTTTTAAAAAAGGAAAAGTGTCTGTACCTTTCTCAGATGGGTCCTGTTTTCTAGAGTTCCTATAGCATACACTTACAAGTGCTCTCCTCTCTTTCTCGCTCTCCCTCTCTCTCTTTCTGATCCTCTCCCTCTCTTGCTCCCACCCAACTCTTCCTCTCTCTCTCTCTCTCTCTCTCGCTCTAAAACCAACGCATTCAAGTAAATGTCAGAATATCTACACATTCATTTCTTGAACTGCATAAAGGTCCCATAATTAATGTGTTACCTAATAATGCACAAAAAATATATTACCATATTAATTAATTTTATTCTTATATAAAATTCTCATAGTTCATGCAAGCTCAATTCCACTGAACATTAACAAATGTAACAATCAATTTTAATAATATATTATTAAATGTTGAAATTAATATATGCTTTCAAGTGATTTCCTTCGTTCATGCTAACAACAGGAACCTTTTTGTAAAGTGCTATTAGTATCATACTCCATGTTTTAAGCCGAACCAACTAATATAGGGAAATTCAATGGTTCTTTTTAATCTAATACCATTTATCTTTCTTCGAGCATGCACTGGGGTATGAATAATTATGATTGCATTGTTTTGACAGTTGACATTTTTAGGCTCAGACAAGACATTTACTTAAAATAAAGAGTAAATTAATGAAATTCAAGATGAAACTGTTGCCTTAGTTGTATTTATTTATTTTTTGAACAGGAGAAATAATAAGAAACAGAAGGAGAGAAAGAAAGGAACAGCTGTGATGTGTAGCGTGTGGATATACTGGTGTATATCCCTGTGATGCAGTGTTGGCATTCAGTGACTGATTGCAATTTCTATTAATACCAAGATAACCAGAGTTCATAACTCATCTGAATTAGACCTATTTGTACTATTTTTGAGAGTGACACACATCACAAGACTAAAAGCCACTAAGATACAGACGTCGCTACAAGGACCCATACAGTCACTGACATTTTTTTGTGCCATTTCCTTATTGGTTAAAGCCAAATCAAGTACTCACCGTTTAATCAAAGTTAGCCACATCCACTGTACTTAAGCATAAGAGACATACAGTTGTAACAGCATTTCAGCTGTAAGAGTAAAAAAGACTCTTACCTTTTCCTCGCATTTCTTATGAACTGCAGTTTTACACTCTGCAAGGAAAAAAGTATATTAAATTAATAAGTATTATTGCACAATTGAACATTATGTGCAGAAGTCAATAAAGTCATGATGTATGTTTTACCTCTGCAGTACATGCCATGGCTGTCGAGGTCTTGTCTGCAGACAACACAGTGGTGTTTCTTCTTGAAGTTCCTCTCTTTGAAGGAGTGTGAACCCATTTTCCCCAGCTATATATACATAAGCACAGACACACAAAGACCCTCACAATTACACATCAGCAGATACTGGGAGATCTGTATGTATGTGCATTAGGCAGGAACTACACCCAAACACATCTGCCAACCACAAACATGATATTAAAGAGCACTGAGCACACATGTCCACACGCCCCCAGTTGTGGTGAAATGAAGAGAATAAATCAATCAGTCATATGGAGGCGATGAATGAAAATCATGTTTGTTTTGGTGATAGTGCTGTGATGATAGAACTGTTTTGGCACAATTGCCAGATATTGCATAAAACAGATCATTTAGTAATCATATTCTATTCTATTCTACTAGGTTTTCTTTTACAAATGAAACTGTCCATCAATTAATTCTTATGAATGACATGAACCAAAGGATGTATCTATACACACTCACACACAAAGTGTATATATGTGTATACTTTATCATTTCACAAACACATACATACATATAGAACAACTTGAACTCTGTGAATAGCATTTGTAACATTTTGTTGATTAAATATCAGCAATGATTATACATATTTGCATAAGATTTTTAACATTGAAAAGAAGATGCTCACCTTATGATCACCAATGCTGCATTTATTTTAATTAGAAAATAAAGTAAACTATCAGAATTTCAGTCACTTCACTTCAGTCACACGAGAAATTATTGTAATATACTGATTAGGTGTTCAAGTAACATTTATGATGTCAATCATTGTTTGAAAACAGTTGTGCTGCTTTAATACCACGATAAGCTACTTGTTTTTCGTTCAACAATCTGATGAATAGAAATTTCAAAAGAACAGGATTTATTCGTAACAGAAATCTTCTGTAGCAATCCAAACGTTTTATTGTCACTCTGGCCTCTGGATAAAGTTTAATGCGTCCTTGCCGAGAAAAATAGACTAAAAAAATCGACCTTCATAGCGCATTGCTAGGTGTATACCTTGACAATGCTGCCATCTATAGACTGTAAATGGGAAGTAAACAATCTATGCTATGCTATGAGCACACTTAGTGTGTAACTCCTTTAAATTATACCACCGCAAACAATCTGTCTAAAGATTTTACGGAAAAAAATATACATTTTACAATCATAAAGGATGTTTTTTTTTTAAAAAAACACACAGCAGTTCATTCATCAACTAGTTCAAAAGTTCCTTTCATAGAGTTTAGAGTATGTTTAGGTCTGCATATGGCGAGCATGTGACAACCAGATATTAAACACTGATATAACAAAACTTTGGTTTCATGTTTGTTCTTTGTTCTTGTTTGTTTTAAAGCATGGTTTTAGATAAAGGACTTTTTCAGCTCTCCACCCTTTCTCTGTTGCTAGCCAATGTTTGGCTCATGGATAAAGCATTTCCCTCCACATATCCAACACACACACACACACACACACACACACAGAAACACAGCTTTCTACTCATGCCTTCTCACTTCTTCTTCTTCTCCTCTGAAGAGTACAGTACTGTTTAGGGCACAAGAATTCTCCAGATGTCAAATGAACATGCTATATGACAGCGAGAGAGAAACAAAAAGAGTTTTCTCTCTGCTACTGTTGCTGCTGACATTTTGAAATAAGAGTTTTGGCCCTGCTAATAGGAATTCTCTTACACTCACATACAGAGTCACATTCCGGGCAGGAGTAGACAGGAGCAGGTGGGAAGGCTGAGGTATGCTTTCACCGTCCCAGAATTCCACTGTCTATTTTTAACCAGCCTTTCTGAACACAGTATCCCTAGGAAACCTATGTGTTTGTGTGTATGCTTGCATGAGTGCGTTAATCTGGCTATTTGTCTGTGGTTATGGAATATATTTTCCTTTTTTTCTGTGAATAGCACAGCACACATGACATGTTTGTCGCTGCTTAAAATATGTTATGAGAAGTGGAAATGTTCTATTCAAGTACATTTTCCATACTATAGGCGAGTTTTCTAAGGGCACATAGCATACTAAAGCTGTCTGACCCCAAAGAGTCAACCTGCCACCACATGACAGACATGGAAGTGTTACTGTGAGTGAGTGAGTGAGTGAGTGTGTGTGTGTGTGTGTGTAAGGGGCGGTTCATTGACATTAATTTCCATTCAAAAAATATTCATCCTTAAAGCAAAATATATCGTTACACACATTTTACAATTGCAGTGTCTATTAAACTGCATTTTGAGCAATGACAGCAGTATAAACATTCATTATAAAACCACTTAAAGCAAGTATTGACTGCTGATATATATATATATATATACTATGTGAGTATGTATATATATAACTGTATCAGCCAATATCCAGACACATAATATAATATAATTTATTAACGTAGCTAAAGTTAATGCATTTGGTATGATTAACTAACAAAATAATTATTTGTAGAATTTATTAATTTAGATGAATATTCATTTGTGCATTGTACATTTTAACATGAAAATAAACTGTTGAAAATAAACGTCATTTGAATTTGGAATGAACACAAATTATGAATGAACAGTATACTTACCATTAAACTAAATGAACATATACCAAATGTTTACTGTTTTTTTAATTCATAATACTTCATAATGCATTATCTAATATTAATGAACGTAATCTTATTGTGTAGTGTAACTAATATAACCTTTACATAGTACATAAACATTATTACATTATATAATGCAAAACAGATCATAAGTTACCAATGAATAAAAAATAAGTTATATGTGTTTTATATATGTTCTCTGTTGACCCTCAATTCAGCAGATTCCTATTAGAAAAACTTGACTATAAATATGACTGTAAGTATGTAATGATTTACAGAAGACGTAAAACATAATCATTGAGCCAGACCCACTGCACTCATTGCCTGGAGATCTTCTTACCTATATATGACCTCATGCACTCACACACACACGTACCTCTGTTAAGCTGAGAATCTCTGCATCCTCTGTGAGGTCTCGTGTTTTCGGGGGGTCCGAGGGCTGGGGATTCCTCTCTTTAACCCAGCGCTGCTTGCTGAAGACGCAACCCATTCTACTTGCTTTATTCCTGCTTGTAAATCCTTTCCTTCTCCTCTTAGACTTTCTTAGCCCTTCTTTTCCTTAGTCTTCAGTCCAGTTTGCTCCTTGTTTTTACGTTTACCTTCTCCTAAAGGATGTCTCCTTGTTCCTCAATGCCTTAGCGTCCAGTTCCAACATGGAACCATTTCTCTCACACCTACTTTTTTGCACATTCTCTCCCACTTCCAAAGTCTCCCTTCTCAGTGTCTCTCGGGGTGTCCTCCCTCTGACTGTCTCTTGCCCCCTCACATGCACACTATGTAACGCCCTCCTCCGTCTCCCTCGCAGCTGTTTTTGGCAGGTTTACGTCAGACCCTTCCTCTTCTTTGGCACTCGAGCTCTGCTCACCCACTGGGAGCCATCACACACACACACACACACTCACACATAACCCCTAAGGCTTGTATTCCAACATCTTTCCACCACCCAGTCCCTAAGTCCGTACACAGAGAGCAGTAGGTCTTCTGTTCCTCCTCATCTCCATCTTTCATTGGCAGAATGAGACAACAAAGCATCTGTTCTCATTCTTTCACATCCGCTCCGTCCAAGCAGCACTCGCCTCGCATCTGCATATGTGGGTGCAGTACTGAATAAGTTACTGTGAAGCACATGAAACCACAAAAACTATTCCATGAATAAAATTCCATTCATAATAAAGTTTCTGCAAAACAGGGTGAGTTGTAACATCAATTCAGTGAATTAAAAATGGGCTACAGAAGTGAAGGACCACCATCTTCCTAAGGCTAAAGTAGAAGCTGTAAGATTTGTAGGACAACAACATTTTGAGGTAGAAAATATATAGAGTTATAATTTGATTTGCAAGTATGTTCAATTATAATAAATAAATATATATATATATATATATATATATATATATATATATTTAAATATTCTATAAAAAATAAAACAAATATACTTTTCAAATCAATTCAATTTGTGATTATTGCACAATTATCAGTTTAAACACAGTCCATGTAGTCTTAAAATGGGGTTATAACTTCATCTTTTGACTACAAGGACTGTTACTTTTAAACATGCAGACGCAAACTAAACTAACATAAAGCTACGAGACAAACAAACTTGTTACTAAAAGCTACCAATACATAAAATGTTTTTTTTTTTGGTTACTTCTAAGCTCGCTCTAGTAAGTTCTGTGTCCACAGACCACCAGTTAACACCAACTGTCGTCTTACAGACAACAGAAACAACACATATATGCACCTGACACAGCAGAAAACAACACTGAACACACAAAGCACTGCATCTGTCACTAGAGGCTAAAAACACACAGGACCGCAGATTCACATAGGCCTACCTTGATTCTGCTTTAAACCCGAGATGTCACATTGATATAGGTTGGAAAAAACATGCATCGATTTCAATTAGCAATCAATTTAAATGTTCAAATAAATTAATTGGATATGTACTGTGGCAATTCGCAGAATCTGATTTCCATCAGAGTTCCATCTTTGTTGACCCTGGAACAACATTGTGATTAGCCAATCAGATTTGAAAACCCAGTTCATTGTTTGGTGAAATTTAGGCTTACAGTGTTGTTCCAGGGTGAACAAAATATACACGTCGACGAACTCAGGACGTGCATGGCGATTCATAATGAGTACCAACCAAGTCTGCATTTCTTCAAAGGATTCAACCAAGTTATACCATTTCTGTAGTCCACGGTATTTGTCTAAAATCCCGTTTACACCAAGGATGAAGGTAACTATAACGTTTTATTTTACACCACAAGTATAGCAATCATTTGTAAAGGTTTTTCTTCTTCTTACAGCCAATAAGCACGGCATTTAAGAGATGCGTGTTGTATGTTCTCATTACAGATCAGTTATAAACGCAAAGTTTTTCTTGTTTTATTTTTGGTTAACGATATTTAATCACTTTTATCATTAGTTTATTTTTGTTTATCAATACCCATTAACAAGAAGCCAAGCAAACATTGTTTTCTATCCTAAAAAAAACATGTGACAGAGTGGCACGACTTGATTATAAAGGGATGACAAAAACATTACGCTCATCAAATCTGATTCATCTCAAAACCAGTGTTTTTATTTGTCATTGAGCTGCAGCATTTATGAGTTAAGGATATTATTGTGGGAAAATGGCAGAAATATATATACGCACTGCAGTACCTGTGTAAGGATAGTGCTGCATTCAAATCAGGCTACATGCAAGAGGGGTTCAGTTAGGGCAGCTGGGAAAACATGGATGACCAGCACAATATGACCACACAAGGAATGCAACAAACTCCCACCCTAGAATGGGCCATAAAATCCATCCAATAAAGCAGTTATGGCTAAAACACCTTGAAAAACACAAACTCAAAATCATTCAAAGCTTAAGAGAAAACAGCTCAAAAATGTAACAAAACCTATTTTCTTGTGGCACACATATGGCCACTGCAGTCCAACTGTGGATTTTCATGAAGTCAGATTTTTTTGATTAGTTTAATAATGTAGTCATTGGGAAGGGAAAGCATTAGGGGTCTTGGGCAGCTTTTCGGTACTCAATCACCAAGGGACTGGGAGGATCTGCACAGCCTCAGTGTTAGACCATTACATTAGTTTGAGAGCACTTTTAGAGAATTCACTATCCTGTCCTGAGAAAATAACGCTACACAGGTTTGAAATGAACAAAACAAGATAGCAGAAACCTTCAGTTTCAGTCTGAAGCATTTACAGGATTAGAATGAAAACCTATCCTTTGGCATACGCCTCAAGTCCTCTCGGGGTGTTTCTGCTAACCACAAACTCTTCAGTGGGAGATTTCAAGAAAAATGCATCATGGTTTATGGCATTAAAACACAATACTTAGCATTATGAGTGAACACTTCGATAAAATCCATGAATAGGCTAGTATGCATCATATTGCAAATGCTGACAGATTTAACCAAAAAGAAATTCAGAGACAAGTTACAGTATCTTACATTTTTTTTTATTATAACAATGACTTTCAAATTAACAATGATTTTCAAATGTCTACATTTATGAATGCATTTATCTACGTGCTGCACTGATTTGATTTATTTTTATCTTTAATTAAAATGGGCCAGTTTTAGGAATACCAGTATAAACTTCCATAAACGTGACAGAACAATATTGTGGGTACCATCATCCCAGGCCATCATCCCTAAAGCTACACCTCTCCCTCACCATGAGGGAACTCCAATTTAACCCCTCATTTGATCATTCAGTTGCTTTATCTTCTGTTCTGGGTTTCTGTAGTTAGCTGGTCCTTGCTAATTGTTCATTCCTCTCCATCTTCTTCTCCCTGGTCTCCATCCATTAGTAGGGCAGCATACTTACTTGCGGAGCTGAATTGCTGTGGGGACAAAAAGAAAGTTTATAAACTCAATGCTTCTGATGATCAAGTAAGAGTGGTAGGAAGAAAATTTTCTGATATTTCTCTCAAAGTAAGAAGTTCTACACAACAGTGAGCTGAACAGCTACACTAATATATAGGTTTCTTGAACTGATTGTTTTCAGGGTCTAATTTTTCTTGGTGTTTAATGTTGACTACATCTGCTCAGGGAGGTGTCAGGTCCAGATGAAGTACTCACAGGAGGAGCGCTCTCTTCATATTTCTTTGGTTCTGAGGCTATTCTGGGATCTCTTTCCCGTCTGCCCTCCTTCCTGTCATTTAAAATCAATGAAAGCGTTTAAGGATAGATAAACAATATTATATTGTCGATAGTAAGTTCTGGACAATCCTATTATGGATTAACCTAATAGCCTATCACACAGCAGCAAAAACACGACAACAGCCAGTCAGGTCATGCTGCTAATAAACTTGTCTGTTCTGTGTCTTTGTAGGGGTGGGCGATATGGAAAAAATATCATATCACGATTTTTTCTTGGGAAATCACGATTCACGTTTTTTATCCCGATTCTTTTTCAAGTTGGTTTTTAAAGACTATTTTGCAAATTACAGAGATATGGCAAAAATATCATG
>JAUCMS010000105.1:14087668-14105563 GCA_032357445.1 Enteromius radiatus
TAAAATAGCACGATACTACGATATTCTTTAAAAAGCAGATCGTGGAGAAATTTTTATCGTCCACGATCAAAAATCGTAATTTCACCCACCCCTATGTCTTTGTGTGAATAAATGGTGCCGTTTCATCCACTACAAAAACACAAATGTGATGCTTTTAGCACTCACTGTGTTTTCAGGATCTGTCTCTCACTATACAAATACATGAATGCATTAAGTTCATCTCCAGAGTGCCTTTGAGTCACTTTTTAGTTTAATGTGGGAAGAACCAGTCAAATACAAACAAACTCAAAAGTGCTTCATGACAACCTGCCGATGTTCAGTTTAATGTAAAGAAATAAATTGCTAGCTTCTACTAAAAAGGTACTTCTCGAATGTAACTTTCACAGGGCCCTAAATAAAACGGTCACTACTACTGTGGAGTTTCATTGTGAAGACAAAGTTAGGGCTTACATTTATTTTGAAGGTCTTAGAAACATTCAGATAGCATGCAAAGGCAAATGAATATTGATATTGTACAAGAAAAAACTAAGTTATATAATATATATAGATAATAATTTGGGTCATATAGCCCAGCCCTAGTGTTTTTTTTCTGACAGCTTGTCATAAAGTGCTAGTTGCAATAAATATTCTTATAGTCAGTGTTGCAGTTCCCATTCACATCAATATATAAAACAGTCATTTAGATTTAGAAACTGCTTTTTAGTCAATGTCATGACTATGAGTTTTCACATTAAAAATCACATTAGTGAAGACTGCCTTACTTGTCTGCAGGTTCTCCTCGTTTATCTTTGTTTGGGCAGTCAACTCCTCTTCCCCGACCCCCTCCTCTTCCAACTCCTCCTCCACCTCTTCCCTGAGGCACAACTTTATCCTTTCGAACGCCATCAACCCGGTTTTCATCTAGCAAATAGTACAACAGAAAAGTGAAACGCCTGTATATTCTTAAATCATTTTTACAGTCTTTTGAAGTGTTATTGTGGAGACTTTTACCTTTACCCAATACTCTCTCTTCAGGTGACCTAGAAAGACAAAAACACATGAGTGTTATTTGTGCTTCATCATTGTGTGTTTTATATTTGTATTACCATAACATGTGAGAGAAAGTACACCTGTTGGGTTTAAGAGCACTTTTGTTGCTAGGGGCAGCTGAGGGTGGTCCTTCCTTCTCATTAGCACCACCCCCTGTGCTACGTTTGGCCCAGGCATTCTCTTTAGGTGGAGGAGCTGGCATTACTTTCAGTGGAAGCCCTCCCTGGTTGGAAGAGGGTGATGGACTTGCTGGAGAGATCAGCTCATCCTCTTGTCCACTGAAGACTTCATTCTCTGAATGTTCACCATCTTGACAGCTAGATCCTAAACATCAAAAGATACAGAAGTATTTAATTAACACTTGTTAGTAATGCCATGACCCTTTTATTTTAATTTTCAGGTTTCCAAGGAAAAAAATTCTTCTGTTCATTCAACTTTAGTTTTTCATCTACTATTTATTTTATTTCTACTTTAAGTTAAATTTAACAAAAATATTTGTATTAGTTTTAGTTAATACTGCTTCAAACATGATCTGTCATTCATTCACTGTAGCATAAATTCATTAATTCACAAAATGTAGCATAAAAATGCCTCAGGATCTGTAATATTAGTGCACACTTTGATAATTGTTTATAAGTTAGCAACATGCCAGGTACCACAGCCATAATCATTGAAACAAAGTACATAAAAAAGCATACAATTTATATAAATAATCCTTGATTAAACAACAACAAAAAATTATCTGACCTCATTTCATTATAAAAAACTGAATCAAGCAAAAAGTAAAGAGTTAACATGCATAAATGTTTTACCTTTAGGTTGTGAGGATTCACTTCCTGTGCGTTGACGCTCTTTAGACGGCTCTTCATTTCTCCAACTTGACTCTCTGCAGGAAAAAAAACACCACATTCAACCACAAATTCAATAAATACCTTAAAGTTTTCAAAGAAAAGCGCCTTTTATATCAACCCATGTATTCTCACCGGTCTCTGGGTCGTCTCTCCGAAGCCCTGTTCTTATCCTCTTCCAATTGTTTCTGGAGTCGTTCTTGTTCTTTCTTCAGCCTCTCCTCCACCTCTCTCTCCTTGGCAGCTGTGTCCACAGGTTTAGCTGCCCCAAATATAGAGGAAGCCCTGCTGGAATTAGCAGTGTTACTTTGCGGAGACAAGCTTCCACTTTGTTCCTCCTCTTTTGGGATGCTCCGTGGCTTCAGGTTTAACTTGGGCCTCTGTGGAGGGCCTAGAATGAAATCTCATTCGATTAGAAACAACATTCCTGGAATTAAACTGGCATCTTTAAAGCTAAAGTGTGTAATTTCTGCATAAAACATGTACCCCTCTCTTCTCGTCCATCATCCCTCCTGTCCAAACGCTCTTCTCGATCACCATAGCGATCTCCATCTCGCCGGTCATCATAGTCTCGTCTGAAGCCACTGCTAAATCCTTGTCGTCCTCCACCACGCGAGTCAAAACCTAGACAATCACAACAATAGCGTCACTTACAAAGAAAACTGCAATTAGTAACCTACCAAAAACACAAAAACTCAGAGAAATAAACTTTATATTAATTTGGACTATCATACGAGAAATTAAGAATCCCATTGACAAATTGCTACAAACCTCCACGATCATAGTCTCTGCTTCCTCGGTCATCGTAACGATCCCTTCGATCTCTGTCATCATAGCGATCTCTACCACTGAAGCGATCGCGGCCGCTGTCAAAACGATCATCACGTCTTGGAGCATCTCTGAAACGGTCACGTGACCCTGCAAAAAAAAAACAGTGAGTTAGACAAAAATAACAAACAACAGTATGTTAGTCAAACCAGATTATGATTTTATCTATTTAACCTTAATTGCTGAAAACAACAGAATAAAATTTCTTATCAATAGAGATGCATGATTTGGTGGGAATAAAAATAACTAAAGTCCATTTAAAGGCAACAACAACAAAATGAGCTTCACATATGCTTGTTTGTAGAACTGCACAATCTGGCCAGAATTATGTCATTAATCAATCCCCCTCATGTTGTTTGAAACCTGCAAGGCATTTATTCATCTTCGGAACACAAATTAAGATATTTTTGATGTAATCAGAAAGTCACCTGACCCTCCATAGACAGCAATACACCTGAAATGATCCCAGATACACAAATGTAGTAAAAACATCGGTAAAACAGTCCATGTGACATTAGGGGCTCAAGTTCAGTTTTGAGAGAGAACACTTATTTTGAGCAAAGAAAACAAAAATTATTTACTCAACCATTCTTCCCCCGAGTTACATCTTCTACCATTTTATAGAGTATCACAATGCATATGCACGTTTTTACCTATGTGTAAACTACAGCAGATTATGTTCATGAGTGTGCTGTCCCCTGGCTTTAAACAAGGCTGATTACATCAAATTCGCTAAAGCACCCGTCTTACAGGTTTGGAAGGACATAAGGGTGAGTAATTAATGACCGAACTTTTATTTTGTGAACTAACCCTTTAAGCATGATATAGTGTTTGCATCAGTTTAACTTACTGTCACCATATCCATCATCTCTGCGTGGACCATCATCCTGGTCCCCACTCGGCCGTGCCCTCCAATCAGAATCTGTCTTATCAGGGCCACTGTCCATCCCACGACCACGATCTCTATCCCTGTCTCGCCCCATCATATTCCCACTGTCCCTCTCTGGAGGAAATATAAGAAAATAGAAATATTATTGCTTTTACAGAGGCATAGGTAACATGAAGGAGTTTGTGTTTGTATATCTTCAGTTCACCTTTGTCATTGGATTGATCTGCGATATCCACCCGAATCCGTCTGTTCCCAAGATTCTACACAAATTTAAAGCAACGTTAACTCTAAACAGAAAACAAAGACAATGAACTGAGGTCAGGATTTTACTGATGACCCACCTCCTCATTTAGACTGAGCGCACGCATGAGGGATTCAACATCATCAAATTCTGCGTAACCAAAACCCTTCAGCCTCTCTGGGTTATTAGGCTCCCGTGGCAAGCGTACTGCACTGATCTGAAAATACAAACAAAACGCATCCAGTTACACACAACCTGCATTTGTCATGCAGCTAAGAGTAATATTTCCTAAGAAAAAAATCCAAATGTAAACTTTCAGATCCCCACTGACCGCAAGGCCCCTGAAGAAGTCTTTGATGGATTCCTCGCTGACGTCATAGGGAAGGTTACCGAGAAAGGCGGTGTAGGGTGGACTGCGTGGGAGCCGAGAGCGGTCAATGTTTGGTTCCCGTGCTGACCGAGGTGCAGTTGGCAGGATAGAGCGGTTGATGGGAGGAGCTCTATAAGTATCCTCCATAGTATGCCAGGAAGTTGAGACTAAAGAGGATGAGGAGAATGGATCTTAACCATCACAGAATATGATTTCATTGCCTGGATCCTCATAGTGCATTGTATCTTACATTGTACCAATACAAGCATTTTGCAGCCTTAAGGCTAGAATACTCTTTGATTTGTTTTACATAATTTACAGTCTTGGAGGACTAACAAAAAATTATGCAGTCCATTATTGATACATTAATCTGAAGCTACAAGTTTTAGAGATGCACAATTAACTGAAAAAAAAAAAAAAACCCAAAACAAAATTGTGTTAGGATTAACCCACAATAAGTCCTGCTCTACACAACCTCCATCACTGCATTTGAATTAAAATTTCCTCTCATACCGTTCCTGCGGTATGTACAGTTTTTTTATGTGTCGTCAAAGACGGAAAGTGCACGACTCCCTCAGTTCTGTAGGATGACTGAAGGAGGTGAATACCTCAAACTTTCCCCCCGTATAAAAAGACAAAGTATGAACTTTTTTGTGTACCGAAAACACAGCCATTGAAAGAGTGAAACCGTGATATTTTTATATAAGATTACCATGCCGTCAGAATGCCATACCGTCCCGTGCCTACTTTTTATTACTTTATAATCATATTAAGACAGAATCACAAAATGGCAAAAATGTAGAGTCCTACACACATGCACAGCAAACTTGAAATGTTTTGGTAATCATATTTTAAAATCACAAAATTCTTTTTAATAATAATAATAGAATAAAGTCTTGATTTTTGCCCCATATCATGCAGCCCTACTTCAAACTATGCTTCCATCCAGTCAGAGGATTTCATGTTTTATATTTTGAGCCGATCTTAGAGCACATATTGTTTTCATTTGTCATGAGTCTCCTAGCAACAGACCTTTTCAGATTTTAAAAGTCATGTAGTGCATTCAAGCCTTGACTCACCATCTCCATCCAAGTCATCGGTCTCATCTGCCCAGCTGGTGGTCTTTGCGCTGGGGTAACTGGGGGGTGCACTGCCACCTTTGTCATCCGCAAGGAAGTCATTCAGGGTCAGGGTCTTGCCCTTCTTCTTATTCTTCTTAGCTAATTAAGAAAAACAAATGCTATGAGAACAAAACTGAGGCATTTCATTATTATAAATATGCTGAACCATAAAGTTAGTAGTTTGGAACAACTTGAGGGCAAGTAATGACAAATGTTTATTTTTTGGTTGAAGTACACTTTGAACGAACAAAATGATTGGAGAAATTCAGCATACTATACACCAGAAAAGTCATTTCATCAGAAGATCGGGTCAGAGTTATGATATTGATTTAGCATTACAAAGACAAAACAAAACAAAACAAAACAAAGAAGCATGTGCACAGAGGAAATGTTTACAATAAGATGCTTTTGGAAAACAGCTGGGGTCAATTTAAATTTCATTCCACCACTAACATTCAGAAGAAGAATGTTTTAACATTCCCACCCTTGATGGGCCACATGGTGACACAGATAACAGACATAAGCATGACTACGCAAAAAACAGATAGGCGTTATCTGACCCTTTATTGACTAATATCTGCTTGCTTTAACAGTGAATTGTCACTGCACTTTTAGGGGATTTCCAGGTAAAACCCTCTAACCACGTTAATTAAATTACATGAAACTCAGAACAGATGCTAATAGCTTTCACTAGTGAGCAATGTCACACCTTGTGCAAAAGATGCATTAACAGCACCATGCAATCAATGTGAGGAAAAAAGGTGGCATAAGACACACTCACATTTTGTTTAATTACTCTAGAAGTTGTATATGCATTAGCTGCTCAGAAGCACAATTTATGATGCCACTGGTGTCACTGTCAAATCTTACTACTGATTTGAAACGTCATTCAGATGTATCATTAACAAACATTTTAAGATAATTCAATCTATCCCCATTCAGAAAGATAAGAGCTGTACTTGTACAAGTTCTGTAGATCTAGTCTGCTGGTTGTATAAGACTTGGAAATACTCGTTAACGTACTGAGGTTTTATTTATATGTACGGGATGCTTAACCACTCTTTCTAAAGTGATTTTACAGAACTCTTGACACGTTATTTTAATACAGAATGATACGAAATGTTTTGGTTATGAATAGCTCAATTTTAATCGAATGAATAATTAAATGATTTAATGACTCGACACAAAATGATACACTGCTACAGGCGTAACGATGTAAATGCACTTAATAAACCTCTTGATCATTTTGGTGGACACATATGTTTGTAAAGGAAACTAGTCACAATTTATTAAAAATCAGAAAACAACCGCCGTTCTTTAAAAAAAAAAAAGACGAGAGCTCTATGTCCATGGCTCTACGCACGTGGTGACCTCTCCAGTCCCTCCTCTGGATTGTACTGCGCATGCGCGTCAAGCACGGGTTATTAGCACTGAACTTCAGGCACTATCATTTACCATAATATCAAAACTATCCGTGCACTAACCTTATGAACTACCACGCACATTAAAACATCCGTATACCCGTTTGCGAAATCTCGTCCCTAAAACTCCAGAGAACATCAAGATATACGAGGCACACGATTTGGCCGCTAGCAAACTGGCTAATTCATTTGAGCATAAGGCTTCCCCAATACAACTAATCCTTCATGTTTTTAGTGTATTTCCCCAGTATTTTAACAGTGCGGGTTTCGAAAAACGCACACAGTGAATGCCACAACCCTTATGCTTGAACCCAAGAATGCTCTACAAACTTGTTTGGAGCTGTTCCGCAAAGAAGCCTACAAATTAAGGCAGACCGCGAGAGCGCATTATTCTCACCTGACGCCGCCATGTTGGAGAGTGGTCTGGTGGAAGAGTCCCGGATGAAGGCGTCAGGGATTTGTCACGGGGGCAGGCGAGCATCACTCCCTCGCTCGCAAGCACGAGAGCACGTTTTAGAAGTTGCACTTTGTGAGGATGTAAAAACTTGTAGTAATTATTTCTGGAAACGCAACAGCCAAACTAAAAAACAAATCCATGAGAAAATGGCATAAATATTTTATACAGGCTTATTTAACTTTTCTGTTTATTTTCTTTTTATCTTCTTGTAGTACCTAATGTTGTCATAACACCTTTTTACTTGACTACAAATCACTTCATTTATGGTTCATGCTTGTAACATAACATATAAGAAAAATGTTGGCAAATTCTATCATTTACACACCCTGATGGTCATTGCATAATTTCACACATTTTTCTAAAAATCTTTCTCTTTGCATGTCTCTGTATCTCTACCCAAGATCCCTTTTTTACACAGTGAATACATCTTGTGTGGTAGCTCCTTGTAGTTCTCAGATGGCACAGCAGCTTGCATTTCTACAGACCAGTTTGATTGACAGTCTGATTTTTTTTGTATGATTATTTTTAAAATTAAATCTACTTTTTAGATATGTATTGAGCAGTGTGTTTCATGACTTTATTATTTGTAGCATTGTTGTAGCAATACAGAAGCATGTATTTTGTATCATGAATTTACACACACATTTCATCCACCCTCGTTGGTATGATTTATAACAGAAAAGACATTACAAGCCATTTGATGCAAAGTATTTATTTAGTCAACAAAGTTTACAAACAAGACACAAATTATGTTATCAAGTTATGGTATTATATATTCTACTCATAAGATTTTGTATGTTCCATAAAATTAATTTGACATTTTTAGGTACAATTTTGACACAAAAACACAATAAATAAATCATTAGTCTGAAGAGGAGAAAAATTTCGTCACACATACACTTTGAAGAAATTAATTTAAAATGAATTGATTCTTTGTGGATTTAAGGAAAGTATTTCATTGTTAAACCTATAATTTAAGCATGAAATTATTGCACAAAATGTATAAACAAACCGAAAACACAGTACAGGTGAGCCATTCGGAGAATCGTGCCAGCCAAGGTTTATCTACGAATACCCTGTAGAGACACAAAAACAAAGAAAGCTGAAGACTTCAAAACTAAAGAATTCAGAATTTAATAATTTTTGTATTGCTTCAGAATTATGAACATTTGTGTATTTAGACTTACTGCATAGCTTTCGATAATCGGCACAGCAGTTAACAAAGCAATGAGGATTGCAGTTGCAGCGGTTGTGGTGGTCAAATTTCTCACCACATCTTCCTTTACAAGAGGTTGAGGCTATAACAAAAAGACGTTATGCAGGAAAGTAATGTTAATGAGAATTTATGGAGTTATTTTAAAAAAATTAGTGGCACTTGACTTCCAGCATATAAACAAAGAAATACAACAGAAGTCAATGGTAACCAAAGCTATAGGTAACAACATCCTTTCTTACAGAAATAGCAAATGCATTTAGGTTTTGAATAGCATAAATAGGGAATAAGCAATGACAGAATTATAATTTTTGGTTGGACTGTCACAGGATATATAGAGAGCATGAAAAAGAGTTACCGTAACTGGGTAAAAGAGTTGTAGTTGCTGGTCTTAAGGTAGTAGAAGTTTTTGGGGTTATAGTAGTAGTAGTTGGGGAAGTTGTAGAAGTGGCTGATGTAGTAGAAGCAGGTGAGGCTGTAGAACCAGACTGGCATGTGCTTGTAGGGTTGAAGGTCACAAAACCCGGCAGGTTTTGGCCAACGTTGTTTGTGATCCAACTCTGATATTGTGACACGCGGGTGTAAACACCAGGTGCGTTGGGATCAGCACAGCCATAACCCCAGCTGGTGATACCAGACTGAACCCACACCAAACACTGCTTGCTCACCATTGGACCTCCAGAATCTCCCTACAGAAAGACAGTTTTTCTTTGAGCAATATTCTTTGAGTTAAATTCAATATTATCAAACTGAGTTCTTTGAGAAGAACCAAGTGGACTTTCAGATACACAGTGTGTTTTTGTACCTGGCAGGTGTCTTTGCCTCCCTGTGTTAAGCCAGCACAAATCATGTTGCTGGTAACAGATCCAGAACCCAGAAGAGTATTACATTGATCATTAGCCACCACTGGAACCATAGTCTCCTGCAGGATCCCAGGAGCAGGTAAACTCACTGAACACCAAAAACACACACAACTATCTATTAGTGATGTCAGGAAAAGATGCATACATGAATTAACGGATTTGTATGTGTTTGTACCTCCAGACTGAACATCTCCCCAGCCTGTGATCCAGCTGCTGGTGCCAGCACTGAAGACACTGCTCTGGGCTGCCAGACAGACAGGTCTAATATAGTTATTGAAGGTAACTGCAGAGGAGAGGCGGAGCAGAGCGATGTCATTGTCGTTTGTGGTGCTGTCGTAGGAGGGGTGGACAATGATCGTAGTGACATTTCTGCTGATTTCATTGGCATTGACTCCTTGCTGTGTCCTCCTTCCCAGATACACACGCAGACTGGATGCAGTGACACTAAATACAGTCAAAGAAAGGTGAGAAAACAAATACATACATCTAATAATCAAAACAAATGCATTTGTGTATTCAGGTAAATCTTACCCAGGTAAGCAGTGAGCAGCTGTCAGCACCCATTCACTGTTGATAAGGGAGCCTCCGCAAAAATGACCTCCGAAGTTGGAGCTGTGCAGACTGATCTGCCACGGCCATGAACCCTCAGAGGCATTTGTACCACCCACAATACGGTTGTTTAGCGGAGCCTGCCCACAAACTATGAAAGAAATAGGCAGATGTGCAATTCTGTAAAGCTAACTGATCCATATGAACATACGACGAACAAGACAACATCTTACCGTTCAGTTGAGAAAGTGAACCTGCAGTGAAAGAGACAGAGTAGCACACATTAAATAGGAAAGATTTTATGGACATCTAGCTATGTGTGACATCCCCTAACTAATTAATTAAATGAAATTATACAAATACTAGAACCATGGCAGAAATATATACTGCTAATGAAGTTACTACCTAAAACAAGTAAAAGTGCTTACCTTGAACACATAAGAGCAGGGCCAAACCGGCACGCGTTAGCCTCCACATCTTCACAAACCGTCTCACAAACCGGGAGATGTTGAGTTTGGTTCTCTTTGCTCTTACGAGCCCTTTATATATTCTTGTGTCCAGTCTCTGCTCGTCGTTTGTCCAATTATTTTAATGTCACACTAATCCATTTTTAATATAATTTTCTGCACCTCGCCCTGTTTTCATAATGCAGACCTGTTAAACATGCATTCTAGAACTAAATTTTCTTCTTAACATATAAGTTTTTTTGCAGACATTTTTATTAATCTCTATAAATCAGACAGGATGTCCATGTTATATAATCATTTATTTCTGTTTGACCTGGCTGAGAATAGTAAGTTTGTATACTTTTTACTAAACAGTAAAAAATGACTAAACAACTAAAAGAATGATAGTTATTACTTGAACTTCACAATTCATTTTGAAAAATGAAATTGAAATAGCTGGAATGCTACAGTCGCAACATTGAATCACCTGCCCTCCGTTACAAATTTACAGTGACACTGTAAAATTTCTGATTGCCACATGCTGCCTTCAAGTCATAATTAGTGTCTTATTATTGTCTCAAACTAACAAATACTGTCATTTTTGTACTTGTGTGTTTCGCCAACACCTTTTTTGTACCTGTTTGTCACAAATCCAGATAAACTGAGCTTAGCTTAATTGCTGTGTGGTAACAGAAGATGGCTCCTCTTAATAATAAGCTCACATTGTCTCACGTTGCTCTGCATTTTCATATCTGAAATCAAACTGCCTACTAAATTGCAAATGTTTATTTGGTAACACTTTGTACCTTGATCTTGATTTATAAGCATATCTAAATGCACAAAGGAGATTTAAAGGCTCAGTTATCTTCCTAACAGAATAAAATAAACAAACCCAACAAAGAGGGGGATACAAAACTATTAATTTAGAAAAAAAAAATTAATAAAAAAATATATACATATATGTTTTTTTTTCTCTATGAAATTTATGTATTTTTATCAACTGTAAAGTATGATTAAATTTTTTACATTTTGAAAAAATATTTCTGTGTTCTGTATCTCTTTTGTGTTGTGTTTGTTTAATTTTTCTGTTTGGAAGATAAATTAGCCTTTACAACTGCTTTATAAATGACTTATAAGCTATAAACAGTCCTCACTTTAGATGAGCTCACAAAAACAGATGTCTGGAAACTACTAAATGCTTTATAACTACTTGACTTGATCATGAATTACAGCAAAAACATGAGTTAATAAAGCATTTATTAACACACTGAACAATAATATAATATTTATAATAATATTATTATTATTTATTAATGTAAATTTAAACAATTTATTAATCATTTACTTGTTAACTATACATTAACTATATGATCTTGTTAAACACTGACAACTCCTAAATAACAGGTTTGTAAATAACATCATAATTTAAAAACATGAGAAACTGATCACTAATTGTAATGTAGACTCAGAGGTAGTCAAGTCCATTGTAAAATGTTTACTAATGCATAATAATGTTGGAACAATGGTTTATAAAGGATGAAATAAATGCTTACTAATGCTTTACTAATCTTTTGTAGTGTGTAGTTATTATAAAGTGTTACCGTTTATTTCCAGAATTACAAAAAGTCAGTGTAAGTGGAAAAACTAAATATTTGATAAATGTAATTTCTAGTATCTTTGTAAGCATGGCCATTTGTTTCAACTTCTAACATAATCTTTTGACAAATTAAAAAAAAAAATATATTATTTATTTTTAAATAATATATAAATAAATTTTTATTTAAAAAAAATTATTTAAGTAATAATTCACCCAAAAACTTAAATTTAAAAAAAAAAAAGTTTCCATAGTTCTTTAAGTAATAATTCACCCAAAAACTTAAATTAAAAAAAAAAAAAGTTTCCATAGTTCTTTAAGTAATAATTCACCCAAAAACTTAAATTTAAAAAAAAAAAAGTTTCCATAGTTCTTTAAGTAATAATTCACCCAAAAACTTAAATTAAAAAAAAAAAAAGTTTCCATAGTTCTTTAAGTAATAATTCACCCAAAAACTTAAATAAAATTAAAAAAAAAAAGTTTCCATAGTTCTTTACGTAATAATTCACCCAAAAACTGAAAATTATATTTTGTCCTTTTTTTCCATGCAGTGCTGTGTCATTCCTAACATCTGCTTTTCTGTTCCACTGTTTGAAGTCAAACAGGTTTGTATCAATATGAGGTTTAGTAAATAATGCATTTTTGGCTGAACTATAAACACCCTGCTTGATTATCTCTGGAAACAAAACTTGCATATTTAGTGAAATTAGTTAAAATGCATGTTTAACAGGCTTTCATTGTGAAAACAAGGCGAGGAGCAAAAAACAATAGAAAAAATGGATTAGTGTAACATTAGAGTAATTAGACAAGTGACATGCAGAGACTGGAGACATGAATATATAAAGGGATCGTAAGAGCAAAGAGAACCAAACTCACCCTCTCCATCCATTCAGCGAGAGAAGAGACGGTTTGTGAAGATGTGGAGGCTAACGTGTGCCGGTTTGGCCCTGCTCTTATGTGTTCAAGGTAAGCACTTTTACTTGCCTAAGGTAGAAGCTTCATCAGCAGTATATATTTTTGCCATGGTCCTAGTTTGTAAAGGATAATTTAATCAAATGAATTAGCTGGAGGACAGCTGGATGACCTTAAAATTTACTCTGTCTCTTCCACTGCAGGTTCACTTTCTCAGTTGAATGGTAAGAGCTTGTCTCATTATTAAGATTTCAACTTGTCTGAACAGAAATGTGCAAAACAACAATCTCCTTCTCTTTCTTTCTCATAGTTTGTGGACAGGCTCCGCTAAACAACCGTATTGTGGGCGGTGTGAATGCATTTGAGGGTGCATGGCCGTGGCAGGTCAGTCTGCACAGCTCCAACTTCGGAGGTCATTTTTGCGGAGGCTCCCTTATCAACAGTGAATGGGTGCTGACAGCTGCTCACTGCTTACCTGGGTAAGATTCACATTGGTTTTCAACTATTCATCCAAACCACAGGCTCTAAGGCTGTTTTTACATTATTGATTGATTCTTTTCTTTTCTTCACCTTTATCTGTTGTCAGTGTCAGTGCATCCGATCTGACTGTGTTCCTGGGAAAGAGAACACAGCAAGGAGTCAATACCTATGAAATCAGCAGAAATGTAATCTCCATCATCGTCCACTCCGGTTACAACAGCGTCACAAATGACAACGACATTGCTCTGCTTCACCTCTTCTCCGCAGTCACCTTTAATGACTATATTAAACCCGTCTGTCTGGCGGATCAGAACAGCGTCTTCCCTTCTGGCACCAGCAGCTGGATCACAGGCTGGGGAAATATTCAGTCTGGAGGTACAAACATGTATAGACTCATTCATTTATACATCTCCTCCTAACATCAGTAATTAATAGTTGTGCGTGTTTTTGGTGTTCAGTGAATTTACCTGATCCTGGGATCCTGCAGGAGACCATGGTTCCAGTGGTGGCTAATGATCAATGCAATACTCTTCTGGGTTCTGGATCTGTTACCAGCAACATGATTTGTGCTGGTTTAACCCAGGGAGGCAAAGACACCTGCCAGGTACACCAACCAATTCAAAACATGCAGTGTATCTGAAAGTCCACTGGAAAAAAATACCTCGAATTTTTGTCTTGTTGTTAGTCAAAATATCTAAAAGTCCTTAAATCAAGGATTTTCTAGAAAAGTAAAAAATATTGTTTGATTTTCAGAAAAATAAGTTAAAACGAAGTGACTTTTTGCTTTAACCAAGCCAAATAATCTGCTAATGGAGTAAGCAAAATAATACTTATTTCAAAAAGAAAACAAGATTATTTTGCTTATCCCTCTGGCATATTATTTTGCTGGTTTTAAGTAAAAATTTGCTTAATTTTGACATTTTTTTTCTGAAAACAATATTTCTTGTTTCGAAAATCCTTATTGATTTAAGAATTCCTAGATATTTTGGCCAGAAGTGGGACACAAAACTTTGGCTTGAAAAGCATTTTTTTCAGTAATATCAAAGAAATGATTTTTCTGTAGGGAGACTCTGGAGGTCCAATGGTGAGCAAGCAGTGTTTGGTGTGGGTTCAGTCTGGTATCACCAGCTGGGGTTATGGCTGTGCTGATCCCAGCTCCCCCGGTGTTTACACCCGCGTGTCACAATATCAGACTTGGATCACAAACAACGTTGGCCAAAACCTTCCAGGATTCATCACTTTCAACACTTCAAGCCCATGCCAGGCTATTTCTACAGCCATACCTGCTTCTACTACATCACCTGTTTCCACTACCTCAACCACTTCTACTACCTCACGCGTTTCTGCTACTCCAAAACCAACTGCTAATTTCAGACCTCCACCCAATCAGAGTAACTCTTTCACACAGCTGTAACTCTTCTTAATACTACTTAATTCTCTGCTTGTTTGAATGTTTAAATTTTTTTTTTTTTTGTAGTCTCAATCACTTGTCACAAGAGATGTGGTGAGAGATTTGACATCCGCAACCGCTGCAACTGCAATCCAAGCTGCGGCAGAAAATGCTGTAGGGATTATGAAAATCATTGCAGTAAGTATGAATACTGAATACTGTTTATCAGGTTTATAGTTCTGAAATAATACTCTATGTAACCCTAAGTAGTAACAGAGACAGTAAATTACTCCAGCAGTATTTTAAAAGACCAGAAGTCCCTCAGCTCTGTTTGTTTTTGCAGGGAATCACAGATGGTAATTTTTGGATGGACTAAGCTTCTACACGTCTCTCCTCCCCCCTCTCTCTCTCTCTCTCTATATATGTGTGTGTATGTTAGTTACTTGTTTTTTTTTTATTCTATAAGCTGTGCAAGTACAGCTATTAGAACAAATGTATAAATATTTCTTTAAATCAGCCCCAATTTACCAACATTTAAATTCAATTGTTCTATTGAGGCTAAATATTTCTTCAAATTCATATCTGTATGTCACATGAACAAACAAACAAACAAAAAAAGATTAAAATCATTTTATATAGAAAGTATAGTATAGAAAGCACACCAAATAATTGTATATTTGGATTACATAATATCTAGCATTCCTTTATGCTAGATATTAAGTCATAATATAAATTGAGTCTTTTATGTAATCTGTATACATTTAAATGAATAAAAAATACTTTGCATCTTACTTGTGAAGTCTTTTGCTGTAATAAATGACACCAACAGGGGGCGGTTTTTTACATTTGCAGTTTTTGTAAAAACTTTTGTGAAAAAAAAAATTCAAAATTCAATCAAGCCTATAGTCTATTATATTGATTATATTGGAAATCAATATATTATATTGAAGATTATATTGGTTTATTAGAAAATCCTGGAATATTACAACACTAAATACATCTAAAAGTCATTGGGGAACATTAATAGACAGAAGGAGTGAGTTTTTTGCTTAGTGCACAGTTTGAAGGCTATAAAACACTAAAACTTTATTAAGGTGTCCTTGTTACATGTTACAGGTACTTACTGTTATAATAACAACTAATTATGCATAAGCACATGTAAGTAACTGTAAAAACAAAAACCTAAGCAAACTCTAACCATATAGTAAAAAATATTACTATTAGTAAATGTGTAAATGTAAATGTAAATGTATTAAAATGTGTAACAAGGTCACCTAAAACACATTTAGGAAATGTTTAGGAAATTATGTTGTGTAGATCTACCATTATTAAAAACACAAACATATTCAAAAGGTAACAAGGAACAAGGATATAATAAATCATCGCTACAGCTCATGCATGTAACAATAAACCCACTAACCACAAGCCACAAAGGACGGCCATCAGGATTTTTTTTTTTACTACAATAGCTTGCAGGGTAAGGTAAATGACTTACTCAGAAAGGGAGGTGCTTTTGAGAAACTACATGTATGATTCATGGTCTATATAGAAATTGCAAGCATCTCAGTGGAAAAATGAAGTCTGGCATTCATTAGAGGTGACTCAGTACCAGGATTTGTAAAGCTTTAGCCTATGGCTATTGTGTTTCAATACACTATTATTTGTTTAAGGGTGGATATAATCAATTTAACATAAAGCCTTGTTTTTTCCCACTGTGCAAGCATTTTAACCTCCATAGAGTACAATATTACACAGTAATAGCACTTGCAACAATTTTTTTTTTTTTTTTTTAAGAAAAAAATTGCCTTAAAGTGCATGGACTTAAAGTGAGTTTCTATCTACCTCCATAATATGAGGAAGTACTATAGAAGTCAATGACTACATTCCACTGTTTGGTTAACAACATTCTGTGTTCAACAGAGGAAAGAAACACTGAAAAAGGGACATTTGTTTGCAGATGCACCGTCGCGGGTCTCAGATACCAAATAGGAAAAACATCCTCAAAAGAATACAGTAGGCCTAAATATTGTTGCAGTGGTTATCATGTAGCCAGGTCAATTGTTTTCATATTGTAATCAGTTCTGGGTCACAACCGATTACATGTAATCTGGAATAAGATTCTAAAAGTACTCATAATTAGAGTATATTACATTGTAAAATAAATCAGATTACAGTTACATTTTACTATAGACTACATAATTCACACCGTGAATAATATGTAATTATAAAAATACTTTTGGTAATTATATGTAATTATAAAAGTATTTTTTTCTCATTTAAAAATCCCACTGTCTGTCATATGTTTTAGTTTTAACTGTATTCACATATAAATCGCAAACCATAATTCTGAAGTTAGGGGAGAAAAGTACTGTACTTCTCATGTTATCAGACTATGCACAAAATGATTGTAATAATTTTTTATCATACCACAGTTCTTTAAAATAATTTACAGGTAAAATTGGAAAATGCTTTTAACTCAAATCGATATTTGTCCAAAATATGTCCATTTTTACATGTTGCCCACATGTTTATTTATATATACAAGGAATTGCCCACACCATTCTTTATCTCAAAATAAAGCTGAACATAATGATCGGGATTTCAATGCAGACTAAATTAATTTATTCTTTTGGTGATATAAAGTATATCTTGATATGTATTTCTGTGTTTTCAGTCTCAAGAAGTAACAAGCCATGTTTTGTTTTGTTTTTTCAGCAGAATTATGTGTAATTTAACTACAAAAACAAACGTAGCTGTTACTTAGAAATAAACCTGTAATTATATGACAGTTTTCTTTTCCAAACTGCATTGACTGAAATCAGACACCAATGTTACAGTTTAGGACACATGCTTCAATATGTGTTTTTATTTCCTA
The DNA here is from genome assembly GCA_032357445.1 of Enteromius radiatus. NCBI lineage: Eukaryota > Metazoa > Chordata > Actinopteri > Cypriniformes > Cyprinidae > Enteromius > Enteromius radiatus. The sequence goes on from JAUCMS010000105.1 coordinate 14,105,195, forward strand.
TTTGTGTTTATATACTTATATATATGCTTTTTAAAGATTAACAGTTTTTTGCAAGGCCAGTGTTTTCTATCATGGCTATGCAAAGTTTTGATTACAAAAACAGTATCGTAACAGTTATCCTATGATTTTAAATCTGTATTTATCTTTAAAAAAGTCTCAAAGATGATCTGCTAAAGGCTGATTTTGTGGTGGCTGAGATTTAAAACGAAATTATACAGTCATGCCTGTGAAAATGATTCATGACTAAATGCTTTAAGACCTGTTTGTCATGAAGTTATCTGAGATCTGAAAGCACGAGTTTCCTGGTAAAATGAACTTTTTCATCACAAAAGATCAAGATTTTACAAACAATCATTGTTTTGAACAATT
>JAUCMS010000105.1:14116196-14129486 GCA_032357445.1 Enteromius radiatus
TTTAACGGTCGGGTAGTACGTTCAATTTTAAATGTAGTACCTACTTAAGCAGTATGCGATTTCGGACGCAGCAATTGTCTTGACCAGGACCACACCCCTAAATGCATTGAAGCAACTGCCATGTGATTGGTTGATTAGATAATTGCTTTAAAGATAAATTGAACAGGTGTTCCTAATAATCCTTTAGGTGAGTGTATATACACACACTATATTGATATTGGTATTACTGTATTGGGTCACCCCCTACTGATGAACAGATCTGACTACTTCTAATTTTATAGTAACAGTTTGGACAGGACCCTTTTCTATTCTAACATGACAATGCCTCTGTGTTTAAAGGCAAGGTTTAAAAAGAAATGATGGATTCAGTCAGTGTGGAAGAACCTGACTGGTTCGCAGAGATCAAAGTCATAATGCCAGCTAGACACCCCTGGTGTAGACCCTGAGCCAAAAACACATCATCAAACACCAGTGATTTTAAACACTTCCAAAAATCCAACAGAGATGGAAATACAATTAGTAAAGACATGAAGTATGTTTCCACCTTTGTAGCAACAGCTTTGGAAGTGCCTTTTTCTGTTCTAAAGAAGGGGGTGTCCCAATACTTTTGTCCATACAGTGTATGAACAAGTCATTGGTGTTTGGTGATGGCTGGCATTATGACTTTGCTCTCTGCGGACCAGTCAGTTTCCTCCACACTGACTGAATCAATTCCCTACAATATCATTATATGCATAAATATTAAGGTTTGCACTCATGGAAGTGACTAAAGCAGTCAGATCAGTTCATCGGAAGGGGGTGACCCAATACCTTTTGCAATGTGTATGTCAGAGATGAGAAAAGTAGAGCAAAACCTGAAAGACTAATTATGTCTTCACAGCCACTAATCAATAACAAAAAAACATCAAAGAGATCCTAGACACTGTAAAACCCCAAAATAAGAGTAATCTAACACAAATATTTTAAGCATGCAATTGGTGTCTGTCAGGGATTTTAGACTGTCCATGTGTGTTTGTTTCCCATGCGCTCCGTGACCTAGTTTCTACCTGGTGATTGGTTGTTTATTGATTTCAGCTCTGCCCTAAAAAGGCAAAAGACCTTAAAGGGAAAGTTGACCCAAAAATGAAAATTTGATGTTTAACTACTTACCCCCGGGACATCCAAATTGTAGGTGACCTAGTTACTTCATTAGAAAACAAACAAAGATTTTTAAACTCAAATCATTGCAGTCTGTCACTCATATAATGGGAGTAAAAAAACAAAACAAAACACAGACAAAAGCAAATTAAAGCTTGCAGCTTGTGATGATACAGTGATGTGCAAAGACATTAAATAATCAATCTGTGCAAAAAGCAGAACAGTTTTTGTAATTTTTTTTTTTACCTCTGATTCATCTCAATGTCCAACTGTCCTGAGTGCACTCACATTAGTGACGCTTGATGAATAATCTGCATTATAAAAAGAAAACAAAATCTTAAAAAGTATTCACAATTACATATTGCTGCTAAGGTATCTAGTTTTTACAATGCTTTATTAAATGGAGCTGTTTGGTAGATCGCAATCTATCTAATTCTTTTTTATACACCATAATTTAAATGCAGGAGACTTTAATGGACAACTTAAAAAGAAAGAAAGAAAGAAAAGAATACTGTTTAACTCCATGTTTTTAGTGAATGGATTTAGGGGGTAATCTGAGCACAATGGCTCTGGATTAAACAGATATATATAAAAAAAGATTTTTTTTTAAAGGGGAGGGGTTACTCGATATGTCCCACCCTCTCTTTGTGTTTCCTTTATTTACATTTTGATTTAAATACAAACAGTATCCGTCTCGCACAGTCTGACGTATATAAAATGGCACTATGGTGATGCCAGGGTGATAAATTGTTGAATAAAGTTGTTATTTTTTTACTAAAATATTTTGTAACTTTATGGTTGAACCACTAATGGCAGATTCTGACAATGTCTTTCATACTTTTAGACAGTGATTACTTGCCAGTCTATGGGACAGGTTCATCCAAAATATCTCAGATTGTGTTCCGAAGACAAACAAAGCTTCTACTGGTTTGGAACAACATAGAGGTAAGTGATTAATGAGAAAACTTTCATTTTGGAGTTAGAGTAAAACTTTAATCATTTGAATTAAAATGTAGTTATTGCATACTGTTTACTAATGTACTACAATACTGAGGTGCATATAACTCACTATTTGCAATAAGTAGTATAAATAGCAGATAATCCTGTAAATGGAATAAATAGCTATTTGCACTTTGTCGTTAACAAAACATGCTGTTTTTACTTAGTGTAAATAGCATCTAATTGCTATTTGCATTTAGTTTAAATAGCCACTGCCTGTTTTTAATGTTTGAATCACAATGCACTGTAAAAACCTTTGACATTCAAAGACATTTAAGTTTTAATTTCATCTGTCATTCCATTTGTCTCTTTTTTTTGTCTGTCTCTGTGACATTTTTTGACCATGACCTCAAATATTTGCATTTACCACGACTGCAAAAATTTTCTCAGAGTGGATACCTGCTAAACCGCTGTGCATACTATAAACGTGTGACGAATGAAAGAGGGTGACAAAAGGAGGAGGAGCATAAAGAGAAAACCAGTGGGCAGGTGAGTGACAGACAAGACGCACTACATAAAAGGGATTTTAAGTTTCACAGTGAGCCAGATTACTACTAGCATCAATTTGGCTAGTGAAGATGTGGAAATTAACGTGCATTACTTTGACCCTCCTCGTATTTGCCAAAGGTAAGGTCTTATGCTACATCTATTAAAATGAGGATAACCGGGAACAAAGACATTTTACAGAAAAGAGCGAATGCACTTTGCTTTCTTTGTGGCACGGCGCATAAGAGCAGCCTCAGGGCTTTGTTAAAATAATGACTCGCTGACATGAAACTTGACTCATATGAATGATTAATTTGAACAGTAATTCCTTGGTGAGTGGATACTGGATACTGAATACTACTGCTAAAATAAATGTACATTATAGTTTACATGATATACAGAACAACCCTGTGAGATAAATGCAAATTCTCTTACTAGGTCCCAATACATTACAAATAGTTCCTCCTTTGTTATTGTTACAGAAGCCTATAAATGTTTTACATGGTGAGCCACACCTGCTGGCTACTTGAAGGACAGGGGGCAACTGTTGTTGCTAAATAGTTTGGGAAAAAATGCTTTGCTTATTGTGTGTAATTAAACCAGTTTGCCCAGAAAGGTTTTTCAGATGTTTAGTCTCACAAGTTATTAGTACAAAAAAACTACCATAGTCAGTTCACTGAACTTTGACAGGGTTATTCTTAAGAGAAACATGAAGATCAACTTATTCTAATGTGCACTTCCTTTCTTCCTCTGCAGGTTCACTTTCTCAGTTGAATGGTAAGAGCTCCTTTGACTCTAAAGATATTACCATCAAGTCAAACAGTTTAATGTAGAAATTCTTCTGTAAACGAACTCTCTTTCTCATAGTTTGTGGACTGTCTCCTCTAAACACACGTATTGTTGGTGGTGTGAACACACCTGAGGGCTCATGGCCGTGGCAGGTCAGTCTACACAGCCCTGTCTATGGAGGTCATTTTTGCGGAGGCTCCCTTATCAACAATGAATATGTGCTGACAGCTGCTCACTGCTTACCTGAGTAAGATTCACTTATATGCAAGTTTTTTTTGTTTCAATAGGTAAAACGAAAGAAAGAATGAGCTGTCGTGATTTATGTGAATGCAATGTAAAAACCTTTGGCATTCAAAGGTTTCAACTTGTTCTGCCTTTCCACATTTTTTCTTTATTTTTCCTCTGAAATTAACTATTTTGAGAGTTTTACTATATTATACAAATTAAAAAGTGTGTTTTTTGTTGTTTCTGCTTAATTTTTTTCTCAAGTTCAAGTTATGATTGTTTTCAGTGTCACTGCATCCAGTCTGACTGTGTATCTGGGAAGAAGAACACAGCAAGGAACCAATGCCAATGAAATCAGTAGAACTGTGAGAACAATAATCGTCCACTCCGCTTACAACAGTGCCACAAATGACAATGACATCGCTCTGCTCCGGCTGTCCTCCACAGTCACCTTTAATGACTATATTAGACCCGTGTGTTTGGCGGATCAGAACAGTGTCTTCATTTCTGGCACCAGCAGCTGGATCACGGGCTGGGGAGATGTTCAACCTGGAGGTACAAACACATACAAACCCATTCATTAATGTATATAATTGCCTAGCATCACTAATGGATGGTGTTTTTGGTGTTCAGTGAATTTACCTGCTCCTGGGATCCTGCAGGAGACTATGGTTCCAGTGGTGGACAACACACGATGCAATACTCTTCTGGGTTCTGGATCTGTTACCAACAACATGATATGTGCTGGTTTAACCCAGGGAGGCAAAGACACCTGCCAGGTACAACAATAATTCATTTTTTATTCATAAAAACATATGAAGTATATACGGAAGAACTAAAATTAGTTTTGAACCTCTATAACACACTGACAAGCACCAAAAAAATTCAGGTGAAATACAAAACAACAGTACGTTAATGCTACAATAACGTAATAAATGTTTATTTAACAATATAATATGTAAAATGAAACGCTGATGAACACAACTGATAACAAAACAAGTTGAAACGGTTTAAATGACAAAACAGGGAAAGTGTGGACATGTCTTCAATGTAAATTGTTGGATAACTTATTATTTTTGTCCTTGCAAAAACTGTAAATTTAATTTTATTTTCTCTTTTATTGTTAACATTACAGCCCTTTTTCTGTACATGAAACACATGGCTTCTGTGGGGCAAAGGCCTGTCACAACTAACTGTCTTGATAAGAAAAATAAGAATCTCCTTTCTCTTTCATCTGGTCTCTCTCTTTAGGGGGATTCTGGAGGTCCAATGGTGACCAGGCAGTGCACAGTGTGGGTTCAGTCTGGTATCACCAGCTGGGGTTATGGCTGTGCTGATCCCAACTCTCCTGGTGTTTACACCCGTGTGTCTCGATATCAGAGTTGGATCACAAACAATATTGGGCAGAATCCACCAGGATTTATCAACTTCAACCCCCCAACCTCATGCTCCTCTGCCAGCCTAAGTAAGACCCTCTCTCAATCACCTGCACAGTATATACCCTCTTAAGAGAGCATACTTGTTTGACTTATGTTGATTTGTGCAGCCTCATTGACCTGTAGGGGGAGATGCAACGAGAAGTTCAACATGCGCTTTCGCTGCAACTGCAATACTAACTGTAGCATAAACTGCTGCAAAGATTACACACAGCGTTGTGCCAGTAAGTACAAACACATTGATTTCAGTAAAATCTGTATACATTTTACATACCCCAAAACTAATATTTTTATTTCTGCACACCAAAAAATTGCACATAACTCTCAACTTATATTTATTTTTTGTGTTTCTGCAGTGTGAGGTATGTCATACTTCCATGGATTATATGAAAACAGGCTTAATCACATCACTTGCACATAAGTCAGATGATCTTTATCAGCTTGTTCGGAGAGGAGATTTCACGTCATTGGTGCTTTGGATGAGTTGCACAGTCAGAAACGAGCACCAGTGCAAACAGTCTGTCAAAGAACTGCTGCACTGACTTCACTCAGGGTTGTAAATAGTTTATGTTCAACATTTGTTTACCAAAAGCACTTACCTCACTCCGTTAGTAGAATCCTTTTGTTTTTCTCTTTCTAATCAGCATGTTACCAACAAGATTAATTGAAGGGACAATTAATACTTTTTTTTTCATTTAGCATCTGCACATATCTAATATAAAATTTTATATAGCACAATACTTGAAATTTTATATTTACATATTAAGCTATTAAGCAGCTTTTATCTGAAGCAACTTACACATGAGGAACAAAGCAACAATCCAACAACTGTAGTAGATGAGAAAACCAGCTAGAGAAAATAAGAAGTACAAAGATTGTGTGTGTGTGTGTGTGTGTGTATAAGATGTGTGTGTGATTGCATAGGTTTAAGACTGTGGGGTCATTAAGTGCTTGCAGAAGTGGTGTCCCATTTCTACTGACAAATAAGCATTTCTTTGTTTGACTGTACTTTTATGTCACAGTTTTTGACCATATGTAGGTTTTGTATTATGTAATGTAAGTGTAATGATATGTCATGACTTTTATCAGAATCATTAAATACTTTAAAACACTGTCTGTTTTTTGATGGCTTTTGCTGTAATAAATCTCTCCAACAGGGGGCGACTTCAGCACAGGCGACATGTGTAATGAAAACACAGCATAAACGACACACTTCATTGACACTAATAAAGACACTGAAAGTCTAATGCAGCAAGACAGCACTTCAGCATAAAGTCTAGTAAGGGTCGCTCCCGAACAGCACTGAAGAGGGGTGTCTGAAATAATGAAAGGGGGTGATGATGACACAAAGCAAAGAATATCTATTTACCATGTTGTAGTGATCCATTTACACATTTGTCGAGAATAAACAAACCTCAATGCCCCTTGTGGAGCAGTAATATTCTTACATAAAACTAAAATCTGCCTAGAACAACATATTTGCAAATTCGACTCAATATCCTTGATATAAACACGTTTTAAATCATGTGTCTAAGATACACAATTTTAGCAGGTTTATAATGAATCCAGTTGCCATGATACCGCCACAAATTGTTATGTACCTGCTTCATAACATGCTTATTTTGTGCCTGACAAACAGAGCAAAATAAACACTGTGACCATTTGTATACAAAAATAAAATTCTTACTTTTCGGTATTGACATGAAGAAATCGCCTTCTCCCCATGGCACCAGCTGGGCAACGAGTTATGCTTGGCTGAGTGCCATTAACATTTGAACATTAACATGTTCTCAAGATTCACCACATCAACATCGGGTGAATTGAAGAGATGAAGTGGAAGGGAGCAGGGACAATGACCAGTTACACTGGCAACAGCTACAAGCTCTACTCCGAGGGTGAGCGATCCACTCAGAATGGCATCGTGGTCAGAGAAAATGAACTGGAATGAACAAACAAATCTTGTGGTGGCATGACAAAGTGCAAAAGGCAGTCAAGAAAGTGGCATTCAAAAATGGCATCAATCTTGCAGCCAGCTGGACTACGGAAAATACAAAGCAGTTGCTGGGGGTGAAAAGCCACATTCCGAAGCCTGGAATCTTCTTAGGCACAAAGGTGCCAAGATTCTTGCTGTCATTTTCAGCCAAAATTGGATAAAGTTATGAGCCAATGACCTGAAACCAGCACAACAGTACCCTTTTGAAAAGGTAGGGGCAATGTTGCGGAATGCTACAACTACCTGTCGATTCACCTCTTATGGTTCTTAAGTGAATCTTGGATGCCAGATTACGTCAGATCATCACCATCACTCCAAATCAATGTGGCTTCGTCTAAATCAGAGGAACAACGGACGCCATCCACAACACTCGACTCCTCGTAGAGCAATACTGGGTAAGGAACCGGCAAGTCCACGTGATTTTGCTGGATCTCGAAAAAGATTTTGCTCGATCTGCCACGCCCTCCAGTCCCACAACCAGCCGAGGCCTATACCCAGTGGATTCAAACACTTTACAGCAACGTTACAGCATCTTTGCTGACAACGTAATCTTGGCAAGCAAAGACCACCAACAGCTGCAAGACCAAACACTGCAATGGAAGACCTGAAGTACAGAATGTGGCTAAACATCAAGAAAACGTAATGCATATGACCTAAAACTTACAAGTATATTCGAGTGAAATCCAAGATTTACAAGACTGTGGTAAGTCCCATAGCCCTTTATGGATCAGAGTGTAGCCCTGGTAACATCCAAGTACGAACAGGCCATCCAGGCAATGGAATTACGAATGCTGTGATGGTGTCTTGGTCTGACTCAATGGGACCATGTGAAAAACAAAGACATCAGAAAGCAGATGGCATTCAGAAAGCGTTCCCCCAATCATGGTGAAGGTGCAAGAAGAACAGCTTTGCGATGTCGTAAGAAGCAATGAAGGATCAGTGATGAGAACGGCACTCCGACTAAGCCAGCACATCCAGCGACCACATGAAAAGACAAAGACGCAATGGCTCAAGTGAAGGATGATATGTGGTATGCCAACATTTCCCTGGAGGATGCCCTGTACCGAGCCAAATGGAGACGGGCATACAGAACAGTGGACCCTGCACCCATGCGGGAAAATCACTAGGACAAAAGATCCAGGTGTCTTTTCCTGTATGTTGTATTAAAGGATGTCTTGGAACTCCTGGCTAAAATAACCAGAAAAAAAATTATAGGTCAACATGAACAATGTGCAAAGCAAAATTTGACTTTTTGAAACAGTTGGTCCTTAACTAGAACATTGATGTATTATTCTACTATTATTGCTCAAAAACAATACATTTTTATTTTTTTATAAACTTACTGATTATTAGAGGAAGGTACATCTGGACTCAATGATAGCACAAAACTGTACACAATAATTTACATGATGCATTTCCTTCAAAATAGAGAAGATTTAAATGTCTATCCAAAGTATTAAATAAAAGTAGGTCCAGGATATGACTTTGTGAACTGATAAAACTTGCCATGTCAGCAAAATAACATGCTTCTCAAGCAAAAAAAGTATTTTTCTTTTGCACAACACCGCCTCTGGTGTAACTCACAAAACACCAGTTACTAATGTGTTCATGTCATGTTGGAATTAGTAGAATTACAAACTGAATACATTTTTAGCTGTACTATTCTGTACATTTAAAAAAAAATCATTTAAACAAAACTGTACAGAATTTTAGGTAAACATTCTTAGAAGTCTGCTAAATACTTCTATGTATCTAGCTAAGATCAGTTGGGCTGATTTACAGTAGTTGTAAATAAATGCTTATCTGGAGCTTATCTTGAGCAAATACAGCTGTGCCATCATGATTTAGAAATTTAATATCTGTACAGCTGCACTTGGAATTTGTGCTAAGTTCAGAATATCAGGCTTTCCTGCCAATGAATTGCTTAATTCACATAAGAAACCTAATAAACTGGCAATATTGCTTAATTCAGTATGTGCTATTTGTCAGCCAAACTGCTTGTATATTTTTGGTGTCTACTGTGTAAACACTTTATTCTTTGTCTAGGGATATTGTGCTGCTGTCATAAACCTTCATTTAAAAAACAAACTGACAATTATGTTTTAGCGAAGGTGGTGGTTGTTTAAACAGTTTCAGGCTTTATGACTTGTTAAATAAAAAAATATGTACATACAGATCAATCAGTGAGGATGATATAAATTTAGATTTATACAATAGCTCCAGTTCTCTAATTTGATTAGTCAAGTTGCTTTCCGCAAGTGACAAAATCTAAATATTAACCTAAATGAATCAGCAAAGTAAAATAATAACATGTTTGCTAACTTTTCTTTTCTTTCTTTCTCCATATCTTTTGGCAAAATACCGTTACTGTGTAAGTTTCTTCCAGGATTGTGAAACAGAGTTGGCTCACAGTGACCTCACATTTGATCACAGACATCTTAACATGTGGCAAAACATCAGTACCCGTTATGAAGCTAAAGGAGACTACGGAGGCGTGGCTCAAGGGTATTTCTGACAGAACACAGAGACATATGTATGTAGAGACAAATTATACTAAAAAGGGAACAAAGTAGATAGCTATAATAATCAAGGAGGAAATAGAACTAAAGATCAGAGAAGTGGACGGACACCACAGCTGTTGCAAGGTAAGCCACTGAAATATATTTTTTCTTTGATTATTGAATTCTTTCTGTGCTTTATGAGTTTAGCTGTGTTAGTTTTTTACTCAACTATATTATACTTCATGTTATGAGTAATTGCTGGTGAAAAAAAATGGTTCTGCATTAGAGTGCTAACATTATGGAAATGTGTTAATAGACAAATTGGTAGGATAGTTGGAAAAATTCATCATCACCATTTAAAGTCATTCTAAACAACTTACTTTTTTCTGTGGAACACTAAAAAAAGATCTGAGAAATGTTTGTTTACGTCCATACAGTGGTAAAACTGTGCGATTCATCATATCTTCTTCTGTGTTCCACAAAAGGAAGTCATACAGATTTGGAACAAGTAAATAATGAGAGAATTTTCATATGGGGGTCAACTATTCCTTTCCTTATAAATTCAATTAATTTCAAAATGGGCCTACAATTCACCTATAAAGATATATTATAATTATAGAATAAATAACTGTACAATGTAAGCAGCACCATTGCAGGTCATCACAGTAGTGAATAGTGATATTTGGAAGCAAAGGTTATTGTTACCCAGCTTATATTATGAGTAGGCTTCTGGTCTCGGTTCCAGCTAGGATAATTTAAGCTCGTTTTGCTGCTTGATATTGCAAAGTGGTTTTATCATATTATTTAAATGTATTACCTTCATTATGATCAGTTGTTTTTAGTGCAAACAGGTTTACGGTTTACTGCACTTTGTTTTTCATCTTCCTATTTCCCTCTACAGAAGCTAAGTTAATGAACCGAAGTCATTTACAAAAACGGCTTAATTTCGAGTTGAAAAATAAGGTGGATAACTTTATTTGCTTTTACACAACAGCTCGCTAAACAAGACGATAGTGTTGACTTACATTTTACAATTTGTTAGTGGTTTATATCAGTAACGTGTACGAGCTCGACACAAGCTACTGTCCTGTTCCAGAATGAATCGTTTTTACAAGTATTGAACATTTAACTTGTGACTTGTCCTCAAGTCGTTTTAAAATTCCCACCACTAATGAATAGACTGACAGTCAATCAAATACAACTTTCTAAAAGAAAATACACTCTATTGTCTGTAAAGTATTGTTGTCAATTGTTTGTTTGTTAATAATAAGAGGCTAGAAAAGTCTGAAAAAAAAAATGTGATGCATGGTTTAAGTTTGCATTAATAAGAAAAGGCTTGTTTTGTGTCTTCTCAGGATGTGGAACGACACAGATCTTGTAAGAAATGATACCTTTTCTTGTGCGTCACCATCTGTGGAGGGCTACCGTTATTTTGGCGTTCTCCTGGGATCGGCTGTGACCATAGTAGGAACCATTGGGAATATTCTGACGGTTCTTGCCTTTGCTACTGATGTCAGCCTGAGGACACGTTTCAATGTTCTCATAGTAAACCTCGCCCTCGCTGACATTCTTTACTGCATGATCCTCCAACCGGTCAGCGTTGACTCATACCTACACCTGCACTGGAGAGGTGGAGCCACCTGGTGCCGTATGTTTGGATTCCTCCTGTTCCTGTCCAACAGCGTATCCATAATTACACTATGCCTTATCGCTATGAGCCGTTACTTGGTTGTTGCGCATCGCACTTCTCGCTGTGCCCGTCTGCTCCTGTCCCACCGTGGAGTGGCAGTGCTCCTCATCTCATCCTGGGTACTGGGGGTAGCCAGTTTCGGCCCACTTTGGCCCGTCTACGTGTTTGCCCCACAAGTGTGCACGTGCAGTTTTCACCGCACTAAAGGGCGGCCTTACACCACCGTGCTGCTCTTCCTATACTTCTTCTTGGGCCTGGGTTGTGTGGGCCTTTTCTACTTTCTGATCTACCGAAAGGTGCGTGTAGCCGCTAAGGCTTTTCTGAAGTACAGGCCCAGTCGTCGCTCATCAAAGCGCAAGAAGGCAGAAGCCGAAGCGACGACGGATGATAGCGGGATCAGTGCTGGAGCTTCAACAACTCAAAGCTGCGAGATCAGTAATGATGAGGCAGGAGCGGAGAAGAATAAGCACAAAGCGCAGGAGAAATCTGAGGGCAACACAAGCACACAAGAACCCAAAAACCCCATTCAAGACACAAATACATCTTCGAAACCAACTCCGGTAACCATCCAGACCACTCCGGCTGCCAACTCAGGAGAGGACAGTGAATTTAAGCGTGTAACTCGAATGTGCTTTACAGTTTTCTTGTGTTTTGTTGGCTGTTTTGCGCCATTTCTGCTGCTGAATGTGGCTGATAAGGCGAACCGTGCACCACAAGTTGTTCATATGTTTTGTGCAAACCTCACTTGGTTAAATAGTTGCATTAACCCTTTGTTGTATGCATGCATGAACCGTCAGTTTAACCAGGCCTACAAAGACCTGCTACGCAAAGCTGTACATCCATTAACCTGGATATGGACAACCCGTCGGTTCACAATAAGATAAGCGATGATTAAAAATATGATCCAAGTCATTTAAATCTTAAAGTAATGCTTTTTTTAAAAGCGATCTTGTGCTGCAGATTATCAGGGACTTTACATAGCTGCACTCCATTCTGCTGAGAACATCACAGTTCACCTCCATCAGTTGCATATAAATCACAGTTAAAACAATACAACCAAATTTAACTCAAAATTACATGCATTTTATGCATTAAGCATTGTTTTATTTTTCCATTTACTTTCTATATTGCCAAAAAGCTTGTACTTCTCTATTTAGCTCATCTTTGACTATAATGGTCTGTAGGCATTTCTCTCTCAAGTGGTGGGATTTTCCAGTTCCATCAAAGATCGGAAAGAAGACGTGTCATGTGGCTTTTCACTGCAAACACACAAACTTTCTCTGTTTCATTTCCTCATTTTTCTGATTGCACATATGCAGTAATCATGCGTGCCACCACAGGAATGATTCATAATGATTCATAAGAACATTTGTAACCTCACGCACAAATGAACTTTGGAGTTTGAAGCTGGGCGATGGAGAAAACGAGAACTGCTTCATTTATTACCTCACATCGGAGACCACAAGAGTTTCTTAAGTCCTCTATTGCTTGCTGTGTTGTTTCCATCTCGATTTTTCTGATGTTTAAGCTGGACCACCAGAATATGAAATAATTTGTATAATTTTATTTTTTATTAAGGATTATTTGCACAATTCCGCAAAATGTAGGTGGATCTGTAATGTGTGTATTCATATCAGTGTTCTGTAATTAAAATACGATTCAAAATGAAAACATAATGTATTTCTTAATAAAATACAAAAAAATTAAAATAAAAAAAACAACAACAAAAGTGCTTTTCTTGTAAAAGTTGTGGCACAAAAAGTATATGCACTTGCTTCTATAATGAAGCAGATTAAGGTTTGAATCTGTCTATATCTGTTTCAATTTTATTGTGTTTACCATCTCAAGTCAGTATCCAGCTATTTTAAAGCTGGACACAACACCAAGCATTTCGCAAGTCTAGGCAAGTGTTCCTTAATCTGTAAAAAGTCTTAACATTGCAACAAAGGAAGAGCCATTTCAAGTCAAGTCAAGTCACTTTTATTTATATAGCGCTTTTAACAATACAGATTGTAGCAAAGCACTGAACATTAT
>JAUCMS010000105.1:14152999-14167969 GCA_032357445.1 Enteromius radiatus
AAAATAAATAAATAATAATTCTTTTGACTACCAGCTATTCCCGCTTGGAGAGGACAGAGAAGAGGCAACATTTTCCTAAAGGACAGAAGGCAGGGGTGAGAATTTGTAAGTTTAGCTCGAGTTTAAATGAACGGTCGCATTAATTGCTGCTGATCAACATAGTAAGTCATTTTTTAGCAGATTTACATTTTATTTTATTGTTGTTGTTTTTCTTGAAGGTTTTGCTGTGGTGTATGAAGCCTGACCTCTTCAGTCCTGCAATTTCGCCAGTCTGAAGAAAACATATCTGTCTTTGTATGATAACCAAGCTATATGAGTTAGTTTATTGTCAGTGCGTTCATTGTAGTATATTTTGTCTTTTTTATGTAGGATACATTTAAGCCATTAAGATTTCTGAGCACAGAACGCAAAAGTCTTAAATCAGACAAAGGATGTGTACTAATAGATTTACTTAGTTATCAGGAACAACAGGATGACAGAAGAATATATAAGATAAACGCTGTACATTTTCTTGCTCATACCTTATTTATTTTGCAAATGCTTATTTAAAGTGCTGCAAAAATACGATTTTATTTATTTATTCATAGAGGAGACCACATAAGAACAGTATAATGTAAAATAAGTCTTTATTTAATATGCTGGTTATAATTCCTCATTGAATTATTCTTGTCACACATTTGCCTCACACACTCTTTTATAAATAAAAGATTGCTGTGGAAGTACTGTACAGGATTCCCTTTGTACATACCCTATCGACAAAAGAGAATAAGAAAAGAACACATATAGGCTACCTTTGGATTAAAGACAAGGGCATGAAACACATGAATTCAGAAACGCAGATTTGCTTTTAAAGGACTGATGTGTATTTCTGACAAGTTGGGTTTCCTCTTCATTATATAATCCACTACACATCTCCCAGAGTGCAGAAGCAAATTTCTATGGGCTTTCTTTGTCAACACAATTTGGCAAAACACTTTGCTCAAACAATGCAACGTCTCCAAAGAAAACTTTTTTTCTTTTGTAGCCTACGTCTTTCTCTCGTTTGAGGATCTGAAATATGCAAACTTGAGTCAACTTACAGAGTAAACCCTGCAAAGGGAATGTTTACAAAGAAATTTTAGCCAAAGAGTTTTCTAAGGAAGATCATCAGGATACTAGGAAAGTAGGAGCATGTTCAAACATTTCATAGCTAAATTCTCTTTGAAATAATGGAAATTTGCCCAAAAAACCAAGATTTTTCTCTTTAACAGAAGAGCACAGAATATTGCAAACACTTCCATTACTCTGGCACTTTGACAGAGATTACCCTATTTTAACTCACACCATGTATTACTGAATACTTATTGATACCTTAAACAATCATGTTCAGTCAAAACCACAATCATTCCATTGACAATTGCAAGATGTACACAGAATTTGATTCGGAACTAAAATTAGGATGATTTACCAATAACATATCAACTGTATATCTGTATGTATTTGTATTTGCTCTTGCTCATCTGAGTCACTTCAAAACCATTCAGTATTTGACAAAAGCAAAAGTGACTTTGTGCTTGGAGTGGTCAAAGGACATAAGTGGTTTGTATTAAAATAACTTCCAGTTCAAATAAACTTTATTTGAATTCCTTCATAACTGTGGTAAGTGACCGTACATACAGCACTGCTGCCTCTGATTTAACTCTCAACTTTATCTCAAATCCTAACATATTGGAATAAAAAAGTGAATTTGAATGATACACATTTAAAGTGCATTATTTTAAGAAGGTCCTTTCAAAACACTTACCAACACCAGCACATTTAAAGGGACAGTTCAACCAAAAAGGAAAAAGCTGTTATTTACTCAGACTCATGTTTTTCGACACATATGCAGAAGAATGTTTTGTTTATATAATATGGTTCAATCATTAAAAAAAAAAACACATATATCTTTATTTGTCTTGAAAAAGAGTCAGGTTTGGAATGACATGACGTGAGTAAATGATAAAGGTTTTCATATTTGATTGCACTGTCCCTTTAAATACAGCAAATACACACAAAATGATTAAGTAATTCAGACATAAAGCACAGACCACAAGAAACTGAATCAATTTGACCACCATGGAAAAACAGCTACATCAACACGTCTAATCTCACGCACACGACTGTTGAAGGAGGTACAGCATGAACTGAAGCAAAACCTGACATTCAAAACCCTTCACAGTCACATTACAAACAATTAAATAAAGCATTATGCGGTTAGTTCCAGTAACTCACAAGCTGCATTGCTTCACAGCGTGTTACACTACACCATTCATCCACAAGCCACATTTCCAATTAGAATGGAGAAAGAAAAAAACCCAGTATACTTATACCATCTTATCTACCTTTGCTTCTTTCCCAGGCTCTCATGAACTATTGGGCCAGCCAACAGGATCTCACTAATCCGTATTCTTGCAAATAAGGTAGTTCACCCAAAAGGTTAAAACATCTCTGATGACCAAAAGGAAGATATTTAGAAGAACAAAACAACTGCTGGTATTAATTAACCTCCATAATATTTTTTTGGATTCAAGTAAATGGTTACCAGAAACTGTTGAGTACCTACATTCTTCACAAAATCTTATATTTGAAGCAACTTTGGGAAGAGTAAATGATGACAACTTTCATTTTTGGGTGAACCCCTTTCGTTGAAAGGTAATATGCTGTTTTGGTGTCAGTTGAAGGACTACATCCTGGTTAATATTTATTTTGACGTAATTAAAGTAAATTGTACATGTTCAACTTTGGTCTTTTACACGGTGTAGAGAAAATACTTTTGGAGCTTGAATGTTTGCAGAATTTGTTTGCAAGCTATAAAAGCTATGATATAAGCTGCCCTGTTTAAATATTGCCTCAACTCAATACAAACGTGGTCCGGGGACATACGGAAATACATGATTTTCTGGATCAGAGCAGAGGCACTAAATCAAGGGAATTAGCAAATGAAAGAAAAACCAGGGCCCCTTTTGTATGGCATTGCTGTTAAATCACACATGGCAGTGTGTTTATCATATATAAAGAAAAAAAATTAGAAATGAACACAAAGTATAATGAATGCAGAGACCTCCCTGCTTCCCACCCCAAAATATTACCCAATGTTATACTATTAAGGCAGGCTCCTACATCCAACCCCCAAGAACCACACGTCTAAACCCTCATGTCGTACAGTTCTGCACTGTCATATTTAAACATTCACATACAATTGCATTATTATGAGAGAACCACTCCCAACTGTACCAGTTCATTAAATCACACAAACATGTCATGCACACATTTCCGTGGCACAATATATTATCCAAAAAACAAAGCCATCCCAAAAACAGTTCTTTTGGAAAAGATTTTTGAATGGTACTTATAAAAATTCCTACGCAAAAATCTGCTATAACTTTTCATTGTGTTTGTGGGATTTAATTTTTCCTTCCTGTACTTTTGCCCCCAGCTTTTCCTCTATGTCTCCGATTTCCACTTTGTCTGGGGCTGGAGCATTTAAGTCTTGTATGACACTGGGCTCAGGGGGCTGATAGCGGTATTGGTAGCCAAAGGCACGCAAGTGGTAAGTGTAGTATTCCAGCAGGTACATGTGTGATGCATCCACATAGTGGAAAGAAACAGCCAGGTCTGAGCAACACTGTGGGCCCTGAGAAAAGCAGAGAAAGAATATATTATTTTATGAATATGAGAATCAAAATCCTGTAAGTGTGTACTCACCATGTTCCAAACCCTTGTCTTGCTTTTCATTTTAATAAAGTACTGATAGCTTGTTTTTTTTTGCATCTTTTAATATCAATAAAAAGAACCATAAAGTTATGATAAAAATAGTTAAATATTATAAAGACTGACTATAATGCATCAAATCACACTCAAGAATACAGTTGCAGCAGTTTGTTAAAAATAACTTTCAATTTGGAATATAAATCGCCATTCACATCAATGACTTTTATGGTGCTTTTGCATTATTTTCAAGCAAGAAAATATTGGTCCCCATTCAGTGTAACAGAATGGAAGAGAGCAAACATTATGCAAACATTTGTGTTCAATGGAAAATCGACTATCAGAAATATCAGTTTGGTGAACTTCAGCATAAGTACAAAAAAGCACAGCAAATCTATTTTTTAAAACTCTTAACTATAAGCTAGTCTTTTCTTGTTTGTAATTTTCAGGCAACAGCGCTTAAAGTAATAAGTGCCAGCACGGATGCACTCAGACTTTGATCTGTGCCTAACCAAACTTGTGCTTGGGGCCTGGGGCCTGGAGTGACACAGGGATTAGCGGCTTTTGACTTGAAAAGTGCATAGTAAATGTTCTTGTGCGTCATTTATTTAAAAAGGAATTATGTAAAGGGTGAGATTCATACCATTAGGGTGCACTAAATGCAAACGTAGAAAGTATTGAAAGAGTTTAATACGACTCTTTTCACTGTCTACAAAGGTAGCATACTTAACTGAAAAATGACAGATTCGATAGTCATAATGACACAAAAGAAGCGACAGGTGTTTTCCTCTGTACTGTAACATAAAACTGCAGGGCGGGCACTCAGCTGTTGATTGGCTGCAGGCAGATATAATGCAAACTTGCAGTCCATTACAAAAAAGGGGTGTGTTTAGGCTGAAAAAATAAAATCTGTCATGTCAACCTGTCATTTTAATGGAAGATTAAGTTATGTATATATAAGGGGGACTACAGGTCTAAGTAGACAGTTTACTAGGTTTTAGAGTAGATCTCAGGCAATCTTCACTGAATTTGCACTCACCTGTACAATGGGGTAATAACAGTAGTTCCAGTACCAAAAGGTCTTAGGAAATGTTCCAGTGAGATGGGACTCTGGTACGAAAGGATGGAATGTCTCTCTTTCTAAGGTGTCTCTGGAATCTCCTGCCACAACGCCTATCTTCTCCATACACTGACCCAAAGCTAGATCCTCCACGGAGCTTGTGTGAGTGCACACTTTTGTGCGAAAGCCCTCCACAAACCTCCTCAGAGCCTCTTTGCTAAGCACATAACCAGCACCGCCACTCATGTAACCCTGTTTTACGTATGGCTTAAACCGCCGGCCAAAATACACTGGGTCCTCTGGAGAATGGCTGGCCAAAATCCAGCGTAGGTTATCGACGACCACGTAAGTGTCGTCATCCGCTTTGAGGAACCAGTCTGCCTCGTCCCCGTGCTTTTCCATGACGTAGTGGAAAGCACGAATGGTTTTCCAGTACAGCTGATCTCGACCTTCTTTGGTGTTTAGGCCAACCGTAGGAAAATCAGGGTCGTCCACAGAACTTATGAAGACCACAATGTTGCAGTGGCGACTCCACGTGGCTTTCACATGCCGAGCTTTCTTCTCAAGGTTATTTGGGCCGGTCATGACCCAACACAAAATGCGTACACGCTTATAGAGAGCGTCAGCTAGAGTGCCATCCTCACCTACAAGAGACAGACAACAATCAAAACAAAGAAACACCACTTGCTACAAAGTAGATAAGAATATTTGGAATGTGAATGATGCTAGTGAACCTTTTAAAAATGAGAATACAATTTTTGTATTTTGTATTTAGGACCTTTTAATGTGATAGTTTACTGAAAAATTTCAATTTTGTCATCATTTTGTCTACCTAATGTCATTCTGAAGCAATAAGACTTTAGTTCATCTTTTGGAACGTAAATGAAGATTGTTTTTAGTTTTCTCTTTTTTACAATCAATTGAAAGAATCAAAAGAGCATATCAAATATTGTAAATAAATAAATGTATATATATATTAATCACAACATAAATTTGTCTCGTCAAATATTTACTCATAAAATTCAGAGCCAGCATCTGATAGTCCACAGTTTATTACTTTTGGGACAGTTTACTGATAACAAACCAGTGATAAAACCTTTCTGTAAACTTTAACAAGGACAACACATAAGATGTGACCCCAAAATTAAAAGCAAAGTCCATCTCTCCAGGGAGTATACACAGTCAGATGCAAGTTGTTCAACTGTAATATCAGGGTGTGATATATCCACAAACCATACCAATAAAAGGGTGTAAAAGTAGAAGTACTGTATACATAATCTGGCTCTACCCGTCTAACACACCTCTTTTGGGAATGCCTTTATTTTTGGTATTGTGATTATTGTATTATTGACAGAATACGTGGATCATAAGACCTGACAAACAAAATTTTTCAAAAAAAAATGTAATATGACAAGTTTGTAACAGGCTATTTAGTGGATAATTTCCATATTATGGTTTCCAATGAAACCATGCAAAACAAGTTGCAAAGGTGAAATAACAGAGCACAAGGAATTTAGCATTTATTTATTTAAATGCTATACAAGTTATTCCAGCCAGATACACGTAATTATCTTACAGTAAATGTGCTTAAGGACAAAAATCAAAGATTCAAACTCAACATTAACTTATTGTACAAACCTGTATGACTTGATTTGCTACTATTTAACGTTACTAGCATTACATGTTTTGTTCTGCTTATTATCTCCTTTCTGGTTCCACATGACAGTAATAAAGGTTTTAAACATTTTGTGGGTGGCTGACTGATTTAATATACATTCTCACTTTATACATACTGAGTTTTACTTCTAGGGTTCATAAAATGAATACATTGTGCTTGTTTATTACAATAATTAGTTTCTACATTGTATTTACCTGTATGGTGAGGATGATTGAGGTTGAAGAGAGCCGACCTCTCCTTTTTCCAGTTCTTGTTTTCTTCTTCAATCATCTCCAGCAGGCTTTTGTCTTGGGCCTCGTGCTCAACAAACCCAACGTTCCGCGTGAACCCAAACTGACGGAGAAGCACGTAAAGGGTGCACGTGCCCACCAAAAAGCCCACGTAGAACGCGGAGCGCGCGCCGAAAGCTTTCATCACGAGCTCTGTATGTAGAGACTCTCACTTCAGTGTGACTATTCAGAACAGAGACAGAAACACAAAAACACTAACTACAGCAAGCAGAGGACAGCGCAGGGTTCGTCAGTCCTGTCATTGGCTTACGCTCACGATTCAGATCTCATTAATGCGGAAACATCGAAAACAAACCCGATGTTATGCGCGTGCAGTCTGCGTGACAGCAGCTCAACAATCTATGACTGATTATGACAGCACTGCGATAGAGAGCAGCATGCGTCGTCATACCAGGATACAATGACACCTAAACGTCTTCACTGGAAAATTATGCTGCATTCAATTGTTTGCTTTGGAAAATAAGTGTGGACTACACTATGAGGCGTTGTATAATATGCGCTTTTTAAATATTTAAGTCTTTAATACACCTGGCAATTTCGAAACGTAAAATAGTTACATTATTCTGAAAAATGACACTTGTTTACTTGTACAGTAGTAGTGAACTAAGGGGCCCCTAATTGTATTAAATAACTAAACCATAAAATGTTTTCATGTAAAATAAACTGACATTATCAACTGTTGCTTTTGTCATTACTGAAATTTTTAAAAGACAACATTATTGAAAGGTAATTTTAATGTAGGAACACTTTTTAAAATTTCTGATAACAAAAAGTTTCAATACAGGCAGCTTTATCATGATTACAGCAGAAGTAACGTTACCAGAGAAAATCCTTTCTTAGTGAACAAAGTCACATAATCTTACCAGACAGCTTAATTCCTCCATAACCGAAGTGAGAAAAACTGCAGGATTCGGCACCGAGGCCATTTCATGTCCAACTCAGTGAGTTAGCATAACAATATAGCTGTGCTTTTCTACTTAAATCAACAAATCTGACACCCAACCAGGTACATCAGCTTCAAAATCATGTCCTGGCTATTTTCCGACCCATACAAATATGCCTTGGGGAATAATATTAGGCTTTATTTAAGCTAACTAGCAACGTGCTTCCTGTCTCTTCCTATGAAATGAATGTTGTTCACCAAGTAAAAGCCGAGAAGTATGGGGGCGGTTCAGTTCCGTATTATAATTAGCCGACCCTTTTCAGAGCTACTCCCTGTCAAACTTTGTTTCGTGGACAATGACACACACCCTTCCCACTAAGTTGTGTCGCTTTTGTTACAAAAAAGAAAAGGAAATCTATTCGACTACCGCATTTTCGAAACGCTTAAGGAAATGTGATGTGTGAACTGTGAACTGTTCGCGTCACATATAATACAAGACATACGGAAGCGCACTTGATTGGATGGATCGACTGTCAGTTTTAGGCTAAACGATGATGTCATTTGAAGGCGGCATTATGATTGGACCACATATCCCCAATCGCGGAACACATTCCAGCAAGCGAAGGCAGGAAGCCAAAAGAATCACGTCAAAAAAGTTTTTAAGTTTCTAGTGATCGACATCTACGCCTAGCTAAGCCGGTTATTCGGTAAAGTGCTCAAGTCGTGTCGCTTCCTCAATGTTTATGAACACACAGCGAAAATCCACAAAATTTACATACGCAATTTTCATATTAAGCAAGCGTTATTTATAACCGATGTTTTAAAAAAAATATATTATTTATTACTTTTGGTTTATGCATGTTTAAAATAAAGTGCTTATTTTGTTTCATTTATCCTGATTTGCGTGGAAGCCTTGTCTAACCACACATCTATTTTTAACTGCAACATTTGACTGGTCAAGAACACATTCACAGTGAATTGACCTTTCTTACTAGACTTAAACACCAAATTGGGAGGATGTATATTTCTTGTACCTGCTCTTATTCTTCACTTTTTTCACTCTTTCCTTAAATTATTTTCTTCTACTTCTGCCTTTTTTTTCTTGAAATCTGCAAATATTGCTCTCTTTCTTTTTTTTCTGGCTTAAACTACTTAATCTATTAGATTCAATACATTGAAACACTTGGCACTTTATAAATTATTGATCTAAATATTTTTAAAACTTACCTCCTTTTCCTTGCATTTTTAATAATTTTTTTTTGTATTGATAATTTTACACTTGTTTAATAAATGTATTCCTTTTAAAATTAATCTTTTCATTTTCTAGACCTTGTTCCCCCTGCAGCAAAGTTTTAATTTGAAAGTTGTCAGAAACGGGTATATTTTGTAATTTAATGATTGTACATTAACTTTTATTTACATGAATATACTAGCTGTTTTTATATTATACTAAATATAATAATAAAATTGTGACCAGAATGAAAAGATGTTTTATCACAATGCTCAGAAGACACGATGAGCTTGTAATTTGAATGTGTACACCACAGCATTTCATACATTTTATTGTTCAGTCATTTTTTCCCCGCAATGCATTTTTAACAGATTTCTGAGAAAGTTTCTTTAGTAGTACCAAAATGTACAGTTGTGCATCTCGTGGTGACCTTTGGAAACCCTAACGCTGCTGTAAGCAATTTTTCTGAGCCAGTGAAAATTTGACAAACAATTACCCAGCGTTCCTCTGTATGGACAAACAAGTAGTCCCGCCCAAAACATATGCAACCACATTCTGATTAGTCATCATGATTGGGCCGCCATCATTCTTTTCTTCTTTATTTAACTGTTTTCCAAACACAGGGGCTCTCACAGAGATATTTCAAAACATTTCAGTGGTATCAATTTTTTTATTTATTTGGTTTTTAGAAATTGCTTACAGCACCTGTAACAACTCAATTCCTCACAAAAGGGCACATGTGCTCACATTAGAAAATAGAAACTGAATGTATGCCTTAAATTATCAACAAACAAATCAAATGCTGTAGCAACATTATTTACAACTGACTATGATCATTCAAATCATTAACAACAAAAAGAGCCCTTGTCTGCTGGCGACATGAATGCACTGGATTCCAATAGATTCCAAATGTTTGGCAATAGTTTTTTGTCCAAGTTTTAAACTAGCTTTGTATCTTATGACTGGGCTGTCTGCACAAACAAACCAGTCGATAAATTGGGCCAAAACTGAAGCAGTAGACTAAATTATTTGCTTACGGCAGGGTCAGGCTCAAAATTTGTTGGAGAAAGTAGCGTTAGACATTCTCCACAGTTGTGAACCTGTGTCCAAGCAATATTTGCAAAACAAAACATGTGAATTATGTGCCAGAAGAAAATAGCGGCTGGACATTGGTTCTATTTGCATTACATTGACTAACCTTTCATTCAATTTGCATAATCAACCATACTGCCATACTGTGGATCTCAAAGGCATCCAATGAATCCAGATTTTCTGACTGACATTCAAGAGCAACCAAAACAAACAAAATCAATGTTTGTCCAAGGATTTTTTTTTTTACAATTTTTCTTTACAAAACAAACTTTGACATGCAAACTGACTGATGTTTTGTCTGCATGTAAGAAAGAAAGATGTGTGCCATGAAGCAGAACACAACGGAAATGTGTGTATTTGTATATTTGTTAAAAAATAAATCCAAGATTGAAATCAAGCAAGATATAAACCACTCACAGATGCTCATACAGGATAATCAGAATTCACGGCAGTGGACCGAACCCCTCACAGGGCTCACATGACTTAAACGGTCCGAGAGAGCAGTTTGATTGCGATGAATGAGACGACCAGACTGTTTATAGTTCAGAGAACGCTGGCTGCCCTTCTTCAGCTTAAAAGTGCTTGAGAGAAGAGGAAAAGGTTCAAAAGTCTGCTTCATCAGAATCACTGTTTCCTGTGGACTGGCTGTCTTCCTGTTTTTCTCCCCAGACAAATTTGTAGTTATTCTCCAATTCTTGCTGTCTCTTCTCCTCTTTATATACTTCTTCCGTACCTCCCGTCTACACCGAAAAGAGTAAACACCAATTTATTTACCCGTTTTATCAGTGTAGGAAATAAGGACATTTCTCCTTAAGAGACATTGAAATGTACAGTATATAGGGTGTTTATATTATAAAAGTAACATCAAACATTTTTAATTGTTTAAACTCACAATAATATATATATTTTTTCATCCTAAATAGTAATCATAAGGAAGATTTCTGCTTCTTTGCAAAATGGGTTTTCTGCTGGATCCAGTATAAAATTCTAAAATTAAAATTCTAATTCTATAAAAGAACACATTGTTCACAATCGGTGCTGATATCTGCAGTTTGTAATATTGAAATTTTTCAGAAAACATGCAAAATTTTTTGAGGTGCTAACACTTGTAATAACAGCACAAGGTTTGACCAACATTCCCACATTTTACAAATTCTTTTAAATGTAAAGGTGAGGTTAGGCGTGAAATTTCACAGGTGACCATTTTAATAGAAATCTGCACAAAAAAAATACCCTGAATTTACCACACTGACCATTAGAAAGCGACTTCTGTGTGAACTGTGCTTCATGCATCACAACACAATTTTTAATGGACTTTCTTACCCTTCAAATTTCAGTGAAAAGTCAAGAATGTAACTACATGATAAATAATAGTATCTATAAAGCTTTCTTTTTATTACCTCACTGTGACCAGGTGGGCTAAGTTTTGGAGTACTGAAGAGGTCTCACTGATGAATAAATGTGAGCCAGTCACTTTTTTTTAATTGCACTTTAGTGAACTTTAGGTAGGTGCGGCTTTTTACATGCGTGTATAGGTTCATACCAGAAGGTTGATGAGAAGCTCTCTAAATGATTTTGTATCCTCTTCAGTGAGCCACTGATCACCCGCTTCCTCTGCTGTTTTACGGGTTAAAATTTTCACCTCAATCTTTCCTGCAAAACAGGCCCAAAAATGCTTAGTCCTCACCCAAGTACGTTAACATAACTATATAGTTAGTATACTGTTAGTCTAACAATAAATAAAACAAAATTATTATTTTTCATTGCCATACACACAGTCGGTAGAAGAAATAAGCCATGACAGAAACGACGCATGCAGAGATGGAAATAAGACTGTGGAATGTAGGAAGGACAAACAAAAAGCTCTCATACTCCTAGATTTTCACATTTAGCCTAAACGTCATCTCTAATTCAAAACCAGAAAACCTGAAGCAACAGCCACCACCCTCTATTGACAAATGTGAGTGCACACAAATCCTATAATATTGTTTTCTTAGCCATTCTTAAGAATAAAAAAAGACCCCCTTCACCTTTCTCTGCAGCCACACAAGCCAGCATCAAGGGAAAAACTAAATCAATGGCATCTAATAGTCTTGCACGCATGTCTAGATGAGTTTTAGTCAAATAGAGTCAAAGTGAAGAAAAGTTATGCGTATTTGAGGAAACAAGTTACTCAGAGCAAAGCCCAGTCAGAAGAATAGTTCAAGATTTCAGGATGAAAGAAAGTCTCCGCTCCACTCACAAAGACACACACAGGGAAATAAGAATACTTAGTTGTGTGTGTTAGTGTGTTCTGGCCTACCTTCGGCCTTGATGCCGGCTCTCTCTAGCTGCTCTTTGACCACTTCCTGAATCTGCTGCCACTGGGGGTCGCCCTCGCCCAGTTCCTTCACCTTCATACCCCCCTCATCATCATCATCGTTGCCCCCGGTAACCGCTCCTGCAGCCACACCTTCGCCAACCTTATACTTAGTCACCCTGACCTTTACCTGCTCGCCACTGCTGCCCGTTTGGGCTTGGGTGATGAGAGACAGAGGGAAGGGGAAATTACCGTGGAGACGGTGGAAATTTCCTCCTCCCAATTTAACGTATTATAATCTCTCTCTAACAACATCAATGGCACAACAGTATGACACCGTGTAGTATTAGTGTAAGTGGTGACAATGATTTAGTATACAGATAAAGTATGCAGTGGCCCCACAAAGTATGTGGACCATTGTGTGTTGAAAAAACGTTAACGTAAGTGCTCAAAAGGTTAGGGGCAGTTTTTATATTACAAAATGTTACAAAAAAAATACTAGAAAATATTGCAGTTTTTAGACAAACAAATAATTTGAAATGTTTCTTAAGATATTAAGTAAAGATTACATTCCATGAAGATATTTCGTAAATTTCTTGATGTAAATATATCAAAATGTACGTTTTGTTCGGTAATTTGCATTGCTAAGGACTTACTTTTTTATTTTATTTTACTTATTTATTTAGATGATGTATAAAACGCAATTTTTAAAAAAAATTACCTACTGTATATGATTGGTTTTATAGTTCGGAGTCACAATTTTGAAGACTGAAAACTGGAGTAATGGCTTTTCCATCACAGGAATAAAATATATTTATGAATACGTCATAATAGAAAAAGTGATAATATTTTATAACAATAAATAAATAATAATAATAAATTTAGAGCATACTTCCTTCAAAAACATTTTTATACAATAATGTTATCATTAAAATTAAGATATATAATTATACATTGTTTACAGCCAATAATTTGTTTTTGGTAGCAGTTAAATGTTAAAAACGGAGAAAAGTGAAAAGGTCTAGTATCATTTGTTTTTAGATAATTACTTTTAGGGCCACTGTATAATGTATATATAGCCATCATACACACAGTTATAAACATTATACTACATATTTATAGTATAATATGCTCAGAAGCAGGTTCTGTGAATTTTTATATACATTATACTATATATGTATAGCATAATATGCTCTGAAGCAGGTTCTGTGAATGCCTGGGGTGCAAAACGGAAGTTACAAGCAATTTAATGAGCCATTCATTCTACCATCTGTTCATTCATGCACCTGTTCACTCAGCATCCATTCTGTATATTTACCTGGTGTTTTGGGAACCAGGTTTGAGCTGCCAGGAGAAGGGCCTCCCTCTGTCTTATGCATGTCTGTATTTTTTTCTGTTTCTGATTCACTCTCATGTCCGGTCTTGTCTTCAAGACGGTCCAGAAGTTTCCCCAGTGTGTTCTCTAGAGTTTGTGTAGCCTGAGTGCGATCAAACTCGCCCTTAAGACCTTCGTTCTCTAACTCCTGCTGAGCCTGGGGGATAAAACACAATAGCATGTATTCACTGCCAAGTCTTCTGGCTGGTTTTTACATGAGCCGGCAGTAACAATAAAAACTCTTACTTCCTCGATGATGTTGTCGAACTCTTTCTGCATCTCTTCTTTTATCTCCTCTATCTTGGAGGAGGGAACGGACAGATCTGCCATCTCATCCTCAAACTCCTGCAGCAATCTTTCATCCTCATCCCCTTCCTCTACCTCCACCTCCCTTCCTGCTGCCCTCTCCTCTCTTTTCACCTCCTCTTCCTGCTCCTCTCTCTTCTGAGATGACTGCTGGCTCTCTTTTTCCAGCTCGGCTTTCCTGTTCTGAACACAGAGCACATAAATTAATGTTCAATCGATACATGTTTTCAATGGGTGAGTGGCTTTTTATCTTTATGGCAGGCGTAGGACCTGATAGCAGACAACAGACACCACAAACAGACATCATTTCAGAATAAACTGGACATTCTGAAACGAACCAAAGTCATAAAACCGGACCTTCATGAGTCACTGACGCCACTATGTGTGGAAACAAGCCAGAAACGGATAGGCCCTCCCCGGAGAGGGGAAGATATCTCATGAGGTTTTAAAGCCTGAATAAGGTCCTCTGTTGATTCCTACCTACTGACCAACCATTGACCTCATGAATAGGGCACTAATGCAATTAATGCGAGAGCGCTAATGTCCCAGGACATCACGGGAGATCGAGTGTGAACTTTGACCACGCGCCCGCGTAAATTCATGACAATTGCCACATCACACAAACACCACCTCTGATTTACACATTGGGAAAACTCACCAAAACTCTCTGTGTGTGACCTTCTGTGACCTGAGCCTGAGCGCTAACACCAGCCCCACCTTCCTTAAGAGAACGCAATCCCATTTGCCCATGGACAAGGAAAACGCTGGAATGTGCTTGCACTGTCTTAGAAGAGACAATAACTGCATAGAAGCAAATATGTATGTCACATATTTCATTTATGCGTTATATATGTTGGTGTTTATGATATTGGTTTATCGCATATCTATATCATGTATCTGTGTATCGAATGAATGAAGTTTAATCGGTGTCCTATCCATTAATTATAGAGATGTTTAGTGTGTAACAAAAGCGCAGAACACAACAAATCTCCTTTTAGGAATTAAAGTTTGATATTTTTGATCAGAC
>JAUCMS010000105.1:14168069-14178185 GCA_032357445.1 Enteromius radiatus
CCTGTAACACTGAACTGATTGGAAGACCCCACTCGTGGGGCGGGAACAAGTTCACAGGTTAAGACCTGCGACCTGTGTGCTTGGACCATGTGCGTACTCTGTATGTGCATTTGAAAGATGTGAGGAAAACATCTACTTGGTGTATCTTGTAAAAGATTCGCATCATCCAACGCATCACGAAGGAAACGGCAAACAGGCGGAGGAAACCAGAGAAGCCGCGGACCCGCAAAACCAGTTTGAGTTCCTTTCAAGAACTCACTGAAACAGCTCTCTCTTACCGCTAAAACTCCAGAGAACCAACAACCTGCAACGAACTCTAAGAACTTATCAGCGATCATCCTCAAAGGTGTCAGCAAGCTAACCAGAGCGCAGGAAATCCAGGAAAATGCACGCATCATCTGACGAGCTCGCAGCGGTAAACACAAAACGTTTCCTCTCGTGTAATAGGCATTTGCCAGGTTTTTTGCCAATATTCTCCAGATGGCAAGATGTTGGCTGACAGCTTCTGTCAAAGCCTGTGCACAGAATCAAAAATACTTACTTTTTGGTTGCTCTCTCTGAGATGTTGTACAAATTTCATGAGGTCTGCAGGATCTGTGATGATTTTAAAATTAAATTTTTCCTCTCCAAATACTAAAGAGAAAAAGAAAGATAAACACTGCTTTAAGTGAACTGCTTTAATTTAGGATAACCTGACTGATTCTATAATCATAAATAGACTTAAACCAGGTCTGATTATTTGTCTTACTGTCATTTTCATGTATTTGGTTATCTTGAGGCTCCTGAGGGTTCTGTAAGATAGTTGTAAACCATGCTTATGATCAAGTTAATTAAACAAGCATAAAGGCATAGAAATATGATTTATATTATATATTTAAGATGTGCTCTAAATGATGTTGCACCTCTGTGTCAGGTGTGCTTGACTCTGTGTTTGCTGGTTTGGTAACTCCTTCCCAGAAGTCCTTGTCCTCAGGTTCTTCACTCACTGAGCCCACCGCATCTACTTCACCCTCTGTTAACACACAAACATGCACACTTTACTGCCATAATGTTTGAATGCTGCACAGAATTACTAACAAAACAAAAGAGAGAAATCTACATCAAAGAAAGAAAGAAAGAACAAGACTAAAATAAAAAATAAAACAAAATTATATAATATTATATATATATATATATATATATATATATATATATATATGTATATACACACACACACACACACACACACACACATATACGCATTACCTTCCACCACCTCAATGTCACATTTGCACAGCACCACCCAATGTATTCATTTGTAACTGCATGATTTAGGCTTAGGATTCAGCAAGATTGTGGTTGGAAAAAACAAATTAAATCACTGCATAAGTAACCTTTTGTTTCTGACTCTGAAAGTGGAGGCTCATCTGAATGGACAGCAGGGTTTTCATCCGTTTTGTCTTCCTGCAATCCTTTGTTCTTGTCTTCCTTGGACAGAATTTCATCCAGGTTCTTGAGCTCCTCCGAGATCTGCTCCACTTTACGTTTAGTGTCAGCTGTGTACAGAGAAAGGAGGAGAGAGAGATAGAAAGAGAGATGTCAATGAGCTAAAAATAATGTAACAATTAGAAATCAGAATGAGATTAAATGTAGGTTGACTGCATCTCTGGAGAGCTTGTCTAATAGGCCATCACTTGCACAGTGGGGACATTTTCTATGAACAGTGTAATGATGATAGAGCTGTCAATCTAATGTCATCCGATTAATTAGTAAATTATAATTGGAAAACATATTGTGACAAGATAAAACAGATCCTAAGAACCTAATATTGTGTCATATTTTAGATACACAATTTTTTGTTCAGTCTGGCCAAAGCAAATATTATCTTTTTAAAGAAAAAGCAGAACTCCTGTGCATCTCCAAGAATTATTTCCGAATAAATCAGTATTTTGAACTAATCCGATGAACTAATGATTCAATGGTCCATCCAATGGAGCCATTTTACGTAAATCCTGAAATAAATAATTTCTTACTTAGACTGTCATTATACTAAAAATAATTTCAGATTTACATATTAAAGAAAGCATTAATAAAAATGTGAAAAAGGTTTTTTGTAATATGATTCATGCTTTTCTCATGTAACGATTTTCTAGGTAATTTCTCTGCCAAATTAATGTGTGATTAATAAGATTAATTTAATCGCCACATCATGTAATTAATCAGTTTAAAATATGTAATCAATTCACAGCCCAAATATATGCAGTAAAAAATATATAATATAAGGAAGGACTGTGAAACCAGTCATATTAAACGCTCTTGCAAAGCCAAATAAAAAGCAGTATTATTAGGACATTCACAACATTGCTTAATTGTGTGAAAAATAAAACGTATTAGACGTATTTATTGATAATATATTAATAAAGAAAATATATTTCTCACTAAATGAAAAAGCCCTGATGGACGTACTTACAGACTTGAGCCTTGACATAGTCCATATACTGCTGGGCACTGAGAGCAGGTTGGCACACAATGCCTTGTGGCTTGGCAGTGGAAGGTGGGCGCAGGAGGGGATGCTGGCATGTACGGGAGGTGTGTATTGTTAAGACATAGCGGCAGGACTGAGGTTCATCTACCCTTGCGATATAGTCACTAGAGCCCTCCTCACACACAAACTGTCGGGGGAAAACAAAACCCACACACATTAACTTAGATTACAGTATCATTGCTACTGGATACAAATAAGATAGTATGGCAGTTACTTAATCCCAGAAAATATTTTTTCAGTAATAAAATATATTTTTCACATTATGACGGCTTTTGACCTACATAATATATAATATACACAATATACAATATGCAATATATATATATATATATATATACACATACATACATGCACACACACGTGTGTGTGTGTGTAACCTTACTCTGACTTCGGTCTCTCTGGGACTCCCATTCAAGTCACATTTAGAGCCATTGACATATGACTGACTATGATACCTCTTTAGCTTATGCTGCTTAGATGCCTAAAAAGTAAAAAAAAGTTGGCAGACAATCATATTTTCAGTAAACCATTAGTAACATGCATCAAATAAATTAAATGAAGCCCATTAACTTTTGGCCTTACCTTGGCAGTTTCATTGGTCCAGTCAAACTCTGAATCATAATATCCCAAAAAGAGTACATCTCCCTTGATCTCAGAATCTATAATCACAGACATTGAATATACAGTGTGTATATATATATATATATATATTCTAGAATAGCACAAATACACATTATACACTACATGTTATCCTAAATTATTTTTCCTATTAGGTAACCTTACCTGACATCAATCCACTATACTACGACTCCATTAGACATGGCTTTAACGTGTTTAACAGTTACATGACATTAATGCTTTAACACACCTTCCAAGTGGTATTGCCTGATGTGCTGGCCATAGCAGAACTCATAAGTCCACCAGTCTTTGGTCTACAAACAGAATAAAAACAGACATGTTGTATCATATGCCATGGTGACATGTAATTCATTGCCTGCAAATAATGTTAAAAGGCTAGGCAAATGGCAATAATTTCATTATTCACACAAAAATGTCCACTTCAAAGGTATTTTTGCAAGTGTCAGGGGTTGTGTATTATTCAGTATTTGCGTACATTCCAGTCTGTAGGTTACTATGACAAAAAAAAAGATGTGATGTCAACCTTAACCAGGCATGGTGCAGTTTGCATGGGCTTGAGGAGATCAGGGACTCCTGGGCCACTGTAGCCTTGAACATCAGGTTCTGACACCGGGTCCTGATGGAAACGCACTGCCTGAGCTGGCAAACGACACTCATACAGCTGCTTGTATTTGTTAGAGACCAACATCACATCTTCCATCTGAAAACGGGAACAGAAAAGAGGTGACAGAAACAGAGAAAATGAATTAGGAAAGGAGAACCAGGTAAATGTGACGATACAGTTACAGACGATACAGATGATACATTGCTAACTTTACCATACTGATTTTTTACCTAACTTCAGCTCTAATAGTAGACACTTAATAAGAAAACATGTCACATAGACAAAATGTTTTAAATGTCTGATACGTCAAGCTGTGTATAAAGCTAACAGCTGTCTGTAGCAAATAAACATCCCTAGCTAACTGCATCTCTAGCCAAAACAACCTTACCTGTCCCATAATAACAGGATCGGGCAGAATCTGTATTCCATATTTCATTTCATTTAATTCTTCTAAATTCAAAAAACCAAATACGGACAAGAGACATGTTAAGAAAAAAACATATAATCCTCTTAACCACTTAATCAAGGAGGAAGCCATAGTTCTCTCATATCGCTAACTAACGTTGTCAAATGATTTGTTATTTGCTGCATGTCAATGTGCGCCAAGGGTCGGGGATTGGACAACGTTGTTAGAAGATGGCACGTGATTGGATAATATCAACGTCAGTCAGATTTGGATAGTGCATTGATTGGATCACTTGCAGTAAAAGCCACCCACCAGCCACGAAAATGACTTCTATTGGACCCGCCGAATATTTGCAAATCAATGTAACGTTACGTCTTGGACTCATGGGGTCACTATGGAGCATATGAAAACGCACAAGTATGTTGGTTTCGCAACATATTCAATGTTTGAGGGATTTGAAAAAAAATAATTGAGAGAGAAATAAACTGACATTATAATAAAAATATATAGCTTCTCATTGTAATTAACCTATACATTATACATTGTCATTGTGATAAATACGTTATAGCCTATGAAGAAAATAAACAATGCAAGCAAGAATAAACAAACTACATATATGGAGGTTCATGAAGGTTTGTGATTTAAAAAAAAAAAGATTATAATGGTTCAGTTATTTCAAAAATTCTGTTTTTGAAGGGCACTCTCCCTTTGTACATAAAAAGTACAAAGCTAAAAGTCGTATCTTGGCACCTTATTTACCCCGTTAGTGTTTTAAAAATAGCCCACGGTGTACCTATCAGTGCCTTTTGAAAGGTTAATGTCCCAGTAATAATTATTTACCTTTTTTCCTTAGAGTCTATGTTGGATCAATATTTAAGTTGACAACACATTGGTTGGTGAGAGTAGCACTGAACCTTATGGCGAAATAATGTAGGCTACTTCTCTATTGGTGCTTCCTCATTAAACGGAAAACAGCTGCATCCTACAGATGTTTGCTGAATCTCATGACACACATGGATTCTCTTGCACAATTTCTAAAATGGAGCGTCTATTTTCACTTCTCTGTTAATTTTATTTTAGTGCCTTGTTGTTTTATTTGAACTTTAAAACTGAGTGATTAATGCAGAAATAAAAGTGAGATTTAGTATCAAATAAAATGGAAAGAAAACGCTTACCTTGCATTTTATGGAAGCCTGAAATATTTAAAAACAAAATTCAAACTTGTTCAGTACCACTTCGACTTAATCTGAAACAAACAAATATGGTATGCTGGATGAAAACAGCTCTTCTCATCGAATGATGCCAGATCAAGATTAGCAATAAAATGGAAAATACTACATTTTGATATTTTTGAGTTAATAAAAAAAAGTTGATTCTATTTTAATTGATAATTTCATTATTGTAGACTAATAAAGTGGACAGATTAAGTCTTAAAATCAAAGTGCAGACTGTCGTGATTTCATTTTAGCCTGTTATTATCAGCCATTGGCTTTAAACAATGCGTTCCAATATGCCTGATTTAGACAATGAATAACAGGCGTCACGTCACGTGACAAGATTCCTCCCTTAACTGCCTCTCTGAAAGATGATGGCTTTCCATTAATAGGCGCATGTTCTATTATTAATGTTCTTGATCATGTATATTATGTTGCTTTGTAGCCTACTACGTGCCTGCTGAATGCTTGAATCTGATTGGTGGACTAACGTTCCAAGGTGTGCAAAGAACTTTTTTATGCCTATTTAATCGAGTCATATTCAAAAAGAATAAAGAATTTGGGAGAAATCCAGTTAATTTACCCACAAAATAAATGTGCATTCAGATCATTAAGCATTTATAACCATTGATGTTGAGAGGCTGGCGTGAGCGCGTGTTGTGAAGCTGCATCACTCTCTCCTCCTCTCTCACATGAGCGCATTTCATCGCGCTGCAGCCCTCCATCGCTATTCGCGGAAGGGGTAGCCCGACTACTCTCCGGTCTCCTCCATTCTCTCAGAGGTGGATGCCATGCCATCGGATTTTCTCCATTTATCAGCTGTTTGCCTTCACATGACAAGCGCGCTGGGGGTATTTTAAGGGTAGGGGATCCCTCTTGGTGGCGACATTGCAGGTAAGATTTATCTGAACGCATTCGCTCATCCGCCCTGTTGTGATTAGCACTGATATCATTTTCTCAGTTATTTACGGCACATTTGCTTGTCTCTGTAGCACGATTGAGTAAATAGATTTTAATATGCACCGCTGATCGCCTCTCAGTCTCTGGTGTGTAAATGGATTTGGTTTCTTATATTAATTTCTAATTGAATTATGGTTCTGCACTGCCTAATGGAATTTTCTGTGCATGATATGACATATGGCGACAACAGGCCAAGGGGCTTTTGGTACCTCTCTGCATTGCTGTATAGGCGGAAGAATGGGCGTTAAACAGTGGCAACGATGAGTACGTCAGTTTTCATGTGCCTTAATGGTTATTGACTGTTTGCCAAGCCTTGAACGGCTTCTGTCTTGAAGGCCAACGGTGCATGCTGTCAGCTGTGCGGCCTGTGTGAGGTATATAGTTTACAGCAGGCTGGGAATCGCCACACATTGGCTTTCTGTATATATAGACTATACCACATCAGTTTGAGGAAGGAAGTCGCCTCTATTGGGCTTTTACCCTCTACGGGAGATGCGCATCTGGTTTTTATTTCTGTAGACACGGAAAAAGTGCTTTAAGTGCCGGGTATGGTCAAATCCGCGTTAGTTCAGCAATGTGTTTTCCCCGTTTGTTTTTGAATGTTTACAAAATGTTGCTATGTTGCTGAATACATCTGATATATTTTCTTTTTTCTTTCTTTTTTTTTTTTAACAGCTGACAACGACAAAGCTGTTGATTTTTTTTTTCAGGGAAGCATTTTTAAGTTGCTGAATGCACCACAATTACCAAAATGGTAATGATTTAAAAGTAGTTTGCAGTAACATTAAATAATATTATTGAAATACAGAAAAGGCCTTTTCTGTTTACAGAAAGATGTTCTTGTTGTAGAGATAAGAAAATGTCATTGTGACTTAATCTTAGATCCTTGTTATATGTTAAGGATCCTTAATAAGGATGATACTGCATAAACCACCCACACTGTAAACTCAAATAGTTTACCTTACTTAGATATTGTTAGTAAGCTGTACTTAGTTGTTACACTTACTAGGTTTTACTAAGTTACAGCAACCTTCAAGGCAAATAAGACAGTTTACTTATATCTTTGAGTGATGCTTACTTGAAATACTCAAGTAGCCACAAAGGAACCAATGACTTTTTAAAGCAGTTAGAGGCAGCAGTGCACTAATTTGTTGCTAATGCACATTACAACCACAGAGGAAGAAGAAGAAAAAAAATCTCCATGTCTGTTATATTTTTGTCAAATTTTCATGTTGCATTTTCAATAGAACTGAACATCATATGCCACAAAAGAATTTGCTAAAATGTTTTATTTATTTTTTTACCTACCATTACAGTGATTAGTGTTCCCTTTGGTTGGACACCTAGAACTTTGTCTGTATTGTTGTAATTTTATTCCTATTAATGCAGTGATTCAACAGAATAATTTGGTTTAAAGGAAGAAAAATAATAAATAGATCGCTTTTAGAAGGCAATCTATATTTTCATTAATATATGTAATTATATTATTTCTTAAAGTTGTGTATTCTTTTTGTGTATTTATTAACAAATGTATTTCATAAACCACTTGAGAAGCTTTTAATTTGGATTATATAATACTTAAATAATTGTGGTAATATGCTGAAGTCACATACTGTGAATCACAACAATGGTAACAATTAAATAAAATTTATTTTTATTAATTGTATAACCATTTTATTTGCTCTTTTTTGTGCTACTACTGACACAAGACAGCAAATTAAATTAGCAAATAAAAACAACAACAACTGTAAAACAAAGCATTTATATAATTTATTCTGCCGCAATGCACTCTGGGAGTCAGACTGCTTTTTTTAAGTAAGCCCAACTAATTAGATTTTACAGTGCATTGTTAGCTGATTACTTAGAACAGAACCGGCAAAGCGAGAGTTGACCCGGATGGTGAGCATGATTTCTCCAAGTACAAGATGTTCCTGGATCAACATCCTTGTTGAACTAGGGGTGGGCAATATGGAAAAAATATAATATCACGATTTGTTCTGGGGAAGTCACGATTCACGATTTGAATCCCGATTCTTTTTCAAGTTGGTTTTTTTATTTTGCAAATGACAGAGGTAGGGGTGGGCGATATGGCAAAAATATCATATTACGATCTTTTTCAAAAATATCAGGATTTTATCATGATTCTTTGTCACTGATTTTACTATTATGCAAGTTGTCTGAGCAGTACAGACAAACTAAGTTTTCTTCATACAAACAAAGCAACAAAGTATAAAACAAAGAAGGGCAGATATTTAGGCCAAAATGAGCAAAGATAAAAATCGTTGTCATTTTATCTTTGTTATTCGAATAGCTACACATTACAAATAAACAGACGAACGAAGGTACATACACATCTAAATAAACCTTAATAACCAAACAAAACTCAACAGGCTTTTAAACAGGACAGCATTAGGGAGAACTCAGAACAGGTGAGGAACACAGGTGGAGCGGAACAATACCAAATAAGGAAACACAGGAAGACAAGAAAACAAAAGCAAAACTAAACAGTGACAGATGAAAACAACAGACATACTTATACACTACATATATTATTTACTCACTCTCAGCTTGTTTTAATCTGAATGAGTTTCTTTTTTCTGTTGAACATTGTATTAAATTCAATGAGGACCAGGCATCACATGGAAAACTAAGATGAAGTACACTGTATTCAGCATTTAAAGTAAATATGTTAGCATCAGACAAATAGAAGTTTGCTATACCTGAATACTTCATTTTCTTGCTTTGTTTAGATTGTCTCCACCTCTATACACCCCTCCCCTTTCTTACTGTGCTAAAAGATTGTCAGACTTGGATGATTACTGTCATGCACAGTGAGTTCTCAATAAAGAGTAACTTCTGTCTCCTGGTCTCTGGAAAAAGTTTACAACAGTTGAATGGATTATATTTTCTTAATCTTTTAATATGATATAAGATTGTTCAATTTAAATAAATGAAATAAACAATATAGGACAAAAGTAATTTAAAAGCAGTTGGGTAAGTTACAATTACTAATTACTCCATCAATATTGTATTTAAATTACTTTACTAATGACTCTGTTTGAAAAGTAATTTAGTTACTCAATAAGAAACATTAATTATTAAGTAATGTAAAGGTGACTGCATATAATGATAATATATTTCCGAAGAGTACTTCCCTTTAGTTTCATACAAATTACAAAATTAGATATTTAATTTTTTTTTAATTTAGATATTTATATTAATATTAATATTTGATTATAATTGGTTCATTTAATATTCGTTTCAATGTTTTTGAAATGCTTTAGTTTCATACGGATTACATAACCAGAGAATATTCATTTTCAATTTTAGCTGATACATTTAAAAGTAGATATAAGCTCACAACACAAGGACATTAAGCCACAGGACAATGGAAATGCTCCCAATCACTAGGGTGCGCATGTCATGAGTATACATGCTGTCTGTACCTGTTTTGATAGTTTTAACACTGACATTAAAACCATCCCTTGTTGTTATTTCAGTTTGCAATGTATTGTACATTTTGTGGGTCCTACCAACAAAGTTTTACTTTCCAACACAGTCCGACGAGTACCTCGCACAATAGTCGTTTCTGCAGTGGTCAGGAGCATTTCTGTTGTGCTATGAGTTTATGTTTGCTTTTTTAATTTTGTTTTGTTGTGAGCTTATGATAAGTCATGTAATTACGGTAATGCGTTACACCCAACAATTTCCAAATAAATGTTATATTACCTAAAATGTGTAATATAATGGATTATGTTACTAACAATTT
>JAUCMS010000105.1:14196772-14211432 GCA_032357445.1 Enteromius radiatus
ATGAACAGTTTTAAGAATAAAACCCAAAAGAAACAGATTTTTCTGCAGTGGTCTCTTATTTTTTTCCGCGGCTGTATATATATCACCTCTTCATTCACAATTTCAGTAATATAGAATTAGCAGTAGCTACAAATACAATCAAATGATCATATTTAGTCTTTCACAAATTATGTCCTGTTAGTGACATAAAGTTTAGCTTATTCAGTCCAGTACGTTCAGTCATTGTCAAATACTGAAGATTGTGATAAATTTATGTGCATTATCGTATTGAAATGGAAGGCATTAATTAGGTTCTAATGAATGATGATGACATCAATTCAGCCTTTTTATCAGGTATAATTAACTCGAAAGTGGAATAAATCTTCCTTTATCTCCTTTTAATGTTCTGCCGAGGGTAACAGACAGGCATTTTACAAGTTGATGGCAGCGGAAGATAATAAAATGCCTTTTCAGGATTGACAGAAAGCTGAAAATTATAGAAGGGAGAAATCATGTTAGTCTTTCCATGAAATATCAATGCTCAATACAAATACAAAATATAATACCATGAGACTAGATGGATTTCCGTACATATTTTTGAGCTTTTAATGGACAAATTATA
Source organism: Enteromius radiatus (assembly GCA_032357445.1). Taxonomy (NCBI): domain Eukaryota; kingdom Metazoa; phylum Chordata; class Actinopteri; order Cypriniformes; family Cyprinidae; genus Enteromius; species Enteromius radiatus. The sequence goes on from JAUCMS010000105.1 coordinate 14,197,374, forward strand.
ATAATGCAACTTTACAACACACCTTTCAATGAGGTGTAGAAGGTTGTGAAGAGTTCCAGGAGTGCAGACAGGGCAGAGCCTGACGGTCTAAGGAGGCTGAGCTATAGGGATGCAAGCCAGAGTTCAATGAGGGTGAAGTTGTCAAGCTCTTTCCCAGGCTAAAGGATTTAATTTCTTTTCTCTGGAATTCAATAGGAGACTGCAGGGCTATGACAAGTTAAACAGAGGAGAAGAAACAGAACAGAGTCTGTTAAGAATTCGGCTCTAAGGCAAGGTCACAGAAAAGGTCACGGAAGGTATGATAATGATACCGTTTAAGAAGTTGCGTTGTGTCTCCAGCATCTGTACGATGTCATTTGCCCAGGTCATTCTGATTTCTGTAGATGATGCACGAAGAATGAATCGGTGCATGCTTCCATCTATATTACGAGACGTCAACACCATCCGACATGGGTCATCTGGGCAATGATCCTCGATGCCCAAACAACTAATCTATGAAAGATACAAATATTTACCCTCATGTTTGTTTGGCCTACAATCTTCCACTTTCTCCTCTGCCTCTTACCTTGATGCTGTTTTTATAAATGTATCCTGGCAGGGAAAAGCCTTTCTTGCGGTCGATTGGCTCACTGAGGATGACAAGTTGTTCGAAGAGGAACACCCGTCTCTCTTTGGGACGGGAGAGGATGCTGTTCTCATTCTCAATGTATGTGAAGGTGTCCTGTTGCAAGAGTTTCCCTTGTCCTCTCAGCTGACCCTGTGAACGCAATCAATCATGGGTGTTCCGTGTGCATTTTTTTCAGTCTCAAATATAGCTAAGAGTGCTAATAAAACTATAAAGGAACTATAAATTACATAAATAGATAATTATTTTATAATTAATTGACTTGTGGTGTGCTCGTTTTGGATTCTGGAGCAGTCCAAGGTGAAGTAAACCGTTACCATTTCCGCAGCGTATTTGGGTGTCATCTTACCTCAAAACCCTGTAGTCTTCCAACATTCATCATGTCATTGCATCGCTTTGGAACAAAACACATCACCTCCACTGCCCTCTGAGATAAGGACACAAAAAGAGGGCAGAATAATAATTCAGTGTCACCTGATAATGAGTTTACACTCAGTTTGAGTTTTTGCTAAGTCTTAAAAGCCAGTATAGACTGTTCCTACCTCAAGATCTTCTGTTTGTCTGCCTGCTTTAGTGTAGTACTTCAAGAAGTCCTGTGAAAAAAGACCCATTAACACAGAATATAGGGATGATATATTAGATGAACAGGCATATGGATTAAGATTAGCCTATAAGGAAATACAAGAATATATATGAAAAATGTGACTTTTTGTTTTTTTACTGTTTTTATTACTTATTATGATGCAAAATCCATCATCATGCTTTCCTAAATACCTGTTTGTTGCTATTTATTTGGTATCATACAAGATTTAAAACAATGACTAAGAGGATAATCCCTGATGCATACACTACTACTCAAAAAGGTGGGGGGGGGGGGGTTAACATTGTAATCATCAGAGAATTGTGTGAAAAAAAGTTTTTAACATTGATAACAATAATAACAAATTTTACTTAAGTACCAAATCAGTATTTTAGAATGATTTCTGAAGGATCGTGTGACACTAAAGCCTGGAGAAATGACTGCTGAATTTCAACTTTGCAATCATAAGAATAAATTACATTTGAAAACACATTAAAAAAGAAAAGTAATTGAATTATGAATTATTATAGTACAAGCTTACACCAACACACCTTCAGCAGCAGCTGATATTTCATGATTCTCTGAACAGGTTTGATGAGCAGGTCGTTTAACTGCAGTCTGTGACCCAGCTGTTGCCTCAGTTCCTACATGGAGAAAGAGTACAGGACAGTCATAGACCTTTACCTCATACACCAACAAGCAAATACTGCCTTATAATTAAATTTAGATTTCACCTCAAAATAGGTTTCAATGTACTCTGAGACAATGTGCTCTGACTTTGGTGTGTTCTGACAATATACCACATACATGTTTAGCCGCCTTTCCTAGAAAACACGCAAAGACATTCATTTCTTAAAATAGGTTTTAATTTTTAATCAAGATGGATTACAGCATTTAATGTTGACTATATCACCAGTAATTTAACTTAGAAGAAGGAAATAAAACAAAAACTTACATGTTTGATAAACAGTTGTGCCAGCAGGTCAGGTTCACACACACATCTCTCCAACTCTCCAAGAAAAAAGCTATGACAAAAAAAAGTAAGGGTATCAGCTGTAAGATGGTCAGGTTTACAAACCTCAATAGGCATAGATACTATCAAAAGATGACCTACTCTTTGTGCCAGTCATAGATCTGATGAATGTTCCCAAACACAATTTTATCCTTTCCCTCCAAATATTCAGGCACCCCAACACTATTCATTGTAGCCATATAACCCTGGAAAAAGGAGTAAATGAGAGTTAAAAAAAGAATGAGAAAGATCTACTAATTGAATGCATTTATATGTTACCTCCACCACAAGCCCCAGATCCTCCACATACAGCTTCTCTGTCTCTACCAGCTCTGTCAGCACATATCTATAAGTGAGACATAACTGTATTTGAATATCTTATTCCAATAACCATGGATTTGGGTCACCATCAATCAAATACCTACATGCTTTTCTCTAAGGCAGTTTGTCTCTCCTGCTCATCATCCTCTGGACTCTGTGATTGTACCTGTGTCTCATCAGTCAAGTCGAGATCTCTCTCCCCAGAATGCACATGGCAAGACTGATGCCTCTGAAATTACATTCATTAGCCATCACAAGCACATCATTAGCAGATATGTATAAAAATACTCATTAAGGGCCAGTACTCAGTGTTGCGTACCTGCAAGAGATCATTTAGGTATCTTGGGTAATAGGGACTGTCAGGAGATGTTGGACTTGAAAGTTCAGCACAGTCCTGTATGCCACAGACAGAGAAAGTGTAAGGACATTATGTGTCAACATAACAGCAAATTTCCCGTCTTTGTGACAAACAGAACCATTCAAAAGATGTTTTATGTTTTTAAAGAAAAGCAACAAGGTTGCATATTTGTTTTTAAAATAAGTTTCTTCATGTCATTCCAGACAGACTGGATGACGATCAGATCAGATCTCTGTGTGGAGCACTGGCTGTTGTCAGACTCCTAGTGCAGACAATAATCTCACTGCATTATCACAATTAATGACAAAAATAATGTTTGGAAATGTAAACTGATATTTCCAACTGAAAAAGATAGAAATAACCCACTTAAAACCTTTTTTTGTTGGTGAAAACACTAGTGGCATAAGACTTTTACACAGTACTGTATATTTTTTAGGATTTGTAACAAAGTCAAAGTCTATTTTTCTTTCATTTATTTAAATCTAACTGACCACATACAGTATAGTGTAAATGAAGTCCATACCAGAGATCTGTAGGAGCGTGTCTTTTTTCTGGACTTCTCCGTTGGGCTCAGTGGGCTTTGAGCAGGTGAGAGGGGGAGAAACATATAGGATGACCCTTCTGGGCTCTGAATGGCCTTTGAGCTCTGACTCTTGCCACCTCCACTCAGACTAAACCTTCGAACTGGGCTGCTCAACCATCTCTTGAGAGCTTTGACGGAAAGATGGGGTGTGGTAGATGGTTGTCTTGTGGAAAAGGGCTGACGGTTGCCGGGTGAGATTGGAGAAAGGTCATCAATGGAGGTGGAGGTTGAAGGTGTATCAGTAGGCAAGCAGACATCACTGAGCCCTGTTAATGTGTATGACTCTACAATAGACAGAGAGAGATGGGGGGGGGGGGTGTAGAACATCTTTAAAACAGCATTTCCAAACAACAACAACAAATGCATTTACAAAGAAGAAAAACTTGCTGTGATGATCAGAACTCAAACATAAAAAACATATTGTTGCAACATTTGACAAATTATTGTATGGCATTTTTAGTTGACTACAAACATTACAGATTATATATGCATAATAAAATTATGTGACTGTGAACTAATACTGTACTGAACACCACCACAATAAAGCAAGGAGTACAAGAAAGTTCATTAGAAATGACCTTTACTTTCCATTATCTCAGCCTTAAAGTGATCATTCTTTTTACTTGTTCTTTATTTATTAATAATTGTAACAATATTTTACCATTAAAGTTAATTGTTTTGTCTATTTAAATAATATGGTTTACAATATTTTACTATAAATTATTTTCATCATAAATTATAAAATAAAACATAGTTTAAAAGTTAGTTTTTTGGCTAATTTTAGACTGTGCTAAAAGATCTCAAATGATCTGCAAAGCTCTATTTAAACAGTATGCTTGTTTGTGTTCAAGAAACACTTCTTGTTATTAACATATTTAAAATGGTTGTGCTGTTTAATATTTTTGTGTAATTCATGATGAACAGAAAGTTAAAAAAGAAGAGCATATTTAAAATATAATATTTTAGCAACAATGTCTTTACTTTCAGTTTTGATCAATTTAATGCATATCTGAATAAAAGTATGAATTTATTTTAGTCAATCAATCAACCAACTAATATAATGGCTGTGTGGTATGGCCATGTATGACACTGAGGATGAGAATGAGGTTGATATATCAGCTCCATGACTAATATTAATCTTGTAGTTATTTTTGCTAAATTTTCCACATAGTCATGATAAATTTCACATAAATATAACTGGCAGCACAAGGAAGGGATTCTGCCTTATAAGCAGATGATACAGCTTAAAATGGTTTGGTTTTTCCCCCACGACTTAAAAGCTTTACAGTACAAAATGGGAGAAACATGCCCTATCTGAAGGGCATGAAGGGAAAGAAAGACTCTGAGAGAGAGTGAGGGACAGAACAAACAGGATTCTGCAATTTCAATGAAATATGGATTAGCTGTTTCTAAAGGCCACATACCCATAATCCCGCAACAACCATTCACACACACAATCCATCAATAATAATACATTTCTATAGATAATCTATGCAAAATAACAATAACAATTCAGAATTTTGGTCGAAATACAGGTCAATTGCAGGTAGTATTATTAAGCAACAGAACATTTTATTGTTAACTAATATTTGTAGTCTAATCAAGTTTGCTGGGAACATAATCAGATGCTAATCCTGTAAAAACAGCAAAGCCTACCAATATGCAAATGAACTAAAAGTACAAATGTCAAAAGTGACAAAGCAACTGATCTCTTACCTTGCTTTCCAAAGCAGCAATCACACCTGGACAAAACTTTCTGACAAAAGCGTGCACAACCACACATCCCTGGGCCACGATGCCCCTTCATACCAGCCGGGTAAACACTGCTGTACCACCCTGCAGCATGGCACTGTGACTATGTTTACTCCTACTCTCCTACTCTCTGACTCTCGGTTCAGAGGTAATCCTGAGCTCTGAATTTACACGCAACATCTGTATAATCCCTCTGCGCTTATCCACATAGACCTACATCACTTGACTGGGTTCAAAAAGATATTCTTTGTGTAGACTGCCTCTTCAACTTCAGGAGGCATTGAGGAGGGTCAGCGGGAAATAATGAGATAGGGAGGATTTAAAAACTACTGTACTGACAGTGTTTGAGAGAGGAGGCAGAGAAAGAGTATGGTTGTGGCTAATATCTTGGGCTCCTTATGTGTTCTCCACTGTCAGTTTACACTTAAGGAAGACACTTGTTTGGAAACAGACATTACTCTTCTGTAAGAAAGTCATTATTTTGCAGTTTCTTTTGGTGTTGTTAAGTGCACAGTTAACAGCAACTAGAAAGCAAAGGTGAAGTGTACACATTGAAATGGAAATGGTGAAAGATATATTTATGTTACATTACGTGATGTATATCCAAGTGTAACAAATTATTGATTGCATCAGTTATTAATTGGAATTTTAGATGTGGTGTTGCATGTTTGAGTTAATGAAACATTAATAGGAATCTGTCACAAAAATATAAATATAACTTCAGAAAATTTTGATAATTTTTTTTTTCAATTTGTATTGTGACACTTAGACAAGTGAAATGGCTTCTTGAACCAAAAATATAAAAAAACGGGGAATGTGACAGGTTGCTGGAGGGAAAGGAAAGTATAGTAGCTCTAGTTCTTTTATAGGTAATTTTGCCACTGCAAGCGACTGACTGCGCATGCGCTTCAAACTAACAGCATCTATGCTCAATGCAAATCAGTCTAACAGGAAAACGCTAATAAAAGCAACAGAAGATGACAGTGGAAGCAACAGAAGTGATAATGCGAGAAGGTCAGGAAGAACCTGCCACTAGAATTTGAAAAAAGTTGAAAGATAACCACCAGACTTCGTGTTGTCCTCTGGTCAGGTAAAGTTGTACTGTATGTGAGCTAAATGCGTCCGTACGAGTTCATGGTTGATGAAGTGAGTCTAGAAAGGCTACAACGCTTGACCACGTACAGTACAAGACCGGCAAAAAAACCCCTAAAGACAGGCAAAACAAACAATTCCACAGGCTTTATCTACCCTCAGGTAGGCTAATACAGCTACACACCATAGTTTAAAAACAACCCAATATTGCCATCTTATGGAGAAACATCAGGAAAACACTTTCAATAAAGAGCTCTCTTCCTCTTTTTTTCATGTACACTACTAAAACATTATTACACTAATATAAATATGTACAGAGTAAAATAATGACCTGAAGATAAACCATATAAGGTTTCTTGTTTTTGGAAATCTCCAGGTAATTTGTTAAAGGACAAAACCATGGAGAAAATCATGTTTACAAAACAATGAAGGCTTGTTTTTAGAACATACTTTTTTGTTCTTTAAATTCTACATTTACAATCATATAGACAGAAAGACAGAAAGTATATAAATTATCATTTAATTTGTTGTCTGTTGTTAGGTATGTGTAATAAAGAATTCCTGTCCAATGAGAAAAAAAAGACCTCTCCTTAACATCATGAAAGGGTTTGACCCCTCACCTTTGCTCCCAGGTATGTGTTCAGGTCTTGAGCTCCAGCTTTGTTCTCCATTTTCCCATTCTGTACCCTTCTTTGAACAACTCAGCTTGTCTTGCAGTAAAAAACTCCCTTCGGTGTGTTCTTGCATCTGAAACCGGTCATAAAGTTTAGTGTATTACCTAAAGCTCTGAAAGGGTAGAGTTGTAACCAGCTGTACTATCAAGACAGCTATGAAAAACATGTTCATACCTGAACAATGAGAGCCTTATAAAACGCATACCTCCTCAAACTAGCAACTAGAAAACATATAAAGATTTTTTTTTTTTGCCTTGGTTTTTATATATATATATATATATTATAATCTTAAAACATTATTGAACCAGAATCTATTTATAATTATAATTTCTTATTTTGTTCTTTTCATTTTGGGTGAAATGTGACTTGAGATTGTCTTTCTATAAAGACCTAAATGTATGGATATATTGACAGTCCAAACACATTCCTTCAAAAACACATTTCTTTTTGTTGTGTTGTACCACATTTATTCATCTTTCCATTAACAGACAATGCATGTTAAGCTATAATAAACAAGTGTATCATGCATTCTGTATCTATTGTAGGAATATATCCAAATTACAGTGTGCCGGAGGCCTTATCTCTTGTTCTTGCTTCCTTCGTTTGCAGTAAACATTTGACAGGTTGGCCTAGTTGGAGCAATCTCAGTATTGAGCTGATGACTTGTTGTGACAAGTTTGACAAATTTCTTTTAAAGGCTTAACTATTAAGTAATCGCTTTCTAAAGAAGTTGAAAGAAGCCCAAACTGTCTTTCAAAAAGACAGCAACTAAAAAGACTCGCTAAGAATAACTGTGATCCATGTAATTTTTGCTGATTGTGTTGCTGGTAAACACAAAATATGCAAAGCCACAGACCTGCTTTCAGTAACTTTGTTTTGTGTGTGGGTCTGAGTTAACAAAGTGCTGTTGGCATGACTGTACAATATTACAGTATTGCTAAAGCATTCAAGTTATTTACACCAACACAACAGAGAAAATACTATACTTTAAAAAAAGGTAAAAAGTAATAATAATATAATGTAGTGTAATGATAAAACTGTCAATATAAGGGTATGATAAGGGTTTCTGTTGTGTACTCCAGCTTAAACATTACATTTTGCTAATGCATATTATTAAGATCTATATACAGAAGAAATATGTCTTTAAGGGGGTTTAGTAAACATTGATGTAAAAGAAATGAATGTACATTATTACAAGAACACACATGGAATACACATCATTTAGTATTCTATATATACATATTCACATAAAGAGTCAACTTTCACCTTGCTGATATAGATAGTAGTCCATTATATATCTGTGTACATACTTTACACTATAGTTTGCTGGAAAGTGGTCTCTAAAAGTGGCCTAAAAATGAGTAATTTAAAATATGCAAAAATGTGTGGTTATGGTTTCGCTTTGAGTTGTTGTTGTTGTTGTTAAAATTTGAATTTAATTACAAATCAGTCAAACAGTTTAAAAGTTAACGTTTGTGTTTGCTCACCCAGTGCTGATTACTCAGGGCCAAGGATGGGAGAGTGTTTGATAAGGACATCATCAGTTGCTCTGTGTTTCCTTGAAGTTTGGCCAAACTCTTCATCTTCCTCTTTCTCTGTCTCAGGATTGATGAAGTAAATGTTTGGTTGCTTGTTTTGTTGTATCTTCTCAGTGCTGTCCTGTGTAATCCACTCAGCTCTTTCTGACTCACAGACACACATTCTTATCTTCTCTCCCTCTGCCGTCCACCACCCATTCCCTCCCTCTTTTCCAATACCCTTTAGCTCCATCTTGACCTCCTTGGGCCAGAGAGAGAGAGTACCATGACAAAAAAAAGAAAGGTTGAGAATGTTATGCTACAAACCTCCAATCTCCGCTATAAATACAATCTTATTTGACAAGTACAGGTGATTTTAATTAGGGCTTTTTTTTTCTTAGGGTTAATGTACTTCTATAAAACAAAAAAACAGCAACATATTTTGTATATATGTGACCCTGGACCGCAAAAAACAGTCTTAATTAGCAGGGGTAAATTTGTAGAAATAGCCAACAAAGCACTTTCTGGGTCAAAATTATTGATTTTCCTTTTATGCCAGAAAGGATATTAAGTAATGATCATATTCCATGAAGATATTTTGTAAATTCCCTACCTTAAATATATCAAAACATAATTTTTGATCAGTAATATTCATTGCTAAGAACTTCATTTAGACAACTTTAAAGGTAATTTTCTCAACATATATATATATATATATATGTATTTTTTTTAAATAGTTTTCAAATCCCAGCCAAATATTGTCATATCCTAACAAAGCATGCATCAATGGAGAGCTTATTTATTCAGCTTCAATCAATTGACCCTTATGGCTGATCTTGGGGTCCTGAGTCACATATGTGTGTATTTATAAAAAGGATCACTCACTTGTTTAAATGCTGGGATAGGATTAACATGAGCTTAGGTACTTGTGTTGTTTTGTGAAGACCTGAAAATAAGGTTAAGAGTTTTAATTTTACCAATACCCTCATTCCTCATTCCATGTGGCTGCTTTACGGAAATAAATTGTCCTGTTCTGACTGTCTGAAGAGGCAGAAAATAATGTGTTAATTACCAATTAAACATTCAACTAGTCATGTAAGGACATTTTTGTCGGCAAAGTACGTCATTCAAATAAAGCTTGTAATTAACTTCTCCTTACATTCCACATAATAAAATCAGCTAAAATCAGGATCTCTGTGACATAAAACAACCAAAGCCCTGAAACACACCCACTGTATGTTAAACTTCATCATTACTGAATGCATGATCCTTTTAATACTTATATTCCAATTAAAAAGTTAGAGTGTGATTGGGTTTGTTTGTCAGTATGAGACGGAGAAAAATAAACAGACCATTTTGAGTGTGTGTGTGTGTGTGTGTGTGTGTGAAAGGTGATTATGCTCTGAAAGCCTCGGGTCTTTTCTGATCCTGAAAGGCATTAGTCAGTCTAATGACCTGAGGCGTTACGGAGCATGGATCCACCCATCTGCGATCACATACTACACACACTATGATGAAGACGTCAAGCTGATGTTTGTATTTTTTGCAGTCAGAGTTTTGTGAAAATTGGCAGCATTCACTGAAGACACCTCTTTTCTACTGAAGTGTGAATACAGGTGAGTTATACTCCATATATATATTTTTTTAAATATCTTATTTTATAAGTTTATATCAAGTTTAAAATGTCCGTGCTAGGCTGTCAGTAAGCATTTAAGAGAATCTGGCTGTTTTCTCAATTGTTCATTAGAGCACTAAAGACAGTTTTGCTTTGTTGTTAACCTGTTGAGTTTGGCAAAAATTTTATGACATGCACAGAATTAATAGATATACAAGTTTTACAACTAAACTAAATATATTTCACAACTTAAAATGAATGTATGAACATATGTATGAATAGTAGAGTTATTTGAGGTAACGTGTGTTTTTAAAGTGTACCGTATTTAAGCCTGTTTACAGGCATCTGTTTATTTTAAGCCTGAGAAGGCCAGATTTAGCACTGACTATTAAAGCACAGTAATCTCAGGCTAAATTAAGAGCTATAAAAACTACAAACTTTCTTGCATCAGAAGCTTTTGAGTCAATTGCATGATAATGGTTGCCATCACTGACAGTGCTTTATTTGTTTGTTTATTGATCTATTTGAAGGTTCTTTTCATTTGGTTAGAGAGCCTTATCTCTGCTGGTCTGTTTACCTCAAGACGGGCCATAAACACTTGGAGTGCATTCCTTCATCTCAGGTTGCTGACCTACTACATCCTTATTGAACCACTTTCCTTAAATGCCAGCAAAGATGGTGTAGGCGAGATTGAACTCTGGAGGCATGGCAGCAGTTCAAAGCTCTGTTTCTGAGGACCCAAATCTGGGGTCAGACCCGAACGAGGATGAAATCTCACTGTTGGAAGAAGAGTCAGACTCTGGAAGCTTGCTGTCTGATGATTCTGTTCTCCCCGATTATGAACCAGAGGAAAACAAAAAGGGAACTGCCAACACACTATATGAGGCTTGCATCCAAAATGACCCAGAGGCGCTGAAGAGAGTGTTGGAACGAGGTGTGACCTGTGATGAGGTCATGGAGGTTGACATTAATGGCAGGGTAAGACAGATTTGTATTAGAGAGCCTGAGACTGACTAATCACAGAGCAGAAAGATCAGTAATGCAATAAAAATAAGTGCATTTTAAAGTACTTTTACATTTTAATTTTATTTATATTTATAGAATTATGTCTGAGGTTCACATTTTTTTACTTTCTTGGGTCACACTTTGTATACTAGGTGGTCTAGGCGGTACTTGCATTTAATTTATTTATTTGGTACAATGCACTTATTGTGTACATACATGTTTTTGCATTGTACTTATATTATAAAAATATGTAAATCCATTTGTAATTAATTTACATAATTATATTTATAATTACACTGTTGACCCATCTCTTACACCTTAACCCACCCTTAAACCAATCCATACCACCAAACCTGTCCCTGACCTTACTTGTATCCCACCTCAATAGCAACAAAAGTGATTTGCAACACAGTATGACCTTAATAAGTAAGTTGTAATTATTTTTTGATGTATAGTAGTTAAGGCCACTTCATATAAAGTGGGACTTTTACCTGATTATTTAACAAACATTGTCATCCCAAATGTTTTTGTGTATACTTGAAATCGAACTTAACACCTTCGCAAATTCATGTTTGAGGCATGACTACATGCAACGTAACAGCATGAGAAATGCAATTTAGTAATTTTAACAGATATTGTACTCGAAAAAAAAAACCCTCTCAGAACCGTTTTAGATCATTTTATTAGTGCTGCAGGGTTATTATGATTTGGTTGATTGTAAAATAGTTGCCTGTTGATGTAAAGTGTCCATGTACTACAGAATATATGTTCTATATCTCTTTGCCTTTTCACATGTTTAAGAACTATACCGATAGAGGTCTTGTAACACACTGTGATTCTTTCTTGTAGAATGGACTGATGGTGGCTGCATATAAAGGCTTTCTTCCAATTGTTTACGAGCTGCACGGCTGTCCGCATCTGGATATTAATCACCAAGACAATGATGGAAACACTGCTCTAATGATCGCAGCTCAAGCTGGTCAGTTGTTGCATGTCTTGATGGAAATTAGATGAACTGCTGCCTGGACTCTGCAGGCAATAATAGTGCTCCAGGCAAAAAGTTTAGATTTTTTTGTGAATATGATGCAGTAACTGTCATTTACAAAGAATTAAGAAATGACTATGACATTTAAATCTTTTAAAATATTTATATATATTCAAAAATAAAAGTAAAAAAAAACTTTTTTTCGTTCTGTATACAGGTCATGTCTCCATATGTAACTACATCATGAATTACTTCCCTGGAGCAGAGACAGAGATTAGAGACAACAGAGGATTCACTGCACTCATTAAAGCTGCAATACAGGGCAGGAATGATGTGGTGGCAGCTCTTATAATGCACGGTTAGTAGTTGAACACACACATGCTGATATGCTGAAAATGGTCCTTCACGTTTTTTTTGGCATTGCTTATATTCATCACATCACTAGGGAGAGATAAGAAGTCACCAAATGACCCAAATAGCCAATCAAGAATGACTGGCCCTGAATCAGTTTCAGTCTCAGTAGCATCCATAAGATTAATTAAGTAATTAGGCAGCCAAGCAAACGATCTGTGGATGGCACAACATGACTAGACAGACAAAGTGATTTCTTACACAGCATTCTTTATTTTTAGAAGTATAGTCCTCCAGCATCCTTCTGATATACAATGTATTAAACTATCTGTATTGTTCTGTATCGGTTTTAGGTGCTGATGTAAATGCTGTAGACTCCAACCGTGGTAAATGTGCACATGACTGGGCACTGAAAACAGGTCGCTTTGACACGGTGAATCGTCTGCGCAACCTTGCGCTTCGTCCCACCGCTGAACAGTTCTGCGACACTTACATCCCAGAGTGGCCCGACCTTAAGATGCTGGTGAGCAAAGCAACAGCTAATAAAAGTGCCAGCCAGAAGCTGACTCATCATCTTAAGAGTACTTTTGGCTTCAGTTTTCCGCGTGACCCGCAGGACAATGGCGTTATGGATCACATGGTCCAAATGACCACCAGCCTACGCAGCCCATTCATAGGTACAGCTACACGACCACTCTGCCCAAGCAGCCCTCCACAGATGGGAAAGCGTCGGCTTGCTGTGGCTGAGCTCATGCAGAAGCACTCACAGAAGCAGCTGGAGGAGAGTTCACTGTGCCATCGAAACAGCTCCATCTCCTCCATTTCTCCTTCTGTCCACTTGGTTGAGTCCGTCTCTTTGTCCTGCTGTGCCGATACAGAGAGACGAGGCAGTGTGCTGTCCATTGCTCAGTCTGGAATGCGCACATTCATTCCTCGTAGCATGGCTTCAAGGCGCAACAGCGTCTTCCCATGTGGCTGTATCCCGCAGATTAAAGTTACCAAATCCTCCGAACCCACCCCAAAAAAGGAGAAGAAGAGTAAAAAGCAGAAAGGTTACCTGGAACTTCCAAAGTGGAAGTATAAGGAGGCCAAGGATGAGAAGAAGAAAGAGAAGATAGCAGTGAAGGAAAAGGAAGAAAAGGAAAAGGAGAAAAAAAACAAAGACAAAGGAAAAAGAAAAAAGCATGATGACTAAGATGGACTTTCTGAAGGTTATAAGGTTGTAGATGCCTTTAGTGTAATTGTGTGTGAAGAGATGTGTGACGACACAATCAGTGAAGCAACAGTAAAGAACACATGGACCCTAAAAAGAGGATGTGCATTCTGAAAACGTGGTTTTTGAAAGTGGTGCATTCCTGTCTCTTGAAAATTACTTCCAACTTCCTATCAGGGCAATTTATCTCTGACCCTTTCAGTCAGTCTTATAAGCATTAAGATCTCTGATTAGATGAAAAATGACTGACACAGACATCATCAGAACTGAATTGTGCTTAACCAAAAATATTACAGATTACTTATGCTGCGTCCGAAATCGCTTACTTCCCTACTATATAGCACGTGAAAAACAGTATGCGAGGCGAGTAGTATGT
>JAUCMS010000105.1:14216021-14242006 GCA_032357445.1 Enteromius radiatus
CGCCTATTTAAGAGTTTGCTTCGCCGATTTCGGAGCCGTGAGCTCCACGCGAACACCGGCTGTTCATTGCTCATGTATCCGCCGAGGGAAGCCTCACCGCGGCTCACCGCTTTCGCCTGTACAGTCGTGGTGCTCCCATTACATAATATTTTGAGATTATATAGCCCTCCATTGCATATTGCAACCCCTTTTAAGCGTATGTTACTCCAAAAGGAGTCACTGATACCGACAGGTACACTTCTACCTGCCATGTTTTCTACTACTGTCTATGGTTGACAGTCCATCGGTAAGCTTGACGGGCTAGCAACAGTAACTAAGGGGGGTGTGGCTTTTGCGAAAGGTCAATTGGTATTTTACCAGAATTTTTAATGAATGATTTGTTTACTTGGTATTAAGCTGCAGGTATAAACATCAATGTAGTACAAAATGAATCCTCATAATTTGGTGCTATCTGAAAAGAGAGCTTTTAAATATGTCTGTTTTGAGCCACAACTCCTTTGAGCCACAAAACTGACTAATTCCCTCATGCTTGTTATCTTTCTAATACATGTCTTCCTTTCACTCTCCCCATTTCTAGATGCATTGCCCCATCCTAAACTGTCTGCGGATAAGTATATTTCTTCTGATTCTAAACTGTATGTCACGAATAAAGAAAATGTGAAAATCTCCTGCTCCATCGACTCGGCTTATTTAAAATCAGATGACTATGTAAATCACCCCATTCAAACTTTTACAGTTACACTGATTGTTTTGTAAGTGTGTTTTTGATACATATACAGTCTTTTCTTCTTGTGTAGGGGTACACAAAGCTTAAAAAGGATGGTGTTTATTTATATGAGAGGATCAGCAAACCAGGCAACACTGAGTTTTTCCCACAGGATGCCCCAGTGCCTCAAGGAGAGTATGAATGTGTATTCCAACTAGCATCTTCAAAAATGAAACCATCTCAGCCCAGCAATTCAGTCTTCATTTATAGTGAGTGCCTATAAACAGCTACATTTTTGAGACATTATAGCCAAGATACTGTAAATGATTTTTTTTTCACCATGAAGTACTCTTTACCTCTTATCTATGTTTACTGTTTTTTTCAACTGCTTACACACATTTTCAACACTTTGCTTCCTTTTTTCAAAACAAATTCAATAACTGCACACACAAAAAGCAAAATGAGCTCCTATGTACATTTTTGTACAAGATTGAAAGTAATTGGCAGAGAGATGTTGAATACCTGATGGTAAACAAGAAAGCAAACTTTTTATGTTTTTGTACTGTAAGCATTTGTGGTTGTGAATACAGTGTTACACAGTAAAAAATCGAAAGTCAAACGTTTTTGAACATTATGCTTTTTAAAGTTTTATTTTTAAAGAAGTCGCTTCTGCTCACCAAGCTTGCATTTATTTGATCCAAAATACAGTAAAGTTCTGAATTAGGCTATATTTACAATTTAAATGAACTGTTTTCTATTTGAATATATTTTTAATGTAATTTATTCCTGTGATTTCAAAGCAAAATTTTTTGCATCATCACTTCAGTCACACAGTCCTTCAAAACATTACACTGTCCAAACATTATACTGTAAAAGTGTTTATCATCACTTTTGAACTATTTAATTACGAAATGCAGAATTTTAACACCAGGGGGCAGTGTCCAGCCACTGCTTTGTATTTGAAGCGTAAGTTGGCGCAGTTTACACTTGTAATTACATAATTTTTACACCGGTAAAAATCTCTAAAAAAGAATAAATCCTGTCATATTGAAGGTGTTTATTTTAGATAGAACAGGCCTTAAGCTGCACGTGTTAAGGACTGACATGTTATAGTAAGATCTAAGAACAAGCTGGAATCATTTTTTCTTTGTCTCTATAAACCAAGATATGTTGAAGCCGCAATATGTCTGCTGATAAAATCAAGTCCTTAAAATTGGTTAAAAACTGAACTCTGACTGTGCACTTATTTCTCTCTCTCTCTCTCTCTCTATATATTTAAAAGTTGTTTTAATTTTTCTCTTTTACAGTATACCAGCCTCCAGATCCAGTGCCAATTGTTGCAGGTGTTCTCACAACTGTTTTTGGGATAGCAATTCTAGTGTATATTTGTATATATAGAACCGCAACAGAAGCGGTACAGGTCAATGAATTTCCACAGGACAATACTGAAAATCCAGATAACAATGCCAGCTACTCACCTCAGCAACTTGAGGCCAAAGAAATTTAATTTATGGCTTAAAATATGTTTAAGCATATGCCTCACCATGTAAATATGTCATCCAGACAACTTTCCACATGAAATATAAGGTTTGATAATATCGAAAAAGAGACAAGCAATGCTTTTTGCAGTGCTGTTGTACCGTATAGAATATTTCGATATCAAAGTAAGTTATCTTCAATTCTATGTTGAAAATTAACTAACCTAAGAGAATTAAAAAATAAGAGTCTGTTAGTATACGTCCTGCATTGTAAGATGTTCAACATAAAGCTTAATGTAATTATGTTGAATGTATTTGTTTTACCTATTTTCCTTGTGGTTCTATTTTCTAATTGTTATCCATATGTAGCTCTTTAATGTTAAAACTGCTAATAATTGGTAAAATTTTCAACATTTCAAGCAACAACAACAAGACAAATCAAGACAAAATTTGTAGTCTCAGATTTATTGTATTCAGATTTTAAGTTGGTGTCAATCAATACAACATCAATCTGGTTGAACATTTCATTTTTGTTGCATTTTTCCATTCATATCAGGGGCTGTAAAATATGCTCTGGAAGCAGTTTGAATACAGGGGAAAGTATAAGGTAGTACAGTCACCACACAGTAAATGTAGCTCTCTGCTTTCAAGTCAGCAAGTACACACAGTTTAGGAGGGATGGTCCATGGAAATGCCATTGTGCCTGTTTTTTGCTGTAACAGATCTCCCTTGAATGTGAGGTAACTGGACATTGGAAGCCCACAAGTCATTGCCATTAGTTACAGGCTGAGTACAGTATTGAACTCTTTAGGTAAACTAACACTGACAGCCATTGTATAATGACAAAAGTCATATTTGTCAGCAAAAATACAGCAGGGACCTTGTAACAGCACAAAACATTCAACCAGGACTTTCAGGACCTGTATAGCACATCCCTGATCCAGTGAAACCATGGTACTGCTTGTGGTTATGTTAATGAGACTGAAATCCTATTGTTGTGAATGGATTAATTGGCTTCAGTGGTTTCAATGTGTATATATTGCATTCAAGTCTCACTTTCCCCATACATATCAGAGCAGAAATAAAACAATTCAGTGACTGGGAGCACATATTCTCCGTTACATTCTTTCTGGTGTTATTTTAGTGTAGTTGGGTTGATGACTTAAAATGGCAGTGACGCCACCAGACAAGAGATGCATGTTATGCTGTAACTACCCTCAACGCACAGAGCAACCTAAAACTTAATTTGTGTTTAAGAAATCATTGTCCTCATCTCCTCATTAACAGGGGATAGCTGTCTGGCTAGAATATAGCACCATAGATGGTTTGAGTTGTAAGAAGGTTCAGAGTGATCTAGTTGCAGGTAAGGAAAATGGGATGCCAGGATGAGTTGGGTTGGGGATGCTTCTCTTTAATAGCGTTTACTGCTGACACTGGTGACGCTGGTTTTGGTGATGCTGCCACCGTATCCTGATCCACCACCATATCCTGAGGAAGCACTGTAACTGCCTCCACCATAGCCAAATCCAGAGCCGCCAGCAGAGAAACCTGCAAGAGAAAGAACGTTTAGGTATGTATCCAGCATAACCTTGAGAATGAGATTCCGATTATTTTCGAGTTCAGAGAGAGAGATTTATTTACCAGATGAGACACCAGAGGACTGCTGCACATGAATGGTGGCTGAAGCTCCACCGCTGGACAGTCTGTGTAAAGAAGACAACAGATTTGCTTAGTGATGTTTTTTCGAAACTCAAGGTTTGTCAAATAGATTTGAGAGCATAAATATCTACCTGCTCTCTTCTCCTTCCAGCAGCTTTCTGTAGGTGGCAATCTCAATGTCCAGGGCCAGTTTGACGTTCATGAGCTCCTGGTACTCGCGCACCTGGCGAGCCATGTCTTGCTTGGCCCTCTGGAGGGCTTCCTCGAGCTCTCTGATGCGGAGCTTGGCATCCTTCACTGCCAGCTCTCCACGCTCCTCAGCCTCAGCGATCTGAGCCTCCAAGTTGGCACGCTAAAGTGACAATAGCATACATAAAGTCAGCTTCTTTACATAAACAGTATGTGAACCATTTATGTATCAACCCTTGCTCATCATTACCTGTCCCTTGACAGCATCGATCTCGTTCTGCAGGCGGGCGATCATGCGGTTCAGTTCTGCGATCTCAGCCTTGGTTGAGCGGAGGTCCTCACCATACTGACCAGCAGAGGACTGCATCTCCTCAAACTGTGACATAAATATTGATAAAAAATTAGCACTTTTGTGGCCACAGATGAGCTGATCTTCAAGAGCTGAAGTTATGAGAGCTTGACCGACCTTCTGTTTGTACCAGCTCTCTGCTTCGGCGCGGCTGCGGTTGGCAATGTCTTCATACTGAGCGCGAACTTCAGCCACAATGGCGTCCATGTCCAGGTTTCTGCTGTTGTCCATCTCCACAATGACTGATGTGTCCTTGATCTGAGACTGGAGCTCACGCAGTTCCTGCAAAGGTAGACCAAATAATCAGTACATCAACTACCTTTACAAAAGCAGCAGTACTAACAACTGGTTAACCAAAAAAAAAAAAAAAATTTAACTTACAGCCTCATAGACTGCCCTGAGGAAGTTGATCTCATCCTGAAGAGCATCGACCTTGGCCTCGAGCTCAACCTTGTTCATGTAGGCTGCATCAACATCCTAAAACAAAATGAGAGGAAATTATACCCTATTGCTGATACAAAAATCTTTAAAGGAATGGAAAAGGTGTTTTAAGGAAAAAGATAAATGGTCTTCACCTTCTTGAGCAGAACAAACTCATTCTCTACTGAAGCACGCTTGTTGATCTCGTCTTCGTACCTGTTAAGAGAAAGGAGATGTGAGTAAATCAATTCTGTTTTCAGTGGGGTTTGTTTTCCATCAGATCATTCAATTTCAAAATCCCAACTCACTTGTTCTTGAAGTCCTCAACCAGGCCTTGCATGTTCTTCAGCTCTCCTTCCAGCTTAATCTTCTCATTTCCCAGGCCATCGAGCTGTCTGCGCAGGTTAGCAATGTAAGCCTCAAACATAGCATCGATGTTGGAGCGGGTGGTGGTCTGTTCCTGGAGGAGACTCCATTTGGTCTCCAGCATCTTGTTCTGTTGTTCCAAGAAACGCACCTGTGGAAAGACAGAAGGAATTTTTTGTTTTTTATTTGAAGATTTTCACTTTCAAGCTCCTTGCAGGTTAAAAATGTAATTGAGAAAGACTGCATTCTGAAAAAAATATTGAATGAATGAATAAATGAATCGGATTGATGGTTTTGTCTGTCTTGTATGACTCCTTTGTAGTCCTAGTTCTTTAAGTCTCTTTGTGCACGCTCTCTGGAAGCATTGTTTAAGGGAATACAAATGACCATGAGTCATTTTAGCAGGCATTTTTCTACAGGGTGGAGTGAGGGAAGGGGGAAGGGAAGGTGAAAGTGGACTGATTGGGTGTGGCAGTGCTGCACACAAGCTACAAACTCCTAGACTGGAAAAAAACTTCCAGTAATGACCTCGCCCCAAACCTGCATTGCTTCACAGATAAAACAGAGCAAAAACATCAGAGAAACAAGACATAACTGACACACCCTAAGGCAGGTTTTGTGTGTGGTCTTTAGAGATCAGCCATATATGACAGCAGCTGTCTAGCTCATAATCTACTAACCTTTCTTAATACTTTTTTTTTTTTTTCTGGATATGCCCTGGAAATATCAGTGCACTTTTCCACAAAACGTCTTCATTTAATTATCTTACATTAACAATGATTTACATTTCTCTGTTATCTTAAACCTCAGAAAAAGTTTAAAGGCATTTATTGGGCATAATCTTTGACCTGCAAAGTGCTAGAAAGTTATAAAGCAGAGTAAAAGTTTGCGGCATCTGGTGCCTATGGTCCTGATGACTCATCCTGGTCACACACTGCCTACTGCAAATTCTCCCACAGGCACTAAAAAATAAAGGTGTGTGTGTGTGTATATGCTGACTGCATGGCCTTCAGGGTGTGTCTTCTGTCCACATTTGCTCAGAAAGTTGTGAAGTGTTTGTTTGTAGCCAAATATGGGTGTAACATACAGTTGACTCAAGCTTTTTTCAAGAAAGAGGATTAAATAAAAAATGCACAAATGGATCTGAATGACAATTTCAATCTCGTAAGCTATGACATTTTTGTGCCGTAATAAAGTCTAGACTTTGGACTACACACACACTGGATTCATCTAGCGCGCTCTATATACAGTATGTGTATCTGCGATTCACAGGGTTGCTAGGTTATTACCTAAACTCCACCCATATTTGGATAGCCTTAGTCATGGGTTTTTGAGGTTTTCTTTTCCATGCTTAGAGAGATCTAGTACAAATGGTTTAACATTTGCTTTAGCTGACTAGCCTATTACTACTTTTTTTGCTTGTGCTTCTCGATTAGTAAGTTTTTGTGCAATCAGATGCAACTTTTACATCTATGAAAAATACTTAGCTTGCAGATATGCTGAAAGAAAGCTGTTGTGCAAGAGAACACATTTTTAAGTGTCACTTAGTTTTTTTTACAGCTGCAAGCTATTATGGTGTGTAGTAATACTAAAGGCATCCAGTGTTAGGAGTCACTCGTTCAAGGGTCATACTTAGTAATAAAATAAGAGTTCTGTATTTGAATGCACTACAGGCACAGTGCACAGCAATGTTATTATGCATATTTGCATTATATGTAAAAGTCAGTGTTATTTTAAGAAAGATGAATGCATGAATACTCACTTTGTCAATGAAGGAAGCAAAGCGGTTGTTAAGGGTCTTGATCTGCTCTTTCTCCTGGGTGCGGACAGCCTGAATCGTGGGGTCAATTTCCAGGTTGAGGGGGGCCAACAGGCTCTGGTTGACTGTTACAGCGGTGATGGTAGGTGGAACGAAGCCACCGCCGATACCTCCACCAAGACCAAGACCACCACCAAGACCACCACCGTAGCCTCCACCCATGCTGCTGCTGCTGAAGCTGTAGGTGCTGCCTCCAGCACCGAATCCTGCACCGAAGGCTGGACCGGCACCCACACCAGATCTCCTGACGCTAGTCACGGAGCTGACCCTGCTAGAGCTGCCCGGAGCGTAGGCTGACTGGCTTGAGTAGCCAGACTTCCTGATGGAGCCACCGCTGCTGTAGCTGATAGACCTGGTTGACATGGTGCCTGTGTCTTTGAGTTGCTGAGAAGGAGGTACGAGAGTGCTCTCTGAGAGAGGAGTGGAGGAGGTTGCTCACAAAGGAGAGTCAAAGTCCCTCTGTGTGCCTCTCTGCAGCTGGCTGACCCTTTTTATTCACACACTCAGGAGGTGGAGCCGCCTGCTCACACACACACACACTCGCTTACAGATGCACTCTGACACACACCCTACCTGTTAGACAGGTATAGAGGGAAAGTGGCAAGATAAATGGTGTCACACCCAGCCCCAGGCTTCGCCTCAGGTGGAGTGAGAAAACAGGAGGAGAGGCAGAGACTTGAGGACAGACATTCCAGTAGAAACTCTGAAGAAAAATTAAGAAAAGACAGTGCAGCTCTCACAGGCTGCCAGCGGGTGTGTTTCTGCCTCAGTATCTGGTTGGCTGGGCAGTCGTAGCGAGTGAGTTAACCTCTGCTCTTTTCAGCAGGGTGGGGCACGAAGCAACTTTCACATTTATGAATGGCTTTTTTCCATCTACTTTTGCCAGTGTTTGGAACTGGCAGGGCTTTTTTCCCCCCAAGAGCTGAGGAGTTGCATTGTTGAGATTAACAAGGGGAAAAAAAGAACAGGGATCTCAGTTTCCATCTGTACTGATGTTGGAAAATCTACACACACACACACACTTCTCCACAGTAGCTAACCCAGTATGGCACGATTAACTCCACCATATGTGTGTACATACGAGTGTGTGTGATTGAGGTACAGCAAAGTGGTGTGATAGAGCGAGTGGAAAAACAATGAGAAAAGTTGCCACACAAATACAGTACACTTAGCTCTACCTGGAAGCTCGTTCGGGATCACTCGCTTCCCACACCCTGCATAGTCAGACCATTTCTCATTTCTAGTTCACGTCAACATGATAAGCCAACTGCTGGGTGTCACAGTCAGCACTGATGGACACTTCATAGTATTACACAAGCAGCTACAACTGGCATGACACTATTATAGTATAAAGCAGGTGTGAAAGGTGTGAGATCATCACACGACTATCATCGCTTTGTATGAGTGTTGGTGATGAGTAATAAGATTCAGCCATGTCTCTAACAATGGCTTGCACAAACCTCCTTAAAGACGCCAGACACACAAGGGAAGGAAAGGCAAGAAAATGCATGTCCGGGCTGGATCTCCGGGACATTGTGGAGAAGGTTTACTGTAGGAAACCATTACAGTAATCGGACAAGGGTTGGCCAGGGGTTTGGCCCGAGTGATTTTGGCCATTATTCATATTAGTGTGCATGCATGTTTTTGCATCGAGTTTATCTGATCTGATGTTAAGGTGTATTGTGCATATTTTCCAAAATGTTCGTCATAATAACATAACAGGGTTTGGCACCTTGGTATTATTGCAATGCAACTCACATTTGAAATGCAATGGTGTTTTGTGAGTATGAATGTGCTAATATTTGTGTATTGTCAAAACAATATGCAAATATTTATAAGGTTGAGAGTAGATATTAATGTCACTAAATCATTTAGATTTGCATGTAAACATACATACACTAATATAAAGATATATATATATATATATATATATATATGGGTATATACATAAATTAGCATTTGTCTGTGCATTAAAGTGACATGTTTGATGTTAAGAGATAAAGATCTGTAGCGTCTGGCACATTCCTAGTTTAAGAACTGGTGACAAGAATGGACACACCCTTTATTTAGATCACCAACTGACTTCCCACACTAAAATTAACCTTTGATATGGTGCTTTAAAATATGAAAAATAAATACATATGGATTAGTGTGTAGCAGAGACTGCACCCCCACTTGAATACATTTCTAAATGCAGTTTTATTTCAACAAGAACAGTTCAGATGTACTTTGCTGCATTCTTTATAAAAAAAAAAAAACTAAGGTATGCGGCCAGGCCGCCTGTCAGTCACAAGGCTGGAATCATTTTTAGACGTGCACCGTATTTGCAGATCAAACAGTGATAGTGCAGAAAAGAACATCTTCTGATATGCGTTTTTCAGTGGCACCCAATAGTCTATATCTGATCAAATGAAGCTGAAATCTTGTTTTTAATCCAATTTAGTCCAGCCAGAGTATTATCTCTTAAGAGGATTAACAAGAGAAGCATACTTAACAGCTGTCAAACAGATGCAAAACAAAAGTCAACAGAACAAAAACACAACTGAACAGCACATTCACTCATTTGAATATTTAATAATGCATGGGGGGATGGGATTGTCATTACTCTTTTATTGTGCTTTTCATGGATGGTACATTCAGTATTTCCATTTCAAACCACTTTAAAAAGGACTCATTTTTTAGGTTCTTTCACATTAAGCATTTGCAGCAATTTACAGAAATGATTGCTTTAATACTCTAAAACTAAATACAACAAGACCATATACTGCTAAATCTTGCACACTTGGATTACCATGCCTTTTAGAGACCTGTTCACTTGCCCTGGAGGAGATTGCTGTGGTATGTCTGTTTTGCGTGTAAGACCGCTTTGAAGCTGCCAGGCCAGAATCAGCAGGTTTTATACATTTTGTATGTGGTAATGGGCATGTAAATGAGGTATGTTGAAATTCAATCAGCCATGTAATGCCAAAATCACATTGTTTTATAAAGACTTCAAAAGAAAAGGTCTTCGTAAGAAGGAAGCCTTGCATCAACAAACTGGATCCAACTGCATAAAGTAAATCTTCTTACCCAGTAAACAAATTCAGGTTTCAAGAGAAGATACTCAATTAAATCAATTATATGAATTCAGGGGAATGAAACCAGTCAAGTCTCTGCAGGGTGGATTGAAACCCACTCCCACGATATGCTACACCCATCCCTGTTCTGCAGAACTTCTTAAGAAGCAACTAATAAAAAGTTAATGTCACAAATTACACACACCCAAAGTTGCTATTGTCTATTGGCTATTTTCTTAAAAGTCATCAAGATATGCTCAAGATGCGTATGCAAACCAGCAACACCTTTACAAAACTACATCTTAATTGCATGTGCACAGGCAGGCCTTTTCTTAAAACACTCATTGTGACCATTAATGTGTAATACAGTAGGTGGATCCAGAAACACCCTAAAACTTCAAATCACCTCTGATTTTTCACACAACCCAAAAAAAAGAAAAGAAAAAAAAGGGTTAATTTTAGTGTGTGGTTATACTTTGTATTTATTTCATTATTTTTTATTACATTTTTTTTTAATCAGATGTCACGTCATTGCAATCGTTCAACGACAACAGAAACTGCAGAAAACTTGGTCATTATGATTATGTGTGCAGCACTGAGCCAGATACATTTGTATCTACTGTTTATTTTCCATTCTTTGATTTGTTTTTTGTTTCAAAGGCTAAGGAGTGGAAGAAGTGTACAGCTCTGTCTCTACATGCCTCTTCTCTCCTCCTTTTACCTCATAACATGAGTATGCCTTCTTGTAGTTAATAGGTGTTGGCTTAAGGAACTCACTCTGGTGTATGTCATTACTTACTGTCAATGAATTGGCAACTTCTGAAAATGCTGTGAACCGACGGAGAATGCCTTCAAACAATGAGGGTGCTCATATAAACAGCTGCAATCATACCTCTTAGTGTGTGAGTTCACAGAGCCACTTTTTATGTGTTTAACAGATTTACTACTGAATTCAGTAGAAATAGAAACGCATGCACACATACAGATAGGGTAAACCAGGTTCAGCAATATTTTGAAGGTGGACTTTAACCAAGAAAGGATTTTTTTTTTTTTTTGCTATTTTATACTATTCAGTAATTATATAATTCATGCTAATAATAACCTTAGTTTTACATTTTTGTATATTAGGTTCTTATTTTATTTATTGCTGCTTAAATATTAATGGCATTACATTAAAATACATATTTCTGGGCTTTCGTATTAAATTGCATATTAAAACATTTTTTAAATAATGATCAAATTTTCCAATTGTGGCAACTTGCCCCATGAATCGACATTTGTTTAATTTTTCATCTGCACAATAAAGTGTTTAGACTTTAAAGTATAGAACACAGAAACTAAGTAAATCTACCCTTAAAAACATAATTTCTTTATTTTATGAGCATTTCTGACATTTATACACCATTTCAAAAGACCACTGAATTAAAAACAGATGGAATGGTTAAGCAACAAAATCTGACCAAATGACATTACATGACAAGGTTCGCTTTTTTCACAATATGTGATTCATCCTATAAAAATGTGCAAGACAGACACTAGGAAGAGCAGGATTTAAAAAGTGAGATCGAGATTTATGGGTGCTTGAATATTATTGCAGCTCCAGGCAGGACATTAAGACTTTATGAATGAAAGGATTTGCTTTAATACGGCAGACACATCAGTCCATTGCCAGTTGCTCGTGGCCATTTACTACTCATTCAGATATCATTACTACAGGCAGCAATTACCTACTTGTTCAACATCATGTTGAGCAATTACTCATTCATAAAGTCAGTTCTTTTTCCAAATAGAACAGGTTCAGAACTGTCTGTATTATGATAGTTAGACAAGTGTAAACCATAATAGGTGCAGTTAAAAAAAAGAAAGTAATAAAACATAATAATACTTTAACATTTTGTGAAGAGACTTAAACGCACACTTGAAAGCAGGTGAGATCCATGTGTTAGCAGTCTGAGATGCAGTAGCTCAACACATCAGCACACAGTGACCAATGTTGAGTAATATTTTTTCTATGACCTATAAATTTTAATGGGAAAACTCTACTAAGCTTTTGTGCAAATTTGTCAATAATTTATTTACCTGATTTTTTTACTCATTTGTATACAAGAATGTACATTTTCATAGTTTTCATTTTATTTATTTATTTATTTTGAGCATTTCGCTAACCAGCTAAACCCTATACAATTCCCAAGCTGGACTTATGCGGTGACAGAATCAGAGAGATGAAGTCAGAGAAGGGTGGCTGGGTGGTGTACAATTGTTCATTTCTACATCATTAGGAGATATAGCGGAGTCATATTTTCCCATCCTATGGTAATGGCCCTATAATCTAGCAGCTAACAGTAACATGACCACATAATATTTTCCCATGGAAGTGCCTGTA
This sequence comes from Enteromius radiatus, assembly GCA_032357445.1. Lineage (NCBI taxonomy): Eukaryota > Metazoa > Chordata > Actinopteri > Cypriniformes > Cyprinidae > Enteromius > Enteromius radiatus. Next base: position 14,228,447 of record JAUCMS010000105.1, read on the forward strand.
TTTTCTAAAATTAGTTTTCCTATTTTGAAGTGTTAGCATAAAGCGGTGAGATCACATTTGTTTACAAAGGATAAAATATCTTAGATTGGACTTGTCTCAACAGTCAGAAGACAGAATTTTTCCTGTAACATTTACTATTGTTGCTTTTTGTATTGACATTGCCTAGCAACCACAGAGTGTATGACGAAGACTTCCTGTCCAGAGTAATACAGTGATTCACGTCATGTGTTCCATTTATAACACTAAACACAGTAGTGTTGTGTAGTTTTTAACTCTTTTGCAATATAGAGGCACATTTAAACTAAATAATGTATTTCAAATGTTGCTTTAGAGAAAAAAAGGTAGCAGCAGTAGCCTACTGCTGACGTTTTGTTATGTAACTACAGTCTTCTAGCTCCACCTTCCTTTGTTAAGGGGTGGGTTTCCTGCTAAACTCTGCAAGGAAAAAACAGACATTAGCTCACTTGGTTTTTCCGTTAGTTGTGTGATGAATCTAAAACTATTGATTGAGTCATCTTCATTTCCCTGGTGACATACAGTCACAATTCACACACACTCTGCCCTTGGTAACACAAGCCAACCACTTCTACCATAGCAACCTCACAGTAGAATATACAAACTCAAGCCTTTCTTGCCCAATAGCACTGAAGCATCTGCTGTTTGTTATCGGTTGTACTCTGTCTAATCTGTTCCACTTGTATTTGTGCGTACGCATTTTTCTAACTATTTATGACGTCCTTTATCATTTAGTTTAGTCTTCACATTGCACAGGTTTTCTTATTTCTTCACGCTGCACATTTGATTGTAAGTGTGTTGAGGCTGAAATCTAATAGAATGCACATAAGACCTGTCAATCAAAACTAATGGAAGAATCTTAAATATGACTGCTCATAATGCCATGAGAACTTCATGTCTCAGCTTTGAACTTTATTTATGGTCATTTCTCTAGATTAATGTAAAGTGCAATTACATATTAGAAAAAAATAATGTTGAAAAGGATATTGGTAACATTGTACAATAGTGTTTTTAGGTATCATTAAAAAATTCTAAATCTAAATTTAAAATCTAAATTAATATTAAATTCTACATATGCTGACACATTTGTTACATTTGAAATGGTATAAATGAACATTAATGGATTATGAAACCACTTTTTAAGTAAATAACCTTTCAATAAACATAATGAATTTCATAGTTGATACTTAATTGTTTACTAAATGTTATAAAAATATCCTATTTTGATCATTTATACATATTTAATAAGTAACATGTGTTTAATTAATAAATATGTCTTGAAAACAGTATTAATCTTGCGATGTTGAGTTTCATATTAATTATTTTTTTAAAATACATTTTTACAGATTAAAATGTTATAAATTAAAATGAATTAATGTATTACAAAGGAACAAAAGTTCCAAATAACTAGTATACTAGTAACCAATATAATAAACAAAATATATATAAGAAAATATATATATATATATATATATATATATATATAAATGTTGTTCATTGGTACTTGGTACGTTAAAAAACTGTTCCATACTGCAAAATGATTTAATATCACTGTAAGGCTTTATCCTGAGGACCCTGCAGAATGAGAAAATGAGTTGAGAAACTGTAGTCATTCAATAAATTTGAGGCCATAATTTCCTATCAACAAAACAAGCCCTTTAAATGACATAATTAGATAAATACAATGGCAGCGGACAGGCTTTGTAGTAACATTGCTCATAGCAACCCGCAACCAACCAATCACATGCATTTCTTTTGTAACCTTTCAACAGTCACACGCATCTGGGTCAAACCTACAATTTCAGCTGTATTATTTTACCTTTACAGAAGATTTTCCCTCAAATTTGCTAATTTTTCAGGTGAACTGAATGATATTTGTGGTCTGAGTGGGTTTATGCATGTATTTGCAACATGTAAATGTGACCTGAAGCTTTGTCAATCTAAATGACAAATTGACACACTCTTGACAGTGAATATTCAGTCCACAGGGCCTTGAAGGTGTGGATCATGCCAAGCTGAGGCGTTTCTCAAGCTTATCTGTTTGTGACTGCAGTCATCCAAACACATAAAATGTGGGTGGGGTCAAGGGGGTTACTAGTTTCGCTCTAGGTATTTGCAGTCTTAAGAATGGCATGAATCTTTCTTCTTCACATATTTAGAATCAATAAAATGTATACTACTTTTCAAACTCACACGTGCTACTATAATAAACAAAGATTTTATCGCCAAAAATATACTATCACCCTTATGCTGAGGGTATGTGTTTGGACAAGTGGACACTCCCTCCTCACACATCTACACCCATGCATCTCACCTTTATGGGACACTGGAAGTTTGATTAGCTGACAGGCCTTGAACAAATCCCCCACTGTTTAGAAGACAGACAAGTGTGAGGATTTACCGCTTCTGGCAGAGAGAAATGTCGCTAAATAAGATCCTTCGGTTTCAGCATTGAGAAACGTTGACAGCTAAGAAAACTAAGCAAACCTACATAAACAGGTCTATACATGCTTTACTGCAAATACTGCCTGAAGTAGCTATCACATGACAGCGTATGTATCTTACCGTGTCACAGTGTTATTTTAAAAGACAAGGTGAAACAAGCATTTCATATGATTTGCAGATTAAAGCATCTAAGACCTGCCTACTTTATAAGATTCATTTATTCTCACCCATGCAAAAAAAAAAAAAAAGAATAAAAAAGCAATAAGATTATATGACAGTGATATTGATTATGTTGGGAGTGTCTGTGTTAGTGTTCTGTCTTGTGCACTTTGATCTACCAAACTCTGCTGGTGCCCACACACCTATATGTACACACACACACACACACACACATGCACACATACATGCACAGCTCCAGCAGGCTGACCTTATACACATACGTATGTTCAAAGGAATGTTTGTACCTTAACCTTAACCTATAGAGTAAACACACACTAGCCATATTAGTGTTTAATAAACATGATAACTTAAGGATGAGCCAAGGAGTTTCAATAGCAGAAAAAAAGGAGATTACATGATTACATGATGTCACAGATTTGCTTTACATTTGAGCAGTAACCCAGAAATGGTGCAGAACAGCATAGGATTTTACACCATAACTTGTCTTTGCAAGTTTCAATTACACATTTAAAGGTTTTTCTTTTGATTTCCAGCATATGCATCAAAAAATTCTAAACATTGCATTAAAATGACTGAATTTTTTTTTTTTGGTTTGCTTGTTTCTCAAGTTTCATTCCAGTATCGAGTGTACTTCAACACCTAGAGAGCGACTTTTGGTGAGAAATGAAGCAGAATAGCTGAAGTAGCTACCTTCATTGTTTACCACAGCTTAAGCATGAGGCACACCTCTCAGAACTATCCATCAGTTTATGCAAATATGGGGGTGTGTTGGAAGTGTCTCTGCAGCCCAAGAAAAAAAAGGAATGCAAGCAGAGCAAACCTGTTACCCAAGACCCTTTAACATGACAAAGACAATGCAATAAATCAAAACCAGAATACTATAGATTCATAAATTGACTGAGATTCTGCTGGAAGAAACAGAAAATAAACAGTGGAATTTTTAAATGCTTTGCAAGTGAAACGGCACACTGTTCTGCAGACAAGCCCTAAAGGTTTTTCACAAATACTTGTAAAAGTTTTAAGCATTATGCATTTCTCTAACTGCACATGACACCTGGTTTTACTCAAAACTGACATGCTCGGCCCACTTTGCAATCATTTGCATTGAAAAAACTTTGCCCTAAATGCATTTATAATTTGTTAATAAAAATGCGCTGTGCAAAGAACCAAATTAGCTGTATTCACGTGGCCTAAGGAAATAAATATGAACATGTCAGTAAACTGTTCAAATTCATTATGTAAGAAAACATATGTTTTGTCTTTCAACAAGGTGGCAGTGGGTTGGGGACGCAAACCAGATTTATGCGTACGCTGATCAACAGGTTCTGTCAAAACTTTGACAAGAGCTGCTCATGTTGAACAAACTCCTTGTTCTCGCTCTTAAACACAAACACACAGTGTTTTCTATAGAGAGCTGTGGGACCATAACCGAGTTGACATCAATGCGTTCACTGTCAAGTGCTTACAATTGGCACACTTTTATGTAACAACATAAAAGATATATAAACATACTCAACAGCAGACCTTAAGTGGGCTTCCCCCAGGTTTTTTATTTTTACGCCGCCCTCCTACTCTTTCTTGTGCATTGTATTTTACAGGTTCACATTCGTAAATGAAAGTAATAGATTAAGAAAGAGGAAAACTGGTTTGGACTGCTTTCTTTAAATGGAAAGGCAAGTTCTCACATGGCCAACTTCATAGTGAAGTTGCAGTAAATAAGTGTTAAGTGCATTTAGATGCACTTTAATATTTTTAATATTCAATTAAGTTTAATCGGGTGTATACTTGGACAGAAATATGAACACTAGCTCAACTCAAATTCAAAAACTTGCTGTGATTACAATTGCACATGCTAATGCAGTTCTTTATAAACAAAGTATGGTAAATGATAGCAAAAACTGACAACAAATTAAAGGTGGAGATCCTAGTACAGATGGAGGGATACCACAAGAATTGTCAAAGGAATGAGGAAAGATGCTGTTTAATTATTTTCTGTTGGGATTGGCTGAGATGAAGTGAATGTGACTGAAACTGAAATCTTTACGCACAATTCATTTTTACGTTCATACAAGTCACAAGTGTATGCTTGTGCATTTTGCAATTTCATTTGTTTATCACTTTGCAAAACATCTGACTTTTGTAGAACATTTAACCAAAAAATGTCTTGATAAAAGTCAAAACTCTGGTTTTGGATCTGATTGATTGAGTGTGTATGTGTGTGTGTGCATATAAATTTGAAGTTAAGGTGTTACTTCATTTCGAGAATTTAACACTTTCTGTGAAAAACATGCCTGTGTGGACATATCATTTGTGCAAAATGATATCACTTTGCTTTTTGTGCACAACAAAGTGAAATGATTAGTCTTATCCAAAACAGGTGAATGAAAATCTGGCAATGTTTTATTACATTAGTTAGAAATGAATACCCGGTGATTGTTGCTAAATGGTTCATGCATCCCGTTTTAGAATAACATCTGCAACCTACATTAAACCCTTCCTTAAACTTAACTGATAAAGAAAAAAAAAGATAAAGAGATTACATTTTAGCTTGCTTCTACAAGTTTCTTGACAAATTTTTCACAGGAATCATATCTCACTTAAGATCCAAATTGTGTATTTTAGTGTCAGTAGTGTTCATTTGAACTGGAAACTGCAGTGAATTGTATGTATGTATGTATGTATACTGTATATATATACAGTATATAGGTAGGTAATTCTCAGTGGCACAATGAGCTTGTATTGCATCTATTAGAAATAAATGACTTACTCTTCTTCTATACACAAATCCTATGCAAAGTGTATCTCAAAGCATCGTAATTTAATTCTCCCTCATAATTGGGAAATAAAAATGTGATTTAGTGCAGCTAAGTAGGCTTATGCAGAGGCCTGACCAGAACATCAGCCCTTTAATCCCTTGAGTTTCTGTTGGTATCCGCTGTTAAGTATTAGCCTGTTGAGGCCTGCAAAGAAAGTGAGTGACTGACGGAGAGAGTGCACAAAAGAGTGAGGGTTTTTTTAACTTCTTTTGACAGAAGATTATAAAAAGTACTATGATAAATCAATAACAGGGAGGAGTGAAAGGTCAAGCAAGGACAAACTAGAACAGACGGCATTTGTTGATGGCAGTAAGTTGGAGAGACTAAAGGTGTATGTGTTGCAAGAGGGGGGTGGGGGAGGGAAGATATGAATCTTAGGGGACTGGTTAGCTGGGTGTGTTTAAGGCGTGGTACAACTAGGGAACAGGGTTAAACACCTGAGGCTAACATGTCAACGTATGTCACCAAAATTGCACATCCACCGAGCCGCTGCTATGCTTGGTATTCTCTACAAGCATTTACTATTTTTTCTTACCTCACCTTTCAGCTTGTTCTGCCTTTTGTATAACAAACCACAGAAAACAATAACTGTCATAACTGCTTTTTATTTAACCGTAGTAATATGTACTAAATAACTGCACAGCTGGAGTCAGCGAGGACACATAACTCCGAACATAATAACTCTGTGCATGTTGTGGCAAGACTTGAGAAATTCCAGTGCAATAACCTATTGTAATTTGTCACCATCACAAGGACAACTTATTAATTTATTTCTTTGGTCAGTCTCAGTGTTTTTGTTTAAATAAATACAAATAAATTATAATGATTTCTGCATAGAATCATCAAATACAACTGATAAGTTAATTAATTTCTGAAAGTACAGATTATTTCTAGAATAATTCCATAGTGCTGAAATGCTGTGAAGGATTGGGCTAGTCCGGTCTGAGCAGTTTAAGGCTTAGACCAGTTCATACTGTAGGTGTTGAGTCTAAATTCCCTTACAACTGCATATTTGGCAGTGTTTGCTAAAGGGGAGGAGACGCTGTCATAAACACAGTTATTACTATTACTGCTCTTCATTTGGCAATATTACACCTGTATACTTTGCAATATTGTCTGATATGCACGTTTGGCTCATATAGGAAATGCTGGAGCTGCATATATCACTTTCACAATCATCTGAATTATCATCTAAATTAATCTGTGCAATTTCTTTCTTCATTTATTTTTTAGTGATAATTATGTATTATAAATGTTCTTATTATTTTAATTTTTTTAAGCTAATTTTAGCCAATACACTCTAAAATCAACCATACATCATGATCTATATATATATATATATATATATTTTTTTTTTTTAATTCAACTTTTCCCCTCCTGTTGGCTTTCGCATTCATTCAGTAAAATGCAGAGCAGCAGAAATCTGAAAGCTCAAAGAAAGCTGCTTTGTTACCCTGCATCCATTTTGTTTTATTAACTTTTTTATTAAAACTGCATAACAAATGATCGGCCAAGTATCAATCATCTCATTAGAGAAATACATAGATCATCACCTTATCAGAGTTAAGCAACCCCCTATAAAAAGCTAGAACTCCTTCCTTCAGCATCTCGATCTTAGCTTCCCACCTCCTCTCCCTCTCCTCCATATCTAATTCCATGAGGGAGCACTCAGGGCTCAGACCGGGCCATCGGCCCCTCTCTTGCTTTTCCCAGAACCCGCTAGATACGAACTCGTGAAACTGTTTTTGTATAAGTAAAAAAAATTGAAAGGGAATGAATATTTGGAACAAAATGTTTATTTGTTGCAGCTATAAGAAATGTAAAAATTCAAATGTCGAAAACTGATATTTTGCATGTACAGACTTTATTTGAATATAAGCCTCAATAGTAATCAGAGAAGTGCATGAAAGATGTTTCTCATACATTCTGACTGTGCTCAAAATGACAGACATGTAGTAGTCATTTTCAGTTATAGGGGAATAAAATACTGTAGAAGAGAATATGGTTTTGTTTGAAATATACTACATATTTAATGCAATGCACTGGAATTCAGTTGGATCTGCCACACCTCAGCAACAAATACTAAACTAGACATGCTCATGGAGCCCAGGGGAGGAGGTGGAGGCCAACCTATAAAAACTGAATCCAGGGCCCTGTGCACAACCCAATCCATCTGTTCTTCCATCATTCAAAAACATCCTCCTCTTGTTTGTGTACAGACTTATCCATCACTTGCACACTTCCCTCCGTAGAGATGAGTTTCTTCCTTGTCTCAGTAGTGGTGGTGATGGTAGCAGAGCTGCTAGTGATGCTGCTATTACTGTCACCTTTAACTTCCTTCTGAACCAGGCCTGTTTTTTTAACATCTTTCCCAGTACTTTGGGATGAGACACTTGTAATGTGGCTGCTTTCAAGGTCGTAATTCAAGGCTAAGAAAAATGATATCAGAGTACTGTCACAAAAGCTGCACCTTAGTGAAATACTTAAAAAAAAAAAAAAAAAGCATATGTGTATAAAAAGACATGCTTTATGTGTAAAGTAACTCACAGTGTGGTTTGTAGATGGTGAAAGTCTGGAATGAACCATACATTCTGTGAAGGAACACATAATAAATACATGGCATCCTTAAGAATCCATTGCAATATTTTATTCTGTTTCAATAAACAAGCACTCAAGTCTGAAGCTGCACCCACCTGCTCTCTTCTCCTTCCAGGAGTTTCCTATAGGTGGCGATCTCAATGTCCAGAGCTAGCTTGATGTTCATCAATGACTGGTACTCACGCACCTGACGAGCCATGTCTTGTTTAGCTTTGAGAAGAGCTGCTTCCAGCTCATGCAGACGTAGCTTTGCGTCTTTCACAGCTAGTTCACCTCGTTCTTCTGCCTCTTTGATCTTAACCTCATGGTTTGAATGCTAAAATGCGAGGAGACAAAAGATTATATCCTTCCCACACTCTGACATATAACTTAAGATCAACTAGGATTAATAGAGATGATCTTAGATCAACTCACATATAATACACTTCACCTAGATTTACTGAAAGAATGCTTGCTTTGTTCTTGTCAGGTGTCACCTAAAATAATCAAGCTCTAAGTATGCTGTGCATTGTTTACTGACATTCTGGCACCTTTTATATTTTGTTGTTTTTGACAGTTGACACTGAATAGTAAAATGAAGTCACCTTTATTTATATAGCACTTTCTACAATATACTCAGTGTTGATCAGTTCAGTTTAATAACTACATAAAGTTCATTATGACTTCAAATCAGCTATAGGAGATAATAGTGACAAATAAAGTTCTTACCTGTCCTTTAACAAGTTCCAACTCAGACAGCATATGTGCAATTCTTCTATTATACTCTGCAATTTCAGCCTTTGAGCTTTTCAGGTCATCCCCATGCTTGGTTACCTTCAACTGCATTTCTTCATACTAATATTTCATGACACACATGAACATCCACATAAAGGTCCATACACATAGACTCATATTTACAATTAATTTGAGCATCTTTAGAAAAACTTGAATATTAGAATGCAAGAAAATAAACACCTGGTCTCATGGCATAAACCTATACGGACAATATGTGCCAATATGTACATATCACAGCTTTTTCCAAAATTAATAAGGCATAATCGTACAGTTACTTGATGAATATTATGTTCATGACCTCAAAACAAGGGATGCTTCTGAATGTTAGCATCACACATATCAGCTTAATATCTATGGGTTTTCATATTCTTCATGGTTCCAAACCTGTGTAACTACGGTTTGACAAAACAGTAAATCTGCATAAAAAAAAAAAAGTAGTTGAAATGGCACGGTTGCATCAACAAATGCATTTTTAAATCCGTTTTGCATTTGTTAACACTATTGGGTAGGTTTAGGGTTGGATTTGGTGTAGGGCATATTTCCAACAAGACTGCATGTTGCAATATGTACCTGAAACATCATAATAATATTATCAATGTAATAAAAACATGCCAGGGTTCATATATTGAACTCGTGTTTTAGTGCCACTCAGTGGACATTCCTCTTTGAAACTGCAGTGAAACGTGCATTAAGGCACTTAAAAACGCACAGATGTAGGTATTTTTGTGAGACTAGGTTGGAAAATAAGCATGTTTAAAAATGCAATGCAAGAAAGTTAAGTCACCTTTTGTTGGTACCAGCTCTCTGCTTCAGCACGGTTGCGGTTGGCAATCTCCTCATACTGAGCACGAACTTCAGCCACAATGGCGTCCATGTCCAGATTTCTGCTGTTGTCCATCTCTACAACAACTGATGTGTCCTTTATCTGAGTCTGGAGCTCACGCAGTTCCTGTACATATGAAACAAGTATTACTGTGTTCATGCCTCCATTTGCCACTGTCTTTTTAAAGGGTTTGCATTGCTCAAGACATCTAAGCGCTTAGGAGTTATGTTTTACTATCAGTTAGCACAATAAATCCTGGAAAGTGAATTACATGACTATGCTAAAAGATTTATTGGAAATGTGAAGAGAGTGAATGGTACCGCCTCGTAAATCTGCCAAAGGAAGTTGATCTCATCTGTTAGGCTGTTCGATTTACATTGCAGCTGCACTTTATTCAAATATGAACTGTCAGCATCCTAACATAGACACAGTAAAAAACATATATATAATAATGTCATTATAATCCGTTTTAAAAAGTACATGATCTGTGTGTGCTTTTTTATTGTGTCTTGACCTTTTTAAGGCGCACAAATTCGTTTTCAGAGTCCCCCCGTTTGATAATTTCATCTTCATACCTGAGGAGGAATGTGCAAAGTTTGTTGGAACGTCCTTAAACGCTTTAGTGTACAAGCATGCAAGATTTAAGACACTCTCCAGTGATCTCACTTGCTCTTTAAGTCTTCTATCAGGCTGGTTATATCCTTCAGGCCAGACTCCAGACGTGCTTTCTCATTGCCTAGACCGTCCAGGTGTCTGTGCAGGCTAGAAATGTAGGACCCAAACATAATATCAATGTTGGTTTGGCGGCTCGTCTGTTCTTGCAGGAGAGACCATTTAGTCTCCAGCATCTTGTTCTGCTGTTCTAGGAAACGCACCTAGGGAAAGACAAGAAGAGTATGGAGGGAAAAAAAAGCAACATTTTACTATGGTAAATGATCATGCATACGTATGATAGATGGTGTCAGATTACATGGACATTAATTTTTATAGCTGTATTTAAGATTTCATATTGAATTTATCAGAAAAGAAAACAAGGCTATGGTCCAAGCCATAAAGGTCCTAATTTTTAGTTTTTTGGAAATATGTTTGCCAGCTGAATAATTGCAATGTTGTTTAAAACAGTGCTAATCTATTAAACACACTTCATTTTATCCCTCAATAGCCTCATTTTCATTGTTAAAATGAAAATCTGTGCCACCCTGACTAAGGTTTATATACTGTAGGTATGTTTTTAGATAGCAATATTATAAATATAATAGTATTTATAATAATAAAACTATTTTATTAATAGAAATCCAAAATTAAATTTTATTATACACTTTGCAGTTCACTTAAATAGTTAAAAGTGGTGAATAACTCCACTTTTGTTTCTTTCTAATTGTTTGTGAAATTTACTTAATTGTTTTGCAATTGCACTAATGAGTTTTTAAATGCATATTAATGTGTAAAGTTCTTTGCTTTATTGAGCAGATTATGTGACTTCAAAGCTAGTTGTGTGTGCTCTGATAGGTGTGTTTCTATAAAGCACATATAAGGGAGTGGCTGTTGTGCCCGGTAGTAAACTGATATTGCCCAAAAAGTGACAAAGGTGTGTTTACGACAGAGAGTGGACGTTGTCCCTTCAGGTTAGGCAGTCAAGTGGGGGGTCCTGATAAAATATGACAGCAATAGAATTGGGCCTACTGTTATCACATCACTCACACCAGTGTACGAGCCACACTTGCAGGTCCAAACAAAATACATTTCATTTAAGGTCCACACAAAACGTTAAAATAAAGACAAGATGTAAAAAGAGTTAACTTACTTTATCAATGAATGAAGCAAAGCGGTTGTTGAGTGTCTTGATTTCTTCTTTCTCCTTAGTCTTGATGACCTGGATGTTCGGGTCAATCTCCAAGTTCAGAGGTGCCAGAAGACTTTCATTGACCTTTACAGCTGTAATTGGAGGGTATATGGCTGGAGTGGAACCCCAACCTTCTCTCGAAACCATCCCTGGATGGGAGAGGGGGGTCCTCCTATTGCTGCTCACACTTGCTGAGCGACTGCTGAAAGACTTCACGGTTTTCTTGGAGTTCAGCATCTCTGGGCAACACAGGTTTCAGAGTGAGGGAAGACAGAGAGTTGAGGGGCTGGAAACTCAAAAGTGGTGGGATGAGAGACATTCCCTCAGACTCTTATATCGAGAGCGGGGAGTGGCTCAAGGCCTGTTTATTGGTCACAAAAACTATTTATTTATCAAGATATGTATGGAGAATTATGGGGTTGAAAGTCGAGAGGACAATCACACTGTTATACATTAACCGCTTCACTTCGATCCCTGAGCAGTCCGCATATTACTTTTATGTTCAGGTCTGAATATGCTAAGACATGAAGCATTTCTACTTTAATTTTGCATTTAACATGTGTCCACTGCAACAGCAGAGCCAAAATATATCAATATAATTGAACAAAAATAGTGTAATACAACATTTTAAGTTTGCGTAACCACTGTATGAGTGTTTATAGATATTTAGAAATTTCTATTGTTCTACCCGCCCAATAATTAACTGCTGATTTCCCCTTTATCTACAGAGAAAAAAGCATAATAATTACCCTTTAAACTCATTACATGGTCTAATGTAGCCATGTAGCCTCCTTTATACAAACACATATATTGTACTTTTCTAGAGGCAAAAGGCATGGGCTGATCTGTCTAACTTGTAAATTGCTGCAAAGATAACAGTCCAAGACTCAGCTGCTGGGTACGAGGTACTATCAGCCATCAGAGTTTCAGTCATTCTATTGCAACCCACTCTTTCTCCACACACTTCCTCAGCACACAAATATACTACATTGATTAAAATATCTGTATTGTTATTATCATAGTTAAAGAAAATTAAGAGGAAAGCCTAAAATTGAAAATTCACATAGATTTGTAATACAATTCATTTAAATTAAGTACATGAATGAAATTGCATTACATTTCTAATAAAATTATATGAATATAAGTTCTTTTGAACCTAAAGAAAAAACAATTTTTTTCAAGATATATGGTCTCTAAATTGAATCAACAGGAAATAGTCCTGGATAAAGTGCCTTTAAACTACGGCAGCTTTCCAAAGAGGTGCAATAATACAAGAAACACAAGCCTTAAAGGTCATGGCAAACACATTCAACATTTGGTATTTATATTCATTATGTAGGTGTGTTCTGTTTTACAGCTTCTGTTGTAAAAACGTCCTGGCATTTTTTGTTCCTCTTTTTCACTGCATGTAAATTTCAGTTCTCCTGTGTTAATACAGGTTACTACAGAATGGAGACAGCTAAATCAGCAAGTTTTTTTCTTGCAGACAGAGTGATAAAAAAGTGACTTATCATAACATGAGAATATTCAAATTGGTCACTTACACTGTAGACAGACGTGGGGCTCGTTTGTAGTGTAGGTTTGATAGAAGTGCAGTGAGCGTTACTTCAGTTATTTTGCTATCGAGGAGGATAATCTCCTCTGGTCAGACAGACTCCAAAGATGATTTTAAGCTGAACTTAACAAACATCCTGTGTTCACATGTACATATATGATATGGCAAGACAGTCTAAACATATGATAAATGCAACAAATACTGCATTTTGCAGAAATATTGCAAGTTATTGACACTATTGTAAGCATAATTTGCCTACTTAAATGACATAAATAAACAAAGCAAGCAATATTACAGGGCCACAAAAATCTGTAAGCAAGCATGCACTCTCAAAATAAAGGTACAAATCTATCACTGGGGTAAAAAGCATCTTTGTACCTTATTTATCTCTAAATTGTACCACAGTGACAGCTTTTATTATTTATTTATTTTTTATTGTTTGTTTTTTGTGACACTGAAGTAATGGTTGCTACAAATAGGAATAAAACACATTTTAAAATATAGTAAAATT
>JAUCMS010000105.1:14244535-14260573 GCA_032357445.1 Enteromius radiatus
TATATTATGTAAAGAAAAACTTTTATTTTGGATGCGATTAATCGCGATTAATCATTGCCCAGCACTAATTTTAATATTACAAATTTGAGCATTTTAATGTATCCCTACTGAATTAACAATATCAAAAAGCATAAAAAACCCTTATATCTTAAAACAGAGTGCATACAGCTAAAACGTGTGCTAGCTTACAATGCTGGAGTGAGAAAAGAGAAATCCGATCCCAGTTTCCCTTTGCTGAAAGATTCAGCTTTTCCTTTCCTTGTGCTTTCCATTATTCTATTTTATTCTCATTTTCCTGAGAATATTTGAGGTGCAGATAATGAGAGAGTAGCACAGAGGGTGAATGGGTGGAAACATAAATAAAAAACAGGCAAACACAAAAGAGTAATAAAAAGTTGAGCTGAATGTGGTTGCCAAGGACATTTATTTCGCTCTCTCTATAGCCTTTTGTGACGATTTCATCTAGATTCATCTGGAAATGGGTGCAACTCGAAGAAAAAATCCACCCTTTTTGAGTCTTATAAAAAATGATGTCAGATTTTCATAAATATAATGATGGTATGTTGGTAAAAATAGTAAAAATTAGTTAGTTTAAAACACTGCATTCATGAAACTAATAAATAAAGCAATACAGCATGCATGTTTATGCACGAGAGAGAAAGAAATAAAAGTTTAGGAGTGGGGGAGGTCACATGTGGTAAAGGGGGCAGGGTGGTGCAAATTCCTTCATTCTGGAGTGTGACTCACTGTCCCTTCGTTTTCCTGCTTTTTGGCACTCTTTTCCTCTCTGTCTGCTCACTCTCCCATCTGCGTCTGCCAACTTTTCATTAGACTCTTCATTTGTAAACCATTAATGTGATGGCTTGTCTGTGCTTTGCAGACCTTATCCAATACACGGCACATCTTTACCCAGACATGTGACATCCACTAGGCCACTGACTGGAAATAATTCAATAATGAAGTGAGAAGAGACTGTAAACAGGATTTCTTGTGATCAGCTTTCTATCCTCCTGATTTAAGTGATGCATCTCAGTATGACTGTTGTTGACATTCACAGCACAGTATTGACTAACCTCAAGAAAGGAAATGAAAATGTTGCCTAGAAACAGCCTAGTACAACAAAACATACACACACGCATGGTTGCCATGTGTGTGATTGAAACAAATACAAGCAGTCTTGAATACTGCTTCTAGAGCTGAAGAACATGAAGGAGACTTAAAGCATGAAGAAGAGAGAAAAAAAGCGGGGCTTGATCAAACCATGCACTTTTTTCCTGCAGGGCAGTCTGTGATTTGTATTCAGAGCTCCCGGAAATCATGGGACAGATGACTCATCCGGTAACCAAAGCTTTTTGGAATCTATGGACACCACATTCAAACAAAGAGACTGCAGACTGCACTCTTGACACAGAGAAAGCACTATAACCACAGACAAGAGCCAGTTAGCAAAGATTCTCTTCCAACAGAGAAATGTTCCACGAGAAATTAATTCAGTCTCTAAATAGGCAACTTGCTGTCTGTTACATCACAGGTATTTTAAACAGCATACAAGCATTTATTTTTTAAAAAAGTGAAACATGAATTGCTCCTTGATGCATGTTGAACATTTGTAGCAAGTTAAAAACACTGTAAATATATACTGTATATATATATATATATATTAATTAATGCAACTGCTGAGAGCACTGAAATCAAGAAAACACAAGAAAGAAAGAATGAAAGAAAGGATCAGCTTTCAAAAACCCTTTGTGCAAACTCCTCAGGTTTCCTTCACCTCCTGGGTGTGTTAGGCCTCTGGATGTCCTGTTCTTTGGATCACAGGTATTTCAAAGCAGCATCTTTATTGTAACAATTAGCTACGTATTATTGTTTTTTGCCATTCTCTGATCAAAACCTGTGACATAAAAGCTGGGTTCACACTGTAAGGTTTTTAATAGTTCTTTATAATACCAGACTGTGCATGTATATGATCCCAGGGACAGCATGTACAAAAACAAACAATGCTTTTTGTTGGACTGTACAATTTAATCTCAGCCAAGACTATGGATTTGGATAGGTTTTCCAGGTTTTGTGCTACAATAAGAGAAACCAAGATAATTTGATCTTAGACGGCAAAACTGTTACAGAAATGATTATAGTATAAACCTGGTAGAGACAGAAGTTCACAGTTTTCCTCTTTTACTGAACTTCAACTAGACGTTATCTTGAGCTTTTGAATTTATCACCTTTTTTTTATTTATACAACTCCCAGTTTATTCTGAGAGGTGAGTCTTAATTGATGTTTTTTTAATCACATATTTGGACAGTTATATAATTTTGAACAAGACCTTAAAAGGCCAAAATCAAGACTATTTGTAGCACTGCAGTTTGCAAAAACATCTCAGTAAATAAACGTTTAGATGCCTTAAAGGGATAGTTTAGTCAAACATTTTAAATTCTCATGCCCAAAGCTTCTTTTGTGGAACATAAAGATATATATATGTTTTTAAATAGTAAGAATATAATATATATAAATATAATAAAAGATATTTGAACTACGATTAAAGATCTCAAGTAAAGGGAAAAAAATAAAATCTAGTTCACATTTGGTCTTGGGACAATGCACACATAGGTGTAGCCTGTCCCAAAGGTGCTTGATCAAAATCATAAACCATTGTTTTCTTTTTCAGAAAAAAAGTTCTTAGTTAGACTTGTTATTTAAGCTTTCACTAAAGCACTGCGGGACTGAAAGCACATAATGAGCCAGAGCTCAGGGCTGTATCTTATTGCAAGTATGTATATGTGGCCAGATGAGCTCAAGGATTGGGTTCAGATGGAGGGAGGCAGAGGGGTGATTTGAGGCAGAAAAGGAGGGAGAAAGGAAGTGGGAAGGGCGTTAGAGATCACTGAAAAAAAAAAGTTAGGGAAAAAGCAGACCATGTGGGCAGGGTCTTTGCTGGTCAGTGTGCGTGTGTCTGTGAGTCAGAGAGAGAAAAGGAGGAACAGAAAGAGTTTGGTGGGGGTATAAAAGCAGCAGAGTTCTCTTCCTGTAGCTCTCAACGGCTGACGTCCCTCAGCATACAATCATTTTCTCGTACACTCAGTACTTCCTTCCTCCATCACCATGAGCTTCTACGCACCTCAGGCCTCTCACATCTCCTTCACCCGCTCTATGCCGGTACACCGTGCCGCTAGCACATATGGCGGGGCAGGTGGACATGGCACCAAGATCTCATCCGTCTCTTCCATGTCTCTCCGTTCTGCTCCTAGAAGTGGGGGCATTTCTTCCTCCACGGCCTTCAAGGTGAGCTCAGCAGGCATGGGTGGTGGCGCAGCAGGGTCCCTGGCGAGCACTGGCTCCTCAGGGTTCAACCTAGGCAACGAGAAAGGCCAGATGCAGAATTTGAACGACCGTTTGGCCGCTTACCTGGAAACAGTGCGCCGGTTGGAGAAGGAGAACAGCAAACTGGAGATGCAGATCAAAGAGGCCCTGGAGAAAGGTGGACCTGAAACACGCGACTACAGCAAGTACAACGCAATCCTGGATGACCTGAGGAGGAAGGTGAGGTTTACATACTTTGTCTGAGTGTGTGTTTTCCATATAGTGGGGGTTCAAGCTGCAAAAGGAAGCATTTGAGAGATTGCGAAAGCAGACGGTTATTTATGTTAGGAGGTGAAGATGCCAGATGTGTTGAATTACAGCAATCAAACTTGAATGAAGAAGTAAAGTCTAGAATTAAAGTTTGCACAAACAGAAAATAGCTATTTTATGTGCTAATGTTAATTGTTATGTTATATTATATTATATCATATTAATAACTGCTTTTTTCCAGTTTGTGTTCAGGACGAACACAAGTAAATAATGTTTACTTCAACTTTTTTTGCTTCTTTGTCACCTAAACCTGAGCCTTTTAGGGTTTTAGGAATGTCTTAAGAATATAAAAATGTTTGTAGTGTTCATGAGAACCCTTCAGTGCAATAAAAATGCATGATCAGATTTCCGTACATCTCAATGGAGGGTGTGGCACACGCCCTGTTCTCTCCTCTTTTGTGCTTCTTCTGCTTTTCTCTATATGTATTCGGATTATGACTGAGGGAATTCCTCAAAACCCTCCACATTTGGTCATAAAATCTGCATAACCATAACAACGGTCAACACAAATACAGCATTCACAATCATTTCTAAAGCATTAGAAGAATGTTCGACCAACTACAGCCAGCTGAATCTTCCTAGTCTCTGAGTAGAGTCATAATGCAAAACAGATGTGGGATAAGCAATCGCGCACACACGCGCAAATGCACCCACACAGCCACAATGGCACTCTTTCGCACACAACAAGAATGCAAAAGAAGAACTCCTTCGTTTATAGCAGATGTGGTTACATAACATTTATTGTTCCACAATCTTTGCTTTAAATCCAGTTGTAAAACTGCCAAGTACAAACCTGAACTAATAAAAAAGGATCTAAACTAAAAAGAATGCCGACATTTTTTATTTAGGAAAATTTTAGACAGCCAGGTCTGATAAGCAGAAGCACATGATAATGTGTACCAACTTCCGTGTTCACCAGTGCAGGATGTGGCACAAATTTAGTATGAGTATTGTTTGATCATTACATTCATGAAAATGTTCTGCAATACACACTTAGAGAATAGAGTATATTTACAGTCTTACTCAATCAGACAATTTCCAAAATTTCATAAGTTAAAATATAATTAAAATTAGATTAGATTAGATAAGAACAATACATCTGAATCTCATTCGAAGAATCTTTTGAGATTCTGAATGGATGTCAGAAACAGGTTTTGTTTGGTGAAATATGTGCTTTGTTTTGCCCGTAGGTGTTTGATGCCACTTTGGACAATGCCCGTCTTGTTCTGCAGATTGACAACGCTCGTCTGGCTACAGATGACTTCAGAGTCAAGTCAGTTTCATTATTGCACCACACAACTTAAAAATACTTGTTACCTGCTATCAAAGGACATGCTTCTGAAAACATGCACATTTTTAGAATCACAAAACAGACAAGAAACCTTCAGTTTGACAGATGCTTGATAGAGGACTGTTGACATGCACACAGAAGTATTTTGGTGCATTCCTTGAAAAGCTATTTTGTATGTGTTATAGGTTTGAGAATGAGCTGGCCATCAGGCAGTCCGTGGAAGGAGATATTGCGGGTCTGAAGAGGGTCATTGATGACACCAACATTGGTCGCCTGAATGTGGAGAGTGAAATCGAGTCCTTGAAAGAAGAGCTTCTTTTCCTCAAGAAAAACCATGAAAATGTAAACAATCATTTAAGAGCCACTTAACACTTGTTGCATGAGATTCACACACTGAATGAGGTTCTCACATCTCTGAATAATCCATGATAAGACCTTCTGATAAGCACAGTTGTCTTTCTTTTGTTAATGTATTATCTTATTAAAGTAGACATTTGGAAAGCATTGTCAGTGTATGCTAGCATATACATTTATTTATAGCAGACATAACATGCTGACATGATCAAAATGCAGGATTACAGAAAGGTATAATTTCATACTCTAAATGTCTTTCTGTTCAACTTTGACAGGAAGTGGGAGAGCTGCAAAACCAGATTGCCCAATCAGGTGTACAGGTGGACATTGATGCACCGAAGGGGCAGGATATGTCTCAAGTAATGGAAGACATGAGGGCTAACTATGAAAAACTGGCACTTAAAAATGCAGAGGAACTCAAAATGTGGCACGAAACCCAGGTGCAGAACCGCTGACCACCACATACAGTAACAGCAATTTTGCTATAACTGAAATCTAACCAACTCTTTCTCCTCAGATTTCAGAAGTTCAGGTGCAGGTGGCTCAGAACACAGAAGCATTACAAGGTGCACAGATGGAGATGAATGACCTACGGCGACAGATTCAAACGCTAGAAATAGAGCTCTCATCCCAACAAAGCCTGGTAACGTGCACATGCACAATATATGAGGACAGTGTTAGAATGTAGCATTTTTAATAAAACTCCAAATTTATGATGAAACTGTCTTTATAGAAAGCGTCGCTTGAGGACACACTGCGGAACACAGAGCTACGTACAAACGCAGAGATGGAGAAGTACAACACCGTCATAATGCAGCTTGAAGCTGAGCTGTCACAGCTAAGGTCAAAGATCACAGAGCAGGGTCAGGAATATGAAGCCCTGCTTAATATGAAGATGAAACTAGAAGCAGAGATCAGCACCTACAAGAAACTTCTAGATGGGGGAGACTTCAAGTAAGAGATCAAATGTAACTTGAGTTGTTGTATTTTACAGTGTATCATATGTATGTGTATATATATATATATATATTTACAGAGGCTACTTTCTTTTTGTTGTTTAGGCTCCAGGATGCGCTAGATGGCCGAGAGTAATAATACAGGCAGCGATCTTGAAGAGCACACCATAAAACAAACGTAACATTTTAGATAGCATGCACATGGAAACCTGTGGTGAATCCTTGTCATTTAAAAGTCCCCTACTCTGTCTAGACCACAATTTTTCAACATGATGTCATTTACAGGGTAATTGCTTTCTGTCAACAAAGTCTGTTCCACCCTACACTCTGACTTTACACAGACGTGTAGGTTAAAAAAGGCAGCTTTTAGAACATCAAATGTGTATTATGAGTCTTTATAATACGTAATTCTGTGTCATTGCACAAATTATACAGTAATCTTAACTATTACAATGAAATGTGAGGAGAAATGTGAACTTCTCTATTGAGTCAAAGCCACAATGTAATAAAAACATGCTTTCTAAGTGAAATTTGTTTTGTCCACTAGAGTAAACTCTTAGTGAACGTAAGAGGGTCATGGTGTATTTCACACAAAATTCAGTAAAACCAATGTTTCATTTTAGTCTTTAGGCTACTCCTCATAATTCTGTCTTCAGGCATATACACACACAAAATACACTTCATTCCTTTTTAGCAGTACAATTGTTTATTTTATAGGAGCGATCCATTTAATATTTGATTTTGACGTTTTAAATATGAAAAATGAAATGCGTCAGGTGTTGGACAAATGTGTGGTAGCAAATGCTTTAACTTCTGCTTACAAGATACACAACATTTAATGCTAGCCATTTGAAGAGCTGTGAAGGACCATCTGGTTCCTTTCCAATAAAAACTAAATTAGAAGTGACTACAAAATCCATATGACTAGTCTATGAAAAATGTAATTTTATCAATGAGAAATTAAACCGCATTAGTACATGATTTCACGCTATGTGCTAATTTTCCTAAGACGATGAAGCACAGACAGAAAAGTCACTGGGATTTGTTTACTTGACTTCCGCACAATGAGCTAATACCGTGACAGCTAATTAGCTTGCTGGAAATCCATTGCTTGGGCACCGTAAGCCTTCATCTAAACAGATTAGCAGCAAAGCTTATGCGGATAGATTTTGAGTTCCCCAAACCAGATTCAGATAATGCGAATAACTTCAAAAGTATCAATTTTAATAAACAAGATTATTAATGATTTGGTAAAAAAACAAAACAAAAAAAAAACACTTTGGCTTTACAAAAGGGGGTATTTATAAATATTAAGAATAATAGGAATTTACATTAGGAATAAAATTTTTAACAAACCACATTTTTGTAACATTCTGACACTAAAACATTGAGAAAGTAAAAGCTATTTTACAGCAACAAACTATATTTTTTGGGACACATTACACTGATATCTGGTGAATCATTTAAAATGACATTTACCTGACATTCAAATGGCTGACAGACATCTGCAATACCTAAATAAAAGCTGCTAACATTCGTGTTCATCTATGACAATTGCTAGGCTAGTTCATGCGACCTGGAGGCTGCCATATTTGCTACAGGAACATTTGTCATGTGACTGATCTGGGAACTTCTTTTTTTCCCTTCCAACAATTTTGCTGCACGACCTTATATTGCTATAAATCGGAAATGCTAAAATACTGAGCAGCAGTTCCAGTTAAAGTACATATGGAATAATTTGTTTAATTAATTTAACAAAGAACTTGTTTTTTTACCTTCAAGCTGTGCTGTGAAGGTAATGAATGCTATCCTGTTTCTCTGCTTTAGCTCGTTAACGTGTTCCACAAAACAAACCCACAACTTTCATAATACGAGCTTTTCTAACATAAGTTTGCAAAAACATTTTTACAGCTGAGAGAACCATTTCATGGTAATTAAGAGTCATATCCCTTTAATGTAAGTGTTTCTGTGACTCGGAGCGCCTGCTGGTTATCAAGTCTCTCTCTTTAGACTGACCTCACGGCTGTTCAAACATACACAATGACATGCACAAATGTTACCAGACCAACAAGAGTGGCATATGCCAACTTGCTAAGATTTATTTATTTAATATCCTTTGCAAAACTAAGAAACGTTTGCAAAAAAAAGGTAAAGTATGCAAATGGTTTCATTATTGATTATATAAAGAAATTTTGGATGAAGGCAGGGGAAAGCTTCTCGAATGCTCATTTATGTGGAAGAATTCCTCTTCGCATTCCAGAGATCTTCAATGCTCCAGCAGTGGCAATACAGCCAACAGCACCCTCAGCTGTTTACTTGATAGAATTTATATTTTGATTTCCAGATCATTTTTATCGCCACAAACACTGCCCCCCAAATAAGCAACAGAAACACGGATATTGCATTAGACTGATACAAAATGCCAGCTGTGTGCAAGGAATTGCTACTAAACCCTGTTATTTAACAGTAAACTATCCTCAAGCTCTCTCTCTCTCTTTCTCTGCTTAAATACTTTCAACAAAAGGGGAGGGCAGGGGGAGGGGAGGATTTGGGTGGGGGAGGGGCTGTGCATGTGGGCTGTTGTCACAGGGACAGAGGGAGGTAGTGCAGAGTTGGATAGAAGAAAAAAAGAAGTGGCAAGAAACAAAAAAGAGTGTGAGGGGCATGGCAGCATAAAGCTTGGAATTTACTTTTAACTGCTACAATGCAATGAAGATCGAAGGAGAGGGACTGGTATGTTTCTTAATGCATGTGAAATACCATGACAACATTTATCAGTTTATTTTTTAAAATCACTCTGTCCTCATCTTTGCCTCTCACGAGCTGTTTAAATCCAGGTTAATAGCTTTTGCATGTGATGCTAAAGTTTGCATGTTAAGTAAAAAAGAATGAGAGGAGAAATATCCTTTTAGCTGTACATGCATTTTGTATTTATGCATCATAATGTCACATTAACGGTTTGCTCCAATTGGTTAGTGTTGGTATGTGAAATTCTAAGATGAAACATTTGACATGTTTATTTTAAATATGATTAAAGTG
This sequence comes from Enteromius radiatus, assembly GCA_032357445.1. Classification (NCBI taxonomy): domain Eukaryota; kingdom Metazoa; phylum Chordata; class Actinopteri; order Cypriniformes; family Cyprinidae; genus Enteromius; species Enteromius radiatus. The sequence continues at coordinate 14,253,807 of JAUCMS010000105.1, forward strand.
TTGTGATCATTTATCTTTTTTCATTCAGGTTATCTGTTTTTATGAGCTATGGTGGAAAGATTTTTGCACACTGATAGCATATACAGTCAACTCACAAAAATAACACGCTGATACAGAATTCCAGTTAAAACAGCATGGTGAGTTGATGCACAATTTAAAACATGCATTATTATTAGAGGTGTGTAAATGTTGAAAAATTCTGCTGGAAAGTGTGTGCTCATAAGTGAGAAATGACTTTACCAGCTGTTTCTTTGGTCTCATCTCATGAGCCTTTTCACAATCATAGGGAGATTTAAAAAATCTTTTTACTGTGTTTATATTTTCATTTTCAGCTACATAGTGGCCAGCATCTAAGCAAATAAAATTTGTAGTTCAAAGAATCATGCAATATTATGAGTAATTGATTAAGCATTGCAGATCTTTGACCCTGTGTTAAAAAAAGGTTTCTTATGAAGTGTGTGTGTGTGTGTGTGTGTGTGTAGAGGATGTGCTTTGTAAATAGATCCCAGGCTAAATTCTTAGCATTCCGGGTGCAGCCATATTTATGGATGGGATCCTGTCTCTTCAGTGGAAGTTTTAGGAAGTGTGTGAATTGGAGGGAAGCACCATAAAGATATAAATACAAGGATAAATCAGATTTATATAAAGAAACAGGCATTTGTCTGAATGAGATATTTTGAAATGAACAAGAATGTTTGTGTATAGCAAGGATTTGTTGGGATTAGCAAGGAATCTCAACTTTCTAGAACCCTGGCGAATAATGTTCATTTATATGTGTTTAAAATGCTCTTAAACTCTTAGTGCGCTGTCAGTCTCCTACCCTCCTTAGAATTTTAATCTGTTGATTCTAATCTGCCTTCATCTTCCAGAAGGCACATGAAAAAAGAAACAGATGTACACACAAACATATATAAATATAACTGGTTGTAAATCCAGCACATTTAATTTGTCCTTCACTCAAATGTGTAAGGATAATGGGTGCAGTGTTACTGAGATTACATTAGCACAGATTAAGATGCGAAGAATAGATCACATCTTGTCCAGATTACTAAGAGGTTCCATATGGTGAATTCTTGTGTCAGAGCAGTTGTGAAGTTGAAGGGGTTTCACCTACAACACTACTAAATCACATCATGTCACTACGATTTTCTGTCCCCGGGGGAGAAACAAAGCACAAGATAGCTAAAAGAAGTATTTAAATGGTCAGTTTACTCAAAAATAAAAATTCTGTCATCATTAAGTAAATGATGAATAATTTTTAATTAAACTCTAACTTTCCGTTATTATTAAACAATATTAAATAATGCAAAATGTTCCTTTTTTTCTTTTTCTTTTTTCTTTTTTTTTGCATTGTTTAATAAGGAATACACAGTAATGTGCATAATTTAAATTTTGTCTGGTTTTTTGGATGCCCTAAAAATACCTCTAGCTCTAAATGACCATTAAATACCTCATCCAACTATCTTATACCTTATTTTTCAACAGTGAATAAAAAGTAATAGTAACTTGATGCAGGTTTTTCAGAATAGTAATTTTTGGATATGCCTTTAAATGATTTCTCTGTTTCATAACCATAAATAAAAAATAATAGTAGCAACATCATGCAGCATTTACTGAATTTTCCTTTTTGAGTAAACTCTCCCTTTACATACCTAATTTTTGCATTATTTTTCAATGATGAGTAAAATAGTAAAATTTGTATTTTGGGGCAAACATCTTTCTATATCTTTTGAATTATCCCTTATGAAATGAGGATGAATGAAAATTATAGCAAAATTGTGCAAAATTTCCTGAATGTGCATTTCTTGGTGATGCATCTCTATTTAAGTTTGCATCGTTTCTCAACAAGAAATGTAAAAAGTAACATCATGTAAAATGTTGTATGAACTACCCATTTAAATACCTCCTCTAGCTATCTTGTGCATCATTTCTCAACTAATACAAATTAAAAGTAACATCATGTAGAATTTTCTGGATTTCTGAACTATATTCTTTTAGCACGCAGTTTGTTAAAAACCTGTCTTTATTATTTTGCTTTTGCAGGTGTGGCAATGATGCAGTGGTCATCTGAGTGGGCGGAGCAACACTATGATGTCTCCTCCACCACATCACCTCCAGTTCACCCTAAGCCCCTCCCCTTTCCACAGCCCAGTCGCCCTGCGTTTTCAGGCTACAGCGATGACATTAGTGCCCTCAGTGCCTCTAGCTTGCTAAAACGCTATGCTGAGAGGTATTCCTTCAACTCAGCTTTACCAGAACATGGGAGTTTCCTAAGAAGTGAACAGCACCAGGAACCATGGCCTGGGGGGTACAGCACAGACGGGCCTCCTGGTTTAGACCCATTGAAGGGAAGCGCGAGTGATCACTCAGAACAGCAATACAGCGGCGGTCCCACATCTCAGGATTACCCATCATCCTACAGCAGCCAACACCTGCTGCCTAAACCATCCTATCTTCCCTCACCAGCGTTTGCCTTGCCATCTGCATACCTGCCACCCGCACCAGGCTACGCTTATCCCCAGCAATGCGGTCTGAGTGCTAGTTACCCTCACAGCACCCCTTCTCTGTTGCCCTCGGGTCTACACACACCCACACCTCTTCACAGCAGCCACGCGGCTGCCGAACTCCCACGCAACAGGAAGGTCGGCTTGGACCAGTCCAAAACTGCCAGAGTGTCACCATACACGATCAGGGACAAGACAGAGCGGCAGAACAGCGACAGTGCTGGGAATGTCAACGAAAGCTGTGGGACGGACCTCCAGAGCTACAGGCCTGATAGACTTGCCACTCAGTCTGATCTTGAGGCAGATTCTGTGGGTAAGACCAATAATCTTCGGCCTCTGGAGACACGGCCTTATGGAGGCCCGGGACAGTACACATATCCCTGAGTCTACTTAATGTAATCCAACGATCCTTTTTTATACATGTTTATAGCAATACTTGAAACTAACAAACATCAGGGCAAATAGAATTATGGTATAAAACCATTTATGGACTGAGCTGTCTCTCTTATGCACATTAGCATTAATTCTGACTGCAGCTTTAATGAGGCACTCTTTTGTATCCCTGAAATCACTCTTTCTTTTTTTATTCTCTTCCTTTCCTCTTTTACTCTCTCTCTCTCTCTATATAATTATGTTGTGCAGTGAAGCGCATTATGGTGGCAAGTACTAATCCACTGCTTCAATCAATGAAATCCAAGCCAAAGAAAGACTGAAAGAGAGGAATCGAAAAGAAAAGAGAAAGATTTTTTGCATATACACAAAAATGAAGACTGTATTGTAAGTTGGAGCACACATATGGAAGTTATTGTTTTCATACATTTTCTTAGCAAGCATGTGAGTGGTAAGGTCAAGGATGTTCTTCAACATTGAAATCAGATCAAATCAGTCTTATTTTTAGGCTCCTCTATAAACGTTGAATGTAATGCTGTTTTCCCTCAGGAAATGCGAATGAAGCCATACTTAATGTTTATCTTATACAGTTTCTAAGTTTGACAGATGTGTTTGTTTTTTATTGTCTAGTTAGTGTAGTTTTTTTGCCATGTCTTTCATTAAAATAACAAAAAATTTATTTGTAACCTTACGGTATTTTAATGATAAAAATCCCAAGCATATTTTTACAGGACACATAATATATCTGCCTTCCACAGGGCTACTGCAAAAAGGCTAAAAGGCTCTACGCAGTCTTTTCCACTATTCGCCTATTGTGACGTTTACTATGGAAACCCACAGAGCTGTCCCAGCCCCCTGAGTTGATCACTGGATGTGTTTTCCTCTGACCCTCTGACCCTTCTCTGTTTTAAATGAGGCTCGTGAAAGAATAGAGAGCTTTTGTTATGGTGAGGCATGTGGGACATACACTGAAATGTACAAACCGAAATGAAAATGGCAGTTTAGTTAATATTGAAATTTCAATTGTATGTTACTCTAAACACTTGCAAATGCAATATACTGGAAAAACTCATATGATTTAATACACAATATGATCTACCTCACTGTTACATTGCTGTATGTTCAGAGTATGCAAATGTTTATTACAATTCAAAATGTCTACCTCAATGAAAAAATACACAAAATAAAAACTATTGTACCAAAATACCATTTGCTCTCTTTGTGTGTGTGTGTATTTTGCATTGCCTATGATGACTGTAAAGATTTTTGTCAATTATATCACTACAGATTAAAGTCTTTATATAATGTATTTTAAAATACTACAAAGCTACATTTTCAGCAGCCAGTATTATTTTAGTTTGAAACCTTGACAGAATTCTGAATTCTTTAATGAACAGAAAAGAGCAGCATTTGTTTGATAATCTATTTTTTTTGTCTTCATTTTTAATTAACTCTACTAAATAAATGTAAATTTTAAATTTTAAAATGAACATTTTGTTTATGTATTTAAAAAAATATATATACATGTAATGCTTGCAGACTTATTCAAATACACATGTGGTTTCATTATTACACAATCTGCTTACGGCGTTTACAGGCTTTACAGTAAATAGTATTTATGCTTGACTAGCACTGTACTTCCATAAGGGCCAGATGCACAGCTGGTGCCGTCAGGTCACCTTGTACCCTGTCCAGGATGACATTCACATATCATGGTCTTAATCTCCCAACAGAAACCACAACCTTATGGCTGCGCAGCTGTATCTCTGTATAGACTCTTTAATCACTTGATCTTTCAAGGAAAAGGTCAAGGTGATTTTGTGTTCGTTTTAGTCTCTTTTTTATATTTCCAATACCAACCACTGTAGTACAACTTTATACACATTTCAAATATTGTTAGTTAATAATACAGTATTATTATTTGTGTGCTGCCCTCTAGTGACAGACCCTTTAGTCAAATATTTTATATACACGCTTAAACAATCCTTATTATTAATAATTTTCACATTCTACTCATTTAGGATGTCCTTACCACTCTTAAACTAAACGCTAAACACAGATGCTGACTTTTGACTCTCCACTTCCTCCTTATTGTGACCCCCACCCAAAACAGCTCCTTGCAGTCAATGTGCAGCAGAGTGTGACAGATGCTCTATTCTCTCCATCCACCCCCACCTCCCAGCACACACAGCCCTCAGCGCTTTGTTTTTCAGAACTTTCAATACTGTCCTCGCCTCAGTGTGAGCCGTTTAATCTTAGACTGATGAATTGGGTCTTTTATGTTAGGGATCAACATCTTTGTGCAGCCTAAGACCATTTTTTTGATTGGTTCTTGGTCATTGTAGTGACCCATGTTTTATTTTTGTCTCTCACACAAATTCTGATTTAGCTCAGTCCATATGACTAAATCTTTCCATCTACGAATATTTCCTAAATCTTTCCCGGCACTTCATATACTCTCTCTTATAACATATAATCTTCCATGCATCCTTATATTACACAAACAGTGTAATAGTGAAAAAGCGGACATCTGGATATAACATATAGAGAATGATACTTTATTTATGCACTACTGTGCATTGTTTGTACTTTCAGTTTATTTGTCTCCTGAAGATAATATAACCCACAATTGCTCTCTTAACACACTTAAAAGGATAATTCACAAAGAAATTAAAATTCTGTTGTTATTTACTGTCTTGTCACTCCAATGCATTTTTTTTTCTTTGCTGGAACATGAAAGAAGATAAAAAATGTTAAGTTACTGTGTATCACCAAATGTTTCCCAACTCTTCCAATAAGGCTCAAACATCTTTCCATTAAAACAAATGATGATCTGTTTTTTAGTCACATATCCAAGATTATTAATCAGGTGTGGTGTTGGATAAAGAGCACCAGAAACTTAATAAAGTGATTAAATTCTAGACAAGTCCCTAGTGGTTTGGCAAATGTCTAATTAGTCTAATTAAAGACATTTCACATCATACCACAAAAAATGTGATAACCTGTTCTTTTAGTCAGGCTGTCTCTTTTATTTCTAACCACCAATTGGATGTAAGGACATGGACTTTTGTTTTTTAGTGATCCTTTGTCTGGCTCACAGTTTAAAGGGGTGGAGTGGAGGAATGCTGTCACACACACAACCTTCAATTCATCATGATAAGAACACAGCAAGGGAACCAACACAACCCTTTAATGACACCTAAAACAGAAACCTTAGGAAGTGTTTGTCAGCACTTCTTACAAAGTCAATGTTGCATTCACCCACCAACACCACAGAACAGTGATTCCCAAACAGAGGATGTGTGCCTCAACAGGCTTCATCTGGATCTAGGGGAAACTTTTAGATTATAATGTGGTTTTCAGTAAAACATTTCTCTAATATGAGTAGATTGTAATTTTTCTTATCCTTATCTAGATGTATTTTTTAACGCTGTTATCACCATTAACCCTGACTAATACAGTATTATATTTTTATATTTATTTATTTAGTTTTTTGCCTAACTATGACCCCTTGCATACAATTTGTCTAAACCCCAATGATGGGTAGGTTTAGGGGTGGGGTTAGGTGTAGATGTAGGTCATATGTACAAATTCATATGACTAGGCAATTCATAAAATACGTACAATTTCACGAATTCGCACGTCTTCATTAAGTAAATGTTTTGCTAATAACATGGTTTCGAGAGGATTGCTGTACGAATAATCACCCACGGCTGATGCAGCTTCCCAAATCAACCCTCGTTTACTCGCGTCCAACCATAACCCTTTCCCCTCGCTATAAATTCTCCCAGCATTTCTTCCCCGGCATCTCGTTTTTGTGCATCCCTCCTCCACCCCTCCACCGCCGTTTCTGTTCCAAATTCACGCCTTCAG
>JAUCMS010000105.1:14260673-14281356 GCA_032357445.1 Enteromius radiatus
TAAATTAAATTAGGAATAATTAATAGGCTAGTGGGCGATAATACTAATGAGCGTCAATGGGAACCGGCTGTGCTGACCTTCACCGTGCTCTTCCCGAAACTATGTTAAAACATCCCTTAGTAAAAATCATATGAATTTGTATGAGTTAGCTCATACGAATTAGCCACCTTGTAAAATATGTATAAACTGCAGTGAGCTCAGGCGAGTTTAGCAACAACCTATCCTTAACTGAACTGCCAGTTAAGGATAAACTAAGAAGTAAAATTTCCTTTGATGTTTTGATATATAAGAGAGGTCTTTGCAGAAGAAAAACATTCTGTTTCAGAACTCAAAACTTTCGGTCTGCCAAAATGACAGCTTGTGGAATGTACCACTCTATTATGGAATCTGCAGATGATCAATGCCTGCTTCTACATCGCTGCCTGTTTAGCCCCGCCCACCGATTTGCAAATTAACTTCCATTCATACGCATGCAGATAAGAAAACAAAGGCAGTTCTTTAAATAAATTTAAGTCATATTTACATTCACAGGCTGTATGCTGTTTCGTGAGGTGAGGTAAAGAATGAAGAGAAGACAGCTTACTGAAACTAAAGTGTCTGTTCTGGAGCAGTAAGGAATATAAAGTCTAGTCAATGTTATGCAAATAAGAACATTAACTAGTTTGTATAATATGAAAAATACAAACCTGAATACTTAAATTCTTAACAAAAAAGAAAACATTCTTAATAAACACAACAGCCCAGGGTTGTTTGTGAAAAAAATGTCACATTCTTCCCCCAAATTTTATATTGTACACTGTTCAACATTTTTGACAGAAGAAAGAAAAACACAAACACTCAAGCGTAACTGGAAGGCTGCTTTATTGTTTGGAAAAGGTTTCGTGCTCAAATGAAGACAATCTTTCACTGATTCTCACTAAGTCAAGTGGTTGTGCAACACACCCTCTCCTCTCCAACATCAGTGGCAAGAGATAAGAACAACATTATGAACCAAAAACCACTTGAATTATTGTCAGCAAATGAAGGAAATAGCATCTCAGTCATGCTACAAAAGAATAGACAGAAATCAGTATTTATAGAAAAATAAAAGAAGTGGCTGAAAATTAACATAAGCTGAGCACAGAAGGCAAACTGTTTCTCTTTCTACAGACTCAACCTTTAAGAGATTCACCGAGTGACCAACGCACTCTATTTCCCGCCCCATGCTATTTGACAATCTCTGATGATGAAGTCAGGCTGATGCCAGTTAAGTTTTCTTTTTTTATTTTCTTTTTTCCACTTTTTGTCATTTTTTTTGCATTTTGTCTTTTTTTAAGTTTCTTTTTTTGCTTTTTAATAGATGTCACAGACATTCTTTAGTTCAGTTCTTTCTCCCAGTGCTCATTTGAAACAAGCTCCACTTGTTTAGGAGAATTTTATGCAACATCATCTACATTTTCGACAAACAAAATTGGCAGCAAAAGGCACCTTAAACAAACATACAAAGACAAGAAAAGCATAATATAAAGCCTAACCAAACCTGCAAATTGCATTGCTGTGTATCTAAGAGATGAAGAACAAGCTAAGCTTAAGTCAAGCTGCATCACACACATTTAAAGTGACCAAACCGTCACGCACGCTTCGTCCCCTCCCCCCCCTTACCCCACACGCGCACACACACTCGCTCTCAGACTCGGACTGAAAGATCATGGCATTTGGCGATTAGGCCGGAAGATGAAAACAGGGTTTATGGGGGAAGAACATGTAGCGTCCAGTGCATATGTACGTAGTATGTGAGTTGGAGATGGTAGGACGTATTCACACAGGGTGTAAATGAATTGCTGGTAGTGCATTCCCCTCCCAAAAACGGGCGACATAAGCCATAGCAAGCAGCCAGTACATCACCGTGCATTGAAAGCTAGACCCGTGCACGCACACAGACAACACTCGCTCAATCCCAGACGTCTCAAACACGTACACAAGCGCACACTGTGTGGGCCAGGTCAGAGTTTTGGTCGTTCACCGAACGTATTGCACGAAAGAAAGAAAGAAGAACGTGAGCAAATGACAGTCAGTAGTGCTTCACCTCCACTCCAAGCAGAGGTCAACACAGAGGAGGACAGTGCTCTCTCATATCATATATACATTCATATGTATATGTGTGCATATATATACACATATGTACATATACATGTATACATAGATACATATGTTGTATAGCTCTATATATATGCCTTGATTTATGTATAGATTTATATATACTTTTTGCATTTAACATATTGGATTCCCCTCTTTAATGTGAAAAGTGTGTCAAAAAATCTACACCTTCTAACAAATATGTCACAGTCTACCTAGTGAGACCAGGGCAATGAGTGAAGCCATTCTATTAAGGTTATAATTATTTTTCAGTATTAGATTAATAGCAGTAGTTTTTTTTAAGTATTTCTGTATTTACAAAAAACTATGCATGCCGTTAAAATAAAATTATATATTACATTATTTATAGTCTCTTAAAAAGTTCATTCTTAACTTTTCAGCATTTTGTGCTGCTTACAACATAGCCTATACTGTACAATATATTTTTTTAAATGGATTTTTCATTCATTTTTTTTTTCTAATGAATGTATGATCTGTTATTGGTTCTTTTTCTGTTATCGTTTATACAGACGAGCCTGCGTGGCTGCATAAATGAGAATGGTTGAGCTTTGCTGAGCAGAGTTTTTTTTTGTTTTGTTTTGGTTCAGGTCAACACCCTCGCATGCAGCAACTGGACCATCGACACCAGATGAAGGGTAAGGGAAAACCGCTGACATCACTAAAAGAAACAAAAAAAATGAAGTCGCTCTGATGTGTGGAGTTGCCCGGCTCACAGTAAGCTGCTGTGGGACCAGTGCCGAATGGTTATTTGGCATTTAGTGTGGTGGTGTACTGAAGAGAAACAAGGCTGACCAGGGGTCGAATAACTGCACATTTAAAAACCAAGGCCCTCCGTAGAACAGTGGTGAGAATTATAAGCAATATTCTCAGTCTGGATCTCACTTCATCATCACCTCCACAGCAACGCGTTTCCTGCAGTCTGAAATCTCTGAAGCTCGGCTCTGTGTCAGATAGCCCTACTCTTCTCTCTACATGAGAGTTCGATGAGGTGGGAGCGCTCCTGCTTCAGCTCCACCCCACGTTACAAACATTCTCTGGACCTAGTGGAGGCCCTCGATGATGACATCAGAGTCACATGATACACCGTGTTGTATCCTGAGAATAATGGGAAAAGTCAACAAGCATCAGTCTGTCTGAAAGTGTTAAGCAGAAGAGGATCGCTCCACCCCTGAGACATTCCAGAAACTTCCAGACACGAATTGCACACAGCAGATACTCAGACAAACATCTTTGGCTTCTCCTTAAACAGCTGTGACTTCCCAACCATCCAGCTGTCTTTCTAAAGTCCTGTCCTTTTGTCCTGGCTACAATCAAACCATTGCTGAAGATGTGATGGCTTCATACACAGATAAAAACGTCCGACTGGTCCTCAACAAACCGGGACGAGATTAGACGTAGACACGCTGCAAAACTCTTTAAAGAAATATAGCATGTAAAAATCAAATGAAAAAATATTAGAATTCTATTTTTCTAAAATTAAAAACAAAACAAAACTGCCACTTTCTCAGAAACGGTTATAGCTCATCTCATCTAACCTCTGATGAGGATTAAAAATGCCAACCAACTTGCTACACCCCTAATAATGCCCACACCTTTACCCCCCACCCTCCCAGGACCCACCTACCATATGACCCGCAGCGCGGGCAGTGCTGTAGGTGAGGTAAGCGATATTGCTGCATACAAATAAAATAAGAAGCTTTAGGAATTACAGTGTTATTTTGTATCATTTTCTTCTCGTCTCCATACACACACTTTCCGACACATTTAGTTTTCCCATTCACTCCATCTCCTGAGCAGCAAAAAATGGGATGTTCCTAGTATCCTTCCTCTCAAATAACGTGCCACAATGCTAGTATTTGTTTCAATGTACATAAGCCACTGATTAGTCACAGGCATTTTGCACCATCTGAAGCCAATCCCAAATTCTGTCCTAAAGTTTGACAATCTATTTCGGAGCCAAATTGGGTTTTCAAACGAAATTCGATTTCTGGACGTAAAATTTAGCCAGTGGACAGCCTCAAACATCGTCAAGCCACTGTGGTGGTCTGTATTAGTGTTTTGTGGACTATGATTACTCATGCAAAATTTCTGATCAAAACATGCCATCATGCAAGTCATTTCTATGCATTGAACAAGCACAATAATTTATTATTCATTTGGAGATGTGTATTGGGGGCCCCTGGTTATTGCCCCCGGTCCTATCGGTGTGAAAGCCCATGTAGAAAAAGCCTTTTGATGCAGGTATAACAAAGTTATCATGACACAGTTACTGAGGGTGACATGGGCAAAATGTTAAATGTTAAATTCGTATTTTTCCTCCTGTTTTCTCCTTTTTTTGCCGCTCAAATAATGTAAAGACCATGTAAAATATATATCCGATGCTAACAAACACAAAGAGACCGTTGGAATCAGCCAGACTCTTGGTGTTGTTTCACACTCATGTCTATCCTGCTCACTCTCACAGTAACGTTGAGTTCGTACACATATATGAAATGAAACTCCTTCGTCATCCGCCTCGGGAAGCTGATCCATTCATGAATAGCAGTGTTTGTTTTCTGCATGGAAAGTTCGCCGATGCAGTTCAGAAGCATGGGATTCGATCCTAGTTCTCCCTTGGATTATCACATTCCTGCTCTGTGAAGAGTTCCATACTCAAGCGCAATATAGCCCTCTAAAATACACTTGATCAAGTATCGGTCTTTTTCTGTTCGTATTGGATTCTGTTTAAAATCGAGTCTCGATGCAACAGTGTCAAACAGGAAGCTGATTATGTTTGGTTTAACTTGGAAGTGTCTTCAAGCTTTAAGGAACCCCAACACTTTTCTTCGCCCCGATACGCCAGTGACGTTTGTAAACAATTTTTTGTCGTGTTGCTTCGGCTTTTGTTTTTTCCTCTTAAATGAAAGTAATCTGTACAGATCTGTATAGTTAGCGTCAGGGTTTCCATTCGCTTGAAATGACAGTTTTTGTTATAATATCGTCATGATCGTTATCGCTGTCCACGAGTGTGATACCGCAGCAGTCCTAACACTTGGATTCCCTGACGTCTTTTTGGTTTCGGCCCTTCTCCTTGCGGCCCTTGCCTTCGTTGTTGTCGTCCTGTTTCTCCTTCTCGGGCTTGGTGACACTGTCGTAGGACGGCAGGGATGCAGTGGAAGGCGTGCCCTCTTTCTTCTCCTGATTGGTCCCTCCGTTCTCCAGTTTGTTGTTGGCAGGCCTACGTTTGCAGAGGAATCCTCTGCGTGCCAGGTGGCCTCGGTACGCCCTCTGGATGATGATGGCTGACACCTCCTCCTGCTTACGCCGCAGCGTGGTAGTGATGGGCTCATATGACACCTTGGAAGGATTCGCCGCCACAAACCGTTCCTCCATTTGCTGGCGCATCATGTCCAGGTCGCCGCTGTCACCCAGCACACGCTTGGTGAAGGCGAATAGGATATCCAAGCAGTGAATGCGGTCGCCGCTCACCATGGGCATGTCCATGGCAATCAGCTCGATGATGTTTGGCTTTGGCACACGGAGAGGATGTTCTAATGTATCTGCAAAGTCTGGCAGCTTGGCGAAGGTGATGAACTGCGAAGCGTCTGGGTCGAACTTCTCCCAGATTTCATAGAAGGACTCAAAGTCGTCTTCACAGAGTGGGTCAGCACTCTCCTCGGTGGCAACGCTGAAGTTCTCCAAGATGATAGCGATGTACATGTTCACCACAATCAAGAAGGACACAATGATGTACATCACGAAGAAGAAGATTCCCACTGAGGGATTGCCACAGTCGCCCTTGACTGTGGTTCCTGGGTTCTCCTTCTCAGGGTTGCAGTCAGGTGGATAGTTCAAGATAGGAGCCAAGAGGCCATCCCAGCCAGCTGATGTGGTGATCATGAATAAACAGATCATGCTGTTGCCAAAAGTTTCAAAGTTGTACATGTCATCAATTCCTACTTCTCGTTTCACGTAGGCAAAATTAGACATGCCAAATATGGAGAAGATGAACATGACAAGAAAAAGCAACAGGCCGATGTTGAACAGCGCAGGAAGTGACATCATCAAAGCGAACAGTAATGTCCGGATGCCCTTGGCTCCTTTGATTAGACGCAGAATACGACCGATTCGAGCCAGACGGATGACCCTGAACAAAGTTGGTGACACAAAGTACTTCTCAATGAGGTCAGCCAGGAACATACCTGAAAAACGAAGCAAAGGCAAATTACAAAAGGGTCCAAAGCTTATAAAATGTCACAGATAAATAACCAGTCAGTCGCATTTTGAAGCAACACTTACCCACAATGGACAAAATGACAACGACACAGTCAAAGATGTTCCAACCATTGGTGAAATAGTAGTGTCGCAGAGCAAAGAGTTTCAGGACGAACTCGCCGGTGAAGGCTACAATGAATATGAAGTTTATCCAGTACAAGATGTTCTCTGTCTCTTCTGACTGATCATCTGTTTCCACCATCATGGTTACCATGTTAAGACAGATGAGAATCATGATGGAAATGTCAAAGGCCTGCTGAGTGACAAAGTCAAATACCATCCCTTGGATTTTGTTCTGTAAAGAAAATAAAAGAAGGAATTCAGAAAAGATAAACATGTAGGACAAGAAGTGTTACTTAAAAAATGAAATGAAAATATATTTTCTTCTAAAATACGAAAGAACATGTCAAAAACCCAAATCTGTCTGCTTACTAGAGGTCTAGGGATGGGTTTCTGTGGTTTCTTTGAGCCCAGTTTCTTCATAGCATTGTAGTACTTTTTCTGTTCTTCTGTCATGAAGATATCCTGACCTCCAAAGTATAGGAACAAAAGCAGACTGGTTACAACCTGAAAATCTTGCTCAACCACATGTGCGTACATTAAGGAGATAAATGCCATTAAGCATTAAATTGCAAGTTTATCTAAGAAAATACAGACAGAATAGGAGTTCACCTAAAAATGCAGAGAGAAGGTATGAAAGTGCAAAGCACAGAGAAGAAACTTAGGTGAAGACAACTCTCTAGAGATGAAAAAGAGAGAAAACACTTATCTTTTTCTTCTGTTGGTTAAAGTTGTCAATAATGACACCAATGAAGAGATTCAGAGTGAAGAAGGACCCAAAGATAATGAAGATGACAAAATATATATACATGTAGATGTTGTCCTCATAGATGGGCTGGTCCTCAACCTACAAGTATCAATAAGCAAAAAGTGACTCACATGAATAAACAGCCAAAAAAACACAAACAAACAAAAAAAAGCATAAAAACGTCCGCACCTTTCTAGAATCCACAGCAGCATACATGATGTCCATCCAGCCTTTGAATGTGGCCTAGTTCATATAGAGAAAAAAACCCAACTCAAAGCTATGCACAGTAACACAAACTCTTTCCCGCTGGCAATGACTGGCAACTTTTTTCAAAAAATGCTGGCGGAGAAAGAGTTTACTGAGCAAGGTTTAAAAGAGTGGATTTTAACAACTGATATACAAAAGATATGAGACGACTTACCACTTGCAAGAGAGCCAGGTAACCAGCACCCACATTATCGAAGTTGATCTTCACATTCTTCCAGCGAACCTCTGTGTTGTTTGCGTTGATGAGTGCAAAGCATTCTGTCCTGTTGTTGACAACGTCAGGTTGAAAATTCGCCTCCTCTGTCTCATTGAAGCAGTAATAGTATTTCCCAGCAAACAGGTTGACGCCCATAATACTGAAGATCAGCCAGAAGATCAAACACACCAACAGCACATTCATAATGGAGGGGATGGCACCCACCAAAGCATTCACGACAACCTGCAGGACAAAAAAAAAAAAAAAAAATGGGGGAAGCGGGCAAAAAAGGGGGATGGATTTCAATACAGAGTTTGAAATAAAAATAAAAAAGAAGCAGAGAGAGTAGGTGTTAGACTGAAATAATTAAGATATTCTGATGGTCACATGTTGAACATGTAATGTGCATATCTTCAAGCTCTTTCGAAACAAATCTAGTTTTCGACCATAGAATGCCTTACATTTGCAATAAAAAGGTAAACTAATCTTTTTAAAACATCATCTAGGAGTTTTTGTTGATAAATGTTTAATAACAAATAAAGTGTAGTAAATTCTGGCCATTTGTTTATCTGTATATACATGCAAATATAGTACCACTAATATATATTATTGAAAAAAATTTAAGAGGTAGAGGTTTAAGCTTTACTTTACAATTACTGTGCTGACTCCTTAATAATGAATTACCCAAAAGCCCAATTGTAATTGTTTTTGTGCAAGAGCAAGGAGATTAATACACAAATATATTGTAACTTAACATAGAATCTACAGATGACAAAACTAAGATGATGCAAACTGGTATGGCTTGATTCACAAACAGAAATGAAGTGAAAAAAACTATAAAGTGTGCATTAAAGTGGCAAAAGTTATACAAACAAAATGCATGAAAACTTCTTATGTGAAGTGCTTAATGAAATGTTTCATTCAAATTTAAATTTCAGCAGCTTTTATCACATTTACGGATAGCCACAATGGTTTCTCTCTGTCTGCTTGCTGGATATCACATGCTCTACTTCTATCTGTTTCTCATTACTTACTTACTACCTTATTTGCAAGTCATTGCAACATTGTTTCCCATTCATTGATTGGATAAAAGTATTATTATAAAATCCTATATTATCTAAAAAAAATCCAGAATTGTACTAAATATGAAGAGTTTTTAAAAATGAGAATGGGTAGCAATTTCATGCTTGGCAATGGTGTAGCAAGTAGCAAGAAACAAGCAGAAGCAAAATTTTGCCAGTATCCAGAAGATATGTGGAACTCAGTTTGTAGACCATTGCCACTTTTTATTTATTTTTTACTAGTATATAAATACATAATACGTATATAAATAAAACCGCCAAAAATGTTTATTTCTTGCCATACCAGGATACCACTTAGTGTCACAAAAGAACCCAGATATTAAGAGAAAACTATCTGCCCAGTGTGAGGTAGAAATGTAAAGGTAGACATTGTAGAGGAAGACTCCCACCCTCCCAGTCACCCTCTCACTCATGGTACACACAAAAGCTGTGATGTCAGCACACTATCTGGTTTGGTGATGCCAGAGATGGTCAGCCAATAACGGTGCATGCAGGGCCTCAATCCTAGCAGTAGCCATGCCCCCACCCCCTTTATACATTTAAATAGATATTTAAAGATGTCAATGATCTAACTAACTCTTAAATTAGTGATCCTTACTTTTCATATTCAGGCTTGAATTCATGAATTAGTGCAACTTCTATTAATTTGAGGTATTTTAAAGTGTAGGAAATGTATCAAAAATTCTAAACAAATAAGTAAAAACAAATCACTCTCTGGTAGTGAAATATGACCTGTACATAATCCTGGTATTCAGGCAGTCAGTGGAGCTTGTTCAGCAATAAGCCTGGTGTATATGAGTCAATGAGATGGTTATGCAGAGATTAGCTATGATATAACCAAGGGGGGAACATGACTTTCTTTTTACACCTTCAAGAACATGCATTCTACATGATATGCAATGGCAAATAGATAAAACCAGAATATGAACAACAGAGTGGACACAAAGAAAGGTAATGCAGTAAGTCAAGCAAAGAAAAAACAAAACAGATAGGGCTACAAAAAAAACGACTAGTTTTAATGCAGTTGCAAGTTCTAGCGATAAAATAATTATTTAGGAAATGATCTGCTGATCTTCTGGTTTTGCTTTTCATTGCCTATTAATCGTTAACATATGACTTAAAGGACTGAAATTTTAATATTTTTACCTCATTTACAGTTTTTATTGTGAGTGATCAAAAAAGAATTCTATATGATTTTTAACCATGCTGTCTCTTTTATAGCTCAAGTTATCAAGCGAATATTATATTTAAACCTAACACAGATAAAATGAAACCAGTCTGTAATTACACACCTTGAGAAAAACTACCAGAATAACCGAAAAAAAAGCTGTCTTTTTAATACATTAATCTGTAATGACTGGAGTGGATGCAGGAATTGGTGGATAAGTATTAGGTTGCAGAAAAGAGCAGGGTGAAGACAGAAGGACGACTTAAGAAAGTCGCAGAGGTTCTTTAAGAGAAACAGTGAACCTTTAAGGCATTTGGATGCTAGAAACATCACAAAAAGGCCTTCAACTAATGTTGTTGCGTGAATGGTAACCGAACAAAAGAAATGAATGGTTGTGATGAGGCAGCTTCACATAATATCCCTCTCGTCTTTATTCTAAAAACCATAAGTTTCCCCAAAAGTTGCTATAAGATTATTTGTGTTGTCAATTGAATGGAAAAGGAATTTCTTAATGTTTCTAGACATCTAAGAAATCAATAAAAATCTTCATATTTCAGCTGCATCATGACGCAATGTTTTAAAATACATGCACTTGAAGGATAGGTTTAGCCAAAAAACAATGTCATTTGGATTTCCAGAATCCTGATAGGTTTGCTTATTCTTCTGTAGCTGTGGTTTTGCTTTCTGCACAATGGTGGTTTTTGGCATGCAGTCGTGTTCTCACAGAGTGACTGGCATGCATAGGGCAGCCCTGGATCTTACCCTCATGCCCTCAAACCGGGACAAAGCTCTCAGGGGCCTGAGAGCCCTCAAAGTCCTCAGGGACTTTATGGGGCCCAAGTCTGAGTAGCCCAGCGCATTAGCTATAAGGCTGACTATAGACACCTATACAAAGAGAGAAAGAGGAAGGGAGGAAGAGAGAAAGAGATGGGCCAAAGTGTTAGAGTCAAGGAGGACGTCAAGGAGAAAGAGAGAGGACCCTACGTTGACACTGAGCTGGAGAGGCAGTAAACAGATATATACATACATATAGAAGGGCTTGCTCATGTATGTATGCATATATGTGTATTCAACAACAGAGAGAAAGAGAGAGAGAAGGAGAGATTCAGGTTAAACATGGGGTTAACCAGTCATAGGTACTGTGTTGTTGCGTGACCCAAATGTTTGCACTTTTGATCTTAGTATGCGATTGGTTTTTGGTATCGCAGGCAGACGAAGCTTGGAAAGCAGCTTACAGCAAACCTGGAAGGAAACTTTTGATTGAGAAATACAAAAAACAGAGGTGAAGGGACACATTTAGAGAAGAGGTGTGCACAAACTTACAAGCACGTTCACTGTACTTTGTACACACAAGATACACACAATACGTACAAACACCAACCGCGTACGGTACACACGAGACCATTCGAGAGTCATTAGGGTAACAGGGCGGTTTGGGAGAGTAAGGAGGCAGAGAGAGAGAGGAACTCCTGTAAAAGAACAAGAGAGTCCTAGCAGAGACCTTACCCTGGCCCCTCACTTCCCGGCCCTCTTATGCCCCCTCAGGCCCTCTGTGTCCATCAGCACTATAGAGAGACAAGGTTACAGTGCCTGTCAGGGACAATAACTAACAAATTTTAGGACTTATATCCACATAGACATGTAATTAAACACACAATTGGCCAACCAAATAGGCTATGTTTATAAATGTGGGCAGTCATTTAGATGCATTAATGGCTTTGTCATCCATACCATGATGACCATTTCCAAATGAACCATTTTTACAAGTTAATTTACTTTACTTTATTAATTTATTTATTTATTTATTTATACAAATAAATAAATAAATCACTTTGAAAGTGAAAAAAAAAACTGTAAGCATTAGTAACACTCTACAAAAATGGAAATTAATGAAAAAGTAATTATTAATACATTTTAAGTAATAACTGCATAAATAACCTTTTAATTAATAAAAAAATATTGGAATTATTGGAATTTAAACTTGAATTTTTAGACATGGAAAAGCAATATGAATGATTCATATTAAATGTTTATATTATTCTGTGTGGTTTTAACCAAATGAATTATCTATAATAGATACAAAATTATACAATGTATGACAAATTATGTGAAACTTACATTTTCTTACGTTCCCTTTTTATGATTGCAAATCGACAAACTCAGGCTCAATCTGTTCATATACCCAAGAATCTTATTAAGTTTTTTTCTTTTGGTTGTTAATACTCTGAAAGAGGGAAATACACTAAAAATAAAATAAGATAATGCCACTAGTGACAATGTTTCTTTTCTACAGTAACATTTTTTACCATAACATCAGTACATATAGCAAGAATAAATCAATATTATAAGTACATATATTGGAAACATGACTGATAAACACTAAACTGAATGCCAAGCACTCTAATTCTAAAATCAGAATTAGACAATGACCACTGACCTCAGAGCAGACCACGAGGACCAAAAGGAATAGATTAGAAAAACACGTTTGTTTGTATTGGGAATATAATTAATCGCCAAAAGGACTGACAGTGCACCATGAAATCCTCAAAACTACTGCATATAACTGCAGAACAGTCAATCTGATGTGATGTGATAACAGCTGTGATTTATAGATATTAGTGTAAGTTACTTACATCTACAATGAAGAAGTCCAGCCAGCACCATGCATTGGTGAAGTATTTGACAAAGCCATAGGCTACCCATTTCAGCAACATTTCCAAGATGAAGATGTACGTGAAGACTCTGTCTGCATATTCTAGAATGATCTGGATGGTTTTCCTCTGTTCAATGTATACATCCTCAAATGCCTTAGAAACAAAACAGAAAAAAGGGATTTATATATAAATTTAATTAGCAGTGTTACTGAATGTTCAATTTATCTCACTAATTTTGGTAACAGTAATGCACATAAAAACATTTACATTGTTAAAAACAAACAAACAAATAAAAAACATGGTAATTAAATCTTGATGCATGTTTGTAAAAACTTATTTTCAAAAATTGTTTTGTTTAAGATTTATCAACTGCTGCGTTCCCTACAATCATTCTTCACTTTCAGTACCTGACATCACCAAGGTGTGGCACTGCAACCCCACTTACACTAGCTCACTCTTTCACTTCAGCGGGAGTTTGGGCACGATCCCTAACAGTAGCTGTGAGAGAGGCAGCAGAATCGTCTGCATGTGGGGACATTTCTACAGCATTTGGCTACAGTCCCTAACAGCAGACATGAGATACTGCAGCCCCAAGCTGAGGTGCAGGGGCCGGTACAGTGCAATATAGTGATAGCCATTAGCTACTTACATAGATCATATACCACAGTATGCTTTGCAGCCTCAATCACATTAAAATCTACCTGCACTAGCATTATATCGCATTAGTATCCCACATATACATTGTGAAAGGTTGAGATATCTACACTGTGCCCATATATCTTCCAATCCTATTTCAGAATCTTTATTTCAGCCTTTAATTCTTTCAGGTTCTGCAATCCTTTTTCACTGATGTTACCATAAGAGGTTATGAATTGACATGGACGTTTTTGAGGTCTACAATCTTTATCTAATTTACAGCAAATTAAATAACTAATTTATCTGTAACACACAGAAAAGAGACGCAACGCTTTCAAAAATTTGGGTATAAACTAAAGGCCTGGATCTCTATCAAATGTATTTTGGTGAGGGAAAAAGAGCTTAACCCTAAGAATATGTTAACCTCAGAAGATCAAACTAAACATTGCATGAATTATTACGCTGTTGTTGCTGTTCTTGTAACCCCAATGTAAAGTCCTCAAAATGCAAACCATTATTTGAGTGATTTTGTCATTTTCTAGAAATATGCACTTAATTAATAACAACATTACACATTACACAAAAACATTTAATAAATATGTGACCCTTAAGCACAAAACCAGTCACACTGGTATATTTGTAGCAATAGCCAAAAATACACTGGTTGGGTCAAGATTATACATTTTTCTTTTTAGCCAAAATGGTATTTTGTAAATTTCCTACCATAATATAAAAATGTAATTTCTTCATTGCTAAGAACTTCAACTGGACAACTTCAGATGCGATTTTCTCAATTTTTTTATTTTTTTTTTCCATCCTCGGATTCCAGATTTTCAAACAGTTGTATCTCAGCCAAATATTGTTCTATCCTAACAAACCATACATGAATGGAAAGCTTATTTATTCAGCTGATGTAAAACCTTCAGTTTCAAAAAATGGACTCTTTTGACTGGTTTTGCGCTCCAGTGTCTCATATTTAGCCTAAATTAAGCTTCCACTAACAAAGTACTTTTGAGACCAAATGTTGGCTTCTGGTTATCAATAAATATTGCCAATAAAATAAAGTAAGTGTTTGTGAGTATGCATGTATTTATTTGATCCTTAAAAAATGGAATATGAGCTTCAAATGCTTTTGAATGGTGTCATGGTGTACTGCATCCGTGGATTGTGGTTTACACCTTATATAGTAGCATTTTTTTTTTTGGAAACATTATTATGTGTGTGCATGTGTGTGACCTCACCAGAGCTCCAGAGCTGAGAAGAATCATGAAAATGATAAGTGTCTCAAACCAGTTGTGTTCAACGATGAGGTAGGAAGTTTTCCTCAGGAACCACCAGTACTTTCCCCAGCCCTCGGTGATAGACACGTCACAGCATTTGTATCGTGCCACACAAGCTGGAAAACACATTACACACCTAATTAATACACATTTACATCAAATCAACACTCACAATGTATGCTTTATTGCCTAAAGCTAAAACAAATGTACAGCTTTACCAATGAAACTTCAATGTGTAATACATTATATACTAGGACTGTCAATCCAATTTTGATTGAGTATCATGGATATATAATATCAAAGTTAGATTTAAATCAAGAACATTTACTTTTTTAAAACAAATTTGCCTGCATTGCTCACCATCAGTCCAGCAGGCCTCTGGGTCTAAGTACTCCTCCACGACCTCCACCACAGCCATTTCCTCCTCATCAGGCTTTATATCAATAGTGCTTCCCTCTGAAGAGCTGGTGTCATCCAGCTGGAGGAAAAAAATACAAATAGATGTATCAATGTACATTTTATGCGTTGCGATGCATTCTTAATACTTTGTTTTTATCAATTCATTTTAACAAGATCTTCCCAAAACTACAGATGGTCTCGAAACAAGGTCAACACAAGGTGACTCTGAACCCAACTATCCAGTCACTGCTTTCTCCTGTGAAAACCTTCTGCTGTTGTGTTAGTCCACAGAAATCCCTGAATGCAAGATACAATATAAACTGATAACTGAACATGAGTAACAGTTAGCCAAAATTTTAACCCACTAGTAAGTAAACTGAAGACAGATGTGTCCTAGCACTAACCTTCAATGTTCTTCTGGGTGTCTAGCTTAATTAGCATTCACTCTACCCATGACACAATTAACCTTGACTCAACACTAACTGAATTAACAAGGTTAAAAACTATCATCTGCATATGCAAATCAGACAGTGATGAATGACTTTTTGCTGTATTTTATGCAAATAAGGTGTTGTGTATTGATTTAATTTTTGTTTTAAATTATAGATCATCACATCTGTTTTTATGTCTAGCCAACAACTGAAAACGTTAAAAAACGTTAGAAAATTTGTTAACCTCATTAATATATATATATATATATATATATATATATATATTATAATTTAATAAAGGTAATATGAATTGTTTTAAAAAAAATACTATTTAAATAAACTCAGTAACCTAAAATGCATATAATGTATATATGTATAATATGTTTTCTGGAAAGTTGCATTGGGTGAAAAAAAAATTGCATAGGGTTTATAAGGTTTTTACATTAAACCTTATCATATTTACACTCCACAAATTCTATAAATCTTAACAACATCATTAAAAACACCAAACCTAAAGAAATTGTTTGTGAAACTGAAAGTACTACATGTGATAAATACACTACACAAATAAACGCAATAACTGATTATATTATTACACAATTTTGACTTGAACATACAGTATATCCTGTTATTTCTGATTATTAATTTACTACAAGTTGCCATATTAAATGTTGATATAGCTACATGTTTATATTATATTTTTACATGGAAGTTAATTAAATATGACATATAAGCCGCGTGCACAGTTCATCAAACCCTCTCCTACTGCAAGCATCTACCATCTTTTAGTACACACACACACTGGCATGTAAGTATAACCATACAAACATATTCCTCAGTCTCCTGGAAAAGCCTGACCCTGATCACAGTGGGCCAGGATGACACAGCAGTTTTATAAAACCTGAATCGTTAACACACACACACATACACCGGCAGTCGAAAGCGTCAAAAGCATCAAACAACCCTTACACACCACCACTGCAGTCCTCCCTGAGCCAGCCTGGCCAATCAAAAATGAAGACCCAACCAGCACTGCTTCGATTGGCTAACAGAAATGATCCACTGGCTAGATGTTTAGCACGTGTAGTTCAGCCGTACTGGATCTGTTACGTCTAAACTGGGTCAAGGTGACCCAGTCTTTGCACAGAGACCAGAACAATAACAGGAGAGTATAAATGTATATGTGTGCTAACATCAATGGTACACATTCTAAAAACACATTATTTCTCTCAATTCATAAGAACTCATGCTTGATCTTCACTTTGAGGTAGGTAAACTGCAGGATGATAAGTGATCGCTGACATTGTTTTCTGGTTCATTTTTGTGCCCTGGTTGCATGCTAAAACGTACATTAAGCAGTATTACCTTTTAGCGACTAGTTATGCTCTTTGCTGCTCTCTTGTTACCACAGAATTAATAACCCAATTTTATTAAAACTTGTGTGCACACAAATGCACGTGTTTGAACACACATGCAAAGAAAAAACATTACATCATTTGGTGGACTGCATCTATTCTTTGGCTGAGTGGCTCAGCACTCAGCAGAAGCAGCAAGGCAATAAATCAGGGGAATAGCACAACTCAACATTCTTATACTGCCTGCAAAGCCTTAATCCACCCATACTGCTGTAATCTGCAGCCTGTAATCAACTACTGACACTGATTTCATCTAGTCACGCTCTACAAACACATACTGCTATAGTCTGATCATACTCCCTTATTAAAGTTTTTAATCATTTCATTAATTTAAATATATGCATTTGAGCTTAATGCATTTGTCAAAATTTCA
Organism: Enteromius radiatus; assembly: GCA_032357445.1. Classification (NCBI taxonomy): domain Eukaryota; kingdom Metazoa; phylum Chordata; class Actinopteri; order Cypriniformes; family Cyprinidae; genus Enteromius; species Enteromius radiatus. The sequence goes on from JAUCMS010000105.1 coordinate 14,277,773, forward strand.
AACACAAAAGGCTGTTTTTCTAAGATTGTAAGTCAATGCAGTCCTGATTATCTATATTTATTTTAGACATGCTCTGCTGACTCAAGGATCCTTCATTTGGCATTTTATTAATAGAGAAGTCATCTTTAATCAAGAAACCCTAATATGGCCTCAGGAAATATATAAAGAGATGCAACCGAATGTTACACAATCATTTTCAATGCTCCAGGAATACACAAGCTAACTCTTTCTGAAAGTGAAATGATGCAAAAAGCAACATGGGCTCAAAATGATGATCTTTGTGAATTCTGTACAGTAAGCAGCAGTAAGCCATTTTCAACTCCTCAAAGAATACTGTAAGGGCTAATTTTTTATAATACACAAGAAAAATATGAAGTAAAGTTAAAAGATGTCTTTACACTGTGTTGTCTTCAAATTCTTTATAAGGATCCAATGCCACATTAAAGTATGGCAACTCTGATGCTGCTTTGGTTCTTTACAGTACATTCAGAAGAGCGTAAATTTTGCCTTGCCACAACAACATATCACTCGTATTACAATGAATGGGAGAAACTTTGAAGTGCAATAAGTCTCAACTTCTAAATAAAAGGGCCAATCACCAGTTGGCAAAGTCATTGTGTCACTGCAACATTTATTGTCCTGAGTCACACTTACATGCGCATTGGCTAGACCTTGTAGCCAAAAATATGCTTTTTAATGTTATGAGAGTATCCAAAACAAGATTTATAAGACTGATCATGTCAGATTTCACAGCTGATATTAAAAGGGACAGCTCACCAAAAACTAAAAGTTTTGTCATCGACACGTTACCTTAATGTTGTTCCAAACTTGTATTAGTTTCTTTCTTATGTTGAAAATAAATTAAGATATTTTGAAGAATGCTGGTAATCAAACAACTGATGGTCCCCACTGACCCCCCATAATATTCCTTACACTAATACGTATGCCAATGGGAACCAAAACTGTTCAATTCTGTCAAATCTTGTGTTCTACATAAGAAAGAATTGTCATAAGGGTTAGTGAACGAAGACAAAATGTTAATTTTTGGATGAACTATTTGTTTCAATGTGAATTTGGGAAGCAGTTTTGGAAATTTCAGCATTTCCCCATTCAAGTAGATAGTAAATACGGTCACCAAGTCAATTGACTTTCCTAAAAAATGACTTTAGCATTACTCACATCTTTGCTATTTTCCACATCAGATTCACTACTGAAGTCCTCTGTGTTGAGGTTCTCAAAGTCTGACTCTCCCACAGCGATGGGAACCCGTACCGTTAGGTTGGGGTTGTGTATGAAGGACATGGGCTCCTCATCAATCATGTACTTTCCTACGCTGCTTCCAATGCCGCTTGTGGTGCCATTACCGTTCTTGGGGTAGTTCAGATCACCACATTTGATGTCAACACCAGTGTGGTTACCTATGATGTTGAGTTTTTTGTCATACATGTCATCAAGGGGTTTGTCTTCGTCTTCCAAAGGTTTCTTCTTCAGGACGTGGGCCACCAGGAGACGTACGTGAACTTTTAACCAAGCGATACCCTTCTTAATGCGGATCACTGAAATTTGCAGGTTGTTCTGCTCACCATCGTCATCTGTGGCTGCCAGATTATCAGCACTGAAGGAGCTGAGCAGCAAGGCCAAGAACAGGTTCAGTACCTGATCAAGAGAAGATCACAGATTTAGCTTTTACATATGATGAAGTTTGAAGACAACAAGACCATAGGTTGTCATTTTTTGACTCCACAATGCTCAAGTATATAATTGCAGCATTATGTGACCGAAATGCATCCTGGATATGCTATTATTTTGCAAATGTGCAAACCCCAATGAGACCTGCAATCATTTATTTGAACTACAAAATGTGATAGACATTTCTTAGGAAATACTGAAAAAGACAGCAGGTAGGACTATAACATTGGAAAGTAAGTGAGCAGAGAAGAACTCTAAAACTCACCACCAAGTTTCCAATGACCATCACCATCATGAATACAATGAGACACATTGATTGTCCAGCCACCTCCATACAGTCCCACATGGTTTCAATCCATTCTCCACACAGCACCCGGAACACAATAAGGAAGGAGTGGAAAAAGTCGTTCATATGCCAGCGGGGCAGCTCGCAGCTCTCTGCGATCTTACACACGCAGTCTTTATAGCTCTTCCCAAACAGCTGCATGCCCACCACAGCAAAGATGAAGACGATGATGGCCAGCACCAGGGTCAGGTTTCCCAAAGCTCCCACAGAGTTACCAATGATCTTGATCAGCATGTTCAGAGTGGGCCATGATTTGGCCAGCTTAAACACCCTCAGCTGCACAAGAGAGAAGTTTGGGATTCACAAAAGATTCAGAAAAAGAGAACAAGACATTTTACTCTAAAATACTTTACAATGCAATTTAAAATTGATGGCAAAGCTAAAATTTCAACAGCCATTACAAGATCCTTCAAAAATCTAAAATGTAGATTTGGTCCTGAAACTGGAAACTGTGATACATATTTTTCAGGATTCTTCAGCATTATGTGTTACATTTTTTATATTTAATTCTCAATCAATAAATATAATTTATATTATCGCACTGATCCCTGATTTTTTGAACAGTACATTTTTCACACCAGATCTAATACCACAGCAAAAACCTAATATGCTAATATACACAAATCATTTTGTGTATTTAATTTTTACATAATATATTCAAATATTATCAAATTAAACATTACGTTTAAAAAAAATTCTGTAGTTTTGGTACTTCTGACATTCCTGCATAAAACAATAGAGAAAGGCAAATGCAAAAACAAGACGTAATTGATGCTTATACCTCTAATAAAATGTATCTATATATCTATTATATAGAAACATGTGCATGGACATGTTTTCACTCATGACGCACCAATCTGAAGGATCTGAGCACAGACAGCCCCTCTACATCTGCCAGCCCCAGCTCCACCAAGCTCAGGCTCACAATGAAGCCATCAAATATATTCCAGCCCTCCTGGAAGTAGTAGTATGGATCCATGGCTATCAGTTTGGCAAACATTTCAGCTGTGAAGATACCTGTAAACACCTGAGATAAAAAGAAGACAAAGAAAAGGCTCATCAAGATGATCTCAACATAGCTGAGAAAAAAATGTTGATGATACATTACAGATAAATATACTAGCATCTAGTCCATATAAAAAGGTATTTAGATTGTACATTAACATTGGCTGTGCCTGTATCATGAATACTGTAAGATCACTAAATTGAATACATGGAGCAATGGATCAGCAGATAATAGAAACTAGAACGGTAAAGAAAGGCTGGTTTAATGCAGGTTGCATTTTCAATGTAGGTCCATCAGATACAGAGAAGCAGACATGAGTGTTGCATTGCCAGAGACATAACTTAAAATGGAAATGTGGGACAGGGTCCAGTATTGCTGCTCATTACAGAAATGGGCAGATGGTTAAGGCTGAGAAAGGAAATGGCTGAATTTAAGGCTGTTGAATGATTAAAAAAAGCTATTAAATTAATTATATGATATGCCAATCAATCAAACATATATATATATATATATATATATATATATATATATACACACACACAC
>JAUCMS010000105.1:14290818-14304000 GCA_032357445.1 Enteromius radiatus
GAATGAGTAAAGGCAGGTGAGCGAAAACTTTTGGTAATATAGTGTATATATATATATATATATATATATATATATATTAATAATAGTTATTTCCAAGACAATAAGTACAAACCATTTTAAATAATAAACATGCAACATGGTGAAGTCAAAAGAACTGAGAGTAAGAGGAATAAATGCGCACCAGTTGGTACAGATTCTCCCAGAAGTCTTGTGTCATGAGTCGGAAGAGAGCAAGAAAAGCCCAACCAAATGAGTCAAAACTAGTGTAGCCGTAGTTTGGGTTGCGTCCAGCCTTCATGCAAATATAGCCCTCCGGACACCGTCTACATAAACACACACATAAACACACTATACTACAAATATATCTGTGCTTTTGTCTTTACCGGATCATATCTTGACAATAAAAAAATATTAGAGTGTGCCATTATTTGAAAATAAATATTTAGATATTTAGACTTAAAAATATCTTAAATAATTGTTGATCATTTAGTGTTGGAAAAATGATGTTTGTCTGTGTATGTTTCCACTCTTCACCCTGCGTCTGAGCTGTTTCCACATAGCAGCGCATCCAGCATGCCTGGCAGAAAGTAGAAGTTTGCTGTGAAATGAGAAGAGAGAAAAGAAGATAGACTTGTAAAATGTGAAAACCATGTCTAAAATCATCAAAAAGTCTTCTAATATTTAATATTTGTTATATGATAAAAGTGCAAAAACTTTGTTGGAGAATAAAAAAATCTGAGAACAGCACTGCTTAATGCAACTGTATTAGAAAGCACCCTATGTAGTCAAAGCTTTGCCCACTTACTGTCATTCATGATGTATTCATTGAAGTCAAAGCCTCTGCTACCATTGGCCAGGTAGGATTCAGTTTGATTGAATGGCCAGATGACACATTTTTGCCGAAGATTACCCATGAACAACTGTAGACCGATGAGGGCAAATACACTTAGACAGAACACAGTCAGAATCATCACATCTGACAGCTTCTTCACTGACTGGATCAGAGCACCCACAATGGTTTTTAGCCCTGTGGGAAGAGGAGGAGACAAACACAACGAGGAATATACAGTCTGCAACACAAGCGATTAACCTCACACACACACACACGCATGTTCTACACTTTCTTGATTTACACACTTGATGTCATTCTTTGTGATGTGTTCCACTATAAAACATTATTAAATTTAAGTATTTAAATACTTTAATAAGAGAATCATTTACTTTTCCTACATAAGAAAAAACTATAAAATCAGCATATATCCATAATTAAGCAATCATAGCACTGGTTTCTTGAATTTTCTTACACACACACACATCATAATAAATAATTGTTTGCTTATATAAATCCATGATTTACACTGAACAGGCAGCTTAAAGAGTCTCCGGTCCTCTCAGGGCAACAGCACACAAACTGTCTGTATCGCAGTGAACAGAACTATGTGCAGTTTACCATTTGGAATATGTATACCACACTAGTTTATAATTTCAAATCACTAGAAACTATACCACTTCATTATATCAATGGATGCACAATTAAAATGTCATTGTCATTGTGTAATCTGTAGTTTGTAATACTAACAACAGCCACACAAGGATCTCAGGTTATAAATTCTTAGAGAAGAAAGAAAAGGAGATTTTTTTTTTTAAATGTTTGAGTCTTCCTGAATCCCCCCACTGCAATTTCTGCAATAGTGTCACAAATAATAAATCAGAAACTTATATTAGTTTGTTAGAAAAACTGAATTTGTACTTTTTCTTGAGAAATATGTGAGTGGTGTTTTTTTGTAAAGGCGTTTAGGTGTAGGTGGTTACTAAAGGGATCTAAGTAGTTGCAATGATAGATGGTTTGTTACTAAGCTGTTTCTAGGCTGGTTTAGTTTGTTGATAGAGGTTATAAAGTGGATGCTATAAGTATATGTAATTTATTTAGTCTGCCAAGAGAAATAGTGCATAACTGTTAGTCACATGATTTGAGGTATCATTAGAAGAAACTGTGCGATAAGACTTTTGTGCCAAATTTTGAGACAAAATGAAAGGTCTAGGTGGTTACCAGTACACTGCCAAGCAGAGTTATTTGTAACGTACGTTGTAGTAACATCGTAATAAAATAAGGACTTTTTTTAAATTGTGCTACATCCTTCACTTCTTTCAACAGATTTTTAAACTTGCTACTGTCCAGAAATGAACATTTCAGAACTGTAGTTTTCAGCGACTGGGGTGGGCTTGTTTTGTGCTGCAGATCTTCTTAAATCTGGGTTGCAGCTGTGAGATTGCAACTCTTTGAGTGCTGATTGAGGCAACTACAGAAAACCCCATCTCACATAATTAGGATGTGGCAAAAGGAAGGAGTACTGCCAGGGCTCTGGCTGTAGGGTAGCAGTGGGTAGTCCTTTTCCACTCCAATCCAAAATGCAGCTAATGTATTGGGCTTAAACTGAAGCCTCATTAGAGGTGACATCAATGAACTGCTCCTCTTGTGCGGCGCTCAAGTCAGCAGCTGGTGCTGCACTGATGGGGTCTCAAATCCAGTCATATTAGCACTGGGAAATACCTCTGGAGATGTTTTTCTTTTTTAAAAACAGAGATATGAGTTGTCATGCCTGGGATTACTGTGTTTTGAACTTTGTTGACATTGATTTCAAGCTTTCAAATAAGTCTACAGTCCCTCTTTCCAGTATTTTTGTGAATGATTTAGTCGAGTGTTAGTTATCCTTGACTAGCCCTCCTCGTTTCCTAACCATTGCCTGAGGTCCATCTGTGCAGATCCTTACACAGGCCTCCAATTTCAGGTCAGCCTCTTTCAAGCATTTTGAACAGTTCATCTGCAGTGGCTCTTTTAGTTACACGTTTGCAGAAATGCAAATCATCCCTCAATTCATTGTCATCAGTGAATCTGACATATATTACTGACAAAACCGTCTTTGTTACTGTCAGTTGCTTCATCAGTCTGCAGAGCAAAATGATTGTCTTGTATCTTGTCATTAAGCGGTTCTTCCTGTAGCCTCTCAATGGTGTTGAGAGATATAGCCTTTAGTTTACTGGCTGTTGCTTCATTAATCAGAGTTGAAACCATACCAATAGCTGAAGAAAGTATTTATTTCTAGAGTGCAGCTTCTTGCACTGAGCTGCTCTGTAGGCCGCACTGTAGGAGGCGGGTTGAGTATTTGAAGGCACAGATGCTGCTTTAGTAAAACGACCGTGTTGCACAGTCTTTAAAATCAACAGGCTTGTCCTTGTGTTCATGATGTGAAGTCTCCAAGTGGCATCTCAACTTGTTTGGCTTCATACTGTCAGAAGCTAATATTTTGAGGCATAAAATACACAGTGGTCTCTCTTCATGACCCACCATTGTACTGGTGTATCTGATATGCCTCACCATTTTTTCCCATCTTTGTTTTAGTTCTGATGTTTGAAGTAGATTCATCATCTGCTTTATGTAACCAGGCACTGGTAGACCTTAGAGTCATCTTGCCACCGCACACATGGATCCATGGCGTTATGAGCATTCCCTTAGAAACCATTTATTTCTCAAGACGAGCATGTGAACACAATAATTTGTGTTCTGTAACCTATGTGGCAAGTAGCAGCATATTAAGCAGAACAGTATCTCTTAGACTTGCCATGTCCTGCTTTTTTTAACTCTGCATCCACCATTTTGGTAACCACTGCTTTAGGTGAGTCTATTGTCCACCAAACTAAAATCATAAAATCTTACTCATCAGGAATGTAAAAGCACACCTCTTTTCAACAACAGCATGATTTGATTAACTGGTTAAATCTAATAGGGCAATAACAAGCCACTGAAAATAAAATGTTAGCATTTTCTTGAATATACATACATTCAAGTTCCATTGATGTGCAATTAACATTGATGTGTAAGGGAAAAATTGGTGTATATATTGATACATTTATTTCTTTCGTATGTGTGAGAGGACTTTCAAATGAAGTGGTAGCCAATACAATGAACTGGATGTCGTATATGCTAATTCTAAAAATATTTCCAAAAATGCACATTTACAGTTCTCTCATGAGCACTTTACTAAGGGCAGGTTGTGTAGGGACCTTGGAGAGACACAAGGAGCACTCTTTAAAAGATAAACACATACAATATTCAACACATATCAGCAAAATGGACACTGCCTGAAGAGAGCGGCGCCATACACAAACAGTATGCAGAGAGCCAACACAGAGAGAGGAAGAGGAGAGGACAGGCAAGGGGAGGAAGGGCATGCAGGTCATTTAAACGCCAAGGCTGAAGGCAGCAACATCATCATCTTTGCTTTATCACCATGGTGTCAATATTCGTTTAACCAATCGTTCATGTCCAGAGAATGTGTAACCCTGTCTTCATATCCCATCTGATCTCTTCGCTAGGAGAAACCAGGTAAATAAAAAAGTCATTCTCTAATCTAAACACTCACATGTGAAGTCTACAACAATTGATTTAATGTGACAAGCCTGAATGTGAACATGTTTAATGTAGGTAGGTGTAATTGTGCAAATGTTTCATCAAGTCTGCAGATTAAAACTAGTTAAGTTGAGTTAACTTGGCTCTTCCTGATTTTTCGTCCCCCTGCAACAATGCATACATACACACAAATTTTCTCAAATCTTCTGATGTCTCTGTTTTACTTTCCACTCCGAGTTCTTTGAAAGAAGAATAGGGAGGGAGCTACAAAACAGTAGTTTTACCAAAAAAAACAAGATAAAAATTACATCAATCTACATGTGTGGAAAGGATGCAGAAATTTGAGGAAAGCCACTTGTTAAAAAAATACAAAAAACAGAATAAAAGAAAGACAAACTAAAAAAGCAGATGTCTTCGAAAGCATCATGCAGCAGAAATGTGTCAAACTAGGCTTGGCAGTCTCAGTGAGCACTCTACCCACAAACCTTTGCTTCATGAAACATCACATCAGCTTCTTTTAAACAACTCTGATGAGATGTTCACCAAAAGACAAACAATGCCAGCTTTTTGAACAGTATGAAATGCACAAATACATCTTTCTATGCACATATAATATTTTCTATTTTCTATGTTGAGTTTTATAATTGTCTGCTTAGGATACTATAACTATAACTCAACAAAACAAAGAAAAGACAAGGCTGGACATTTTGAATATAGAACACAGAGCAGCAATTCGAAGTTTCTTTTTTTTTCTTTTACATGGGTTGGATGTAATTAAAACCAACTTAAAGTGATTAGAAACATGGCACCTGGTTGATCTGTTTCTAGTTGATCTGGTCCGCCGTTTTGGATCAGCAACAAACCACTTTAACCAGTAAGGCCCTTGATTAAGATTGGTATACTAACCCAATCAGGTCCTCACCAGCTGTTAACCCACCTAAACTAGTGACCATGTTACAAAACACAACTAGCACCTTATGATGGGTTTTTCAGCAGGGCTAGATGCATATTTCTTTTTTTCAAAACAGCTGACTTTTAAAATGCGGCACTGTTTACAAATGCAGTTTGTAATAAATAAAAAATCTTTAATTTTTTAGTTTTGTGATTTTTCTCCTTCCATGATTTGACTGCAGACTGCAAAGCCTATCAAAAATGTATCGCTACCATTTTTGATCGTTTGGGTATTAAAACATAAATAGAACATAAATGAAAGTATTCTTTCAGCAGCATCCTCTTGAAAAAGTACAGCAAGTCAAGTGAAAAAAAAACTAAGAGAAAAATAATAGTAGTAATACTGGTAATAATAATAGTTTGCATCGGCGTGGGAAGCAGCTCAGCCTTCGTGTTTAAATGCGTTCTCACCTGGTATGACAGAAATAGTTTTGAGAGCTCGTAGAACCCTGAAGGTTCTCAGGGCTGACACATTCCCGAGGTCCACAAACTCTGTTACATATCTGCAACAAGGGAGGATCACACACAGAACAAACACCATGACACAACACACACACACAACACCACAACACGTACGACACACCACCATCACCAGCACCACCACTGAACTGGGAGGAAGACATGACGCAAAGCCTGTCTAACGGGAGAAGAGAGAGAAACGAACGGAGGAGGAAGGAAGAGACAGGAGCGTGAAAAGAGAGACAGCGAGCGGCGCCCTCTGTTGGCCCTGATGGATGCTGGACTTACCTGGGATCACAGCAACAGTTTTCAAAGCCCTCAGCACCCTGAATGTGCGCAGAGCTGACACATTGCCTAGGTTTACAAACTCTGTAATATACCTGCAGAATGGATCGCAACATAGTTACCAGAGAGAGAGAGCGAGAGGAGAGTGAGAGAATGGAAAGGAAAAGGCTGAAAAAGCAGTGAGGGAAGATGGTTCACTGGAAAAATTAAGAGTCGTAAAAAGTATACGCATCCCATTAAAACAATGCTCCAGGTTCCAAGTTACACAGTATTACTGTAATTACAAGATTTAAAGAAAAGAAAAAAAACTTGCAATTGCAAGTAGATTAATGTAACAATCAAATTATTTGCCACCGCACACATGGATCCATGGCATTATGAGCATTCCCTTCGAAACCATTTATTTGTCAAGACGAGGATGTGAACAGCTCCAATTACAATCTTAAGAGTAGCTATCTCGTAATTACAGTAATTCCAACATGATGTGATCCCAGCGTAAGGATTTAAATCTTGTGGCACTTATTCAAGTGTAATACCTTGCCCCATAGACTTATAATAGCATTACTGTATACACTGTTTTCCTTTGATTTCACAAACTGAAGTTGAAATCATTGCCTGTAGTAACTGGCAGTGTGTCACAGATACTCTCTATAGAGAAGAACTTCTATGGAGCCCATAAAAGAAATCAAATATGAACAGATTCTCACAAATTGTCATATAAAATTCTTGACATACATTTAATACTTCTTAAACAAAAACACATCCCAAAGGGAAAGAGGTTGTTTCTTGTGCTTTTGTCATTATTTCACCACATTAACTATGTGAACATTTACTTTTAGGGGCAAGGGTTGTCTTATGTAAGAAGAAAATGGCTACCCTCCAGAGAAATGGATGAATGCAGATAAGGGAGAGAAAAGAGGTGATGGACAGATTAATTAAAGATTAGAAAGAAAGAGATTTATGATTTATATGTACACACACATACACAGAAGTATAAGCACAAACATCCAACTCCCATCCACCACCAATGAGAGGCTCTGTCTCTCACACGTTTGCCCACACACACTCTTGTGCAAGCATGACATCAAGGCTCAAAAGTCATCCTATGACCTAAATTAAGGTCATAGTGTTGATTTATCACAGAATTTTCTCAGATCTTTACTGTGCAAAACTATGAAAATGCAAAAAGAAACCGTTTATAAGAATAAACAACTTGCATGTTCTTGAAAACTTTAAGGCTTTAAGTTGGTCTAAAATTGCCCTCCAATCAGTGGAGAAGCTTGACTTAAAGTGGGTACAAATGAAAAAGCTCCAAAGTTGAAAAGCTCATTTCAAATAGCTGAGAAGGACAGAATACGGAAACATTCTAAAAATTCTCCTAAATAATGTCACTATATCAGTGCTTCCCACAGGATTTGTGATACTTGTTGTCACATATTAATTGCATATTTATGACATCATTGTGTCAAGTTTGTGTTCAGACAAGTTTTGGCACTTCAGATCTGTTTTACTCTATGAACAGTCGCATACTGTAATACAACTGAATGCCAATAAAGCTGTTTTCTGTTGTCATACATAAAAGAGTAAACACGACCCATTAATACAAGTTCACCAGGAATCACTCTCACTATACTCCTTAAATCCTGATTCATAATTAACACCGTCTGATGAAATCAATATATCACTAAAAATGTGGCTATATGCTGTGATTTTGGCTCATTCAGCGCACTGCCTGCATCTGAGTTAACAAAATATGAGGATATTAACAAACCAATTATGTACATATTTAGAGGTCCAAACAGTCAGTAAGCGGCAGGTGCTTGGAAACTCTGTTTTGTAAATTATTTAATGACGAGTCCGCTGCGGCACGGCTAACTGAAAGCGCTGTTTCTCTGCCGCTCACTGCACAGAACACACGCTAAAAGACGACACTGCGCCGGGAGGGTCAGAGCTCATGCTCGCGGGGCACTACTGGCCCATCCAGGTAAAGTCTATGTGTGGGAAGCACTGACTATATATATATATATATATATATTCTTCCACTCCTTAGTTGGCATGAAATGAAGCTCCTCTATAGCCTAAAAGTCAATGCTGCACACAAGAGTTAAAAGCCTGTAAATACTGCATGCAAAACATATTTTGAATGCAACATTTAAAAATGTATCATTAATGTTTGAATTAAAAGAGGATTATACTTACGCCATAGAGATGACCATGAAATCCAGCCAGTTCCAAGGGTCTCTGAGGAAGGTGAAGTCGTCTATACAGAAACCTCGAGCCACAATCTTTGTGAGTGACTCGAAAGTGTAGATTCCTGTAAAGGTGTATCTAACAGAGTTCAAAAAATAATGCATATAAGTAAGTGTATGCTTGGAACAAAAGCTCAAAGGATGCATGTGACGTTGCCTAAGAATTTAATCTTAATGTCCTAGGAGGCAGCATAATTAAGATGATGTCCTAAAATGTTGCTCACTCATTTTTTAAGGGCTCCCATGAAACTCCCATAACCCCAGTTACCCCAAAATAGACCCAGCAATTTTTAGGACTGGCCAAATTTCCAAGAGGAGCTCACATTATCCTTAGCATTTCCTTCCTCCTAGCCAGTCATTAACTTGTCACTCTACTAACTTTATAAGCCCTGCTTTTCAGCACTCACACCGGATTGGTTGCGGGTTCAGAGTATAAATTCTTTGGCTTCTATGCCTTTTTGCTATGCTGCTGCTGTTATTAAATTTGTAGAATAGAAAAGAATAGAATAGAATACTTACTCTACTTGTTTGGACCATTCTGGAGGATTGCTGAATGTCATGAAGACACAATTTGTCAAAATTGTACACATGATGATCATGCTGAAAAGTGTAAGACGCAGTTAAGGAAAACCTGTGGTAATCTCATAAACATAGATCAATGTCTGTGTCACAGCACAATGAGCTTTAGTTCAGAACTGAACAACTGGTCATTTGCAATGTATACATTTGATAAAAACCTATAAATCTAACAATGCATAGTCAGATTTCAGACAGGTGGATTCAGCACAGATTAGAAAGCAGTTTAAACAAAATTAAACATTAATAACAACAATGCCTGGAGCATTAAAAAGGATATGAGTGTATCAAAATTTTAATTGCTATTTGCCTGAATAGGCTAAAAGGACTAATGATATATAACGAGGGCGTGGCACTGAAACGGAAGAGCGTTTTCCCTTTGTTAAGCACTATAAAGGTCTAAAGAGAAAAAGAGGAAAAAAGAGAAGAAAGAGAAGAAGAGATATTAGTTACATACGTCAGGGTGCTTGATGAGCTAGCACATACATTTACAAAATACAAGTTGAGAAATAGCAATAAATAATTGAAAGGATAACAAAGACACCAAAAGCATAAACTTGCAATCTGTATACAATATTAATTTAATTTAATTTAATTCTAAATTAAGCCTATTAAAACCCAGCTAAGGATATATTAACGCGAATGAATCTAAGACAACTGCAGTGAGCTCTGGCAAAGATATGGACCTCTTACAGGAACTCAGACTGTAATACTAACGCTAATGCTAACCACTAACACTGCGATCCATCAGATGCAGAAGTGCTGACTCCAGATAGTGTGTGTGTGGGACAGGGAAAAGCGAGAAGGAGGGGGAGGGAAGGAAGGAAGGAAGGTGGGTCAAAAGCCCTGCAAAGCTGCTTTGATCCTGCATAATGTAAGAAAAAAGAAACTTCATCCACATACTCATCATGGAAACCACATGAATCCAAGTTTACACACATCACCTTATCTCAAAGAAGTAAAATTGTGCTTTTAAATATATCTTTAATTATTTTTTCTTATCCCCAATTTCCTTATTTTTGTTATCCCTTTGGCGAATATTTTTTTATTCTTTTAGCACAAGTTTTATTATTGTTCTTATTATTGTTCTTTTGGTCTTTCGTTTAATTTATTTTTTATTTGCCATTGGGGTTCAAACTATATTTGAAATATTTTATTAGAACAGCCCTAAAAACTTTTTCTAGTTCTAATATATTTCTTTTGTTTTAAGCATATTTAGAGTTTTACTGGAAAACACAACAAAATACTAACTAAGCCAGTATTTCTTTAAATACATAAAATACTTAATGTTGCATAAAACACCACTCCATATTAACTTACTTACTTACACACACACATACACACAACCAAGGAAACACCACAGAGACGAGCGGATGAGAATCTTCCTGAAATCTAATTAGATTAAAAATAGACAGCTGTCTGAAGGAGGACAAATTGAGCACCTCCGACTCAGAGTGCCTCTATCTCTCTCTCTTTCTCCATTCCCTAGCCCCCTTTTCACTGCATTTGTCTGTGTCTGTCTGTGCGTTTAATCATGTCAAATACTAAAACACGCTTAACGTAATCATAAATTAAAAGACAGCGTATGTCAGACAGAAAGCGCTGTGTCTTCTGTTTAAAGACAGCTGTCATTTTGAGGCACAGAATCCCAAAGACTGTCACACTAGCAAAAGCTGTGAACCGCCCAGAAGGCTCCATGTGTTACTGAATACTGAGCACTGGTTTCCCCAGAGTCTCTCACACACACATACACACACACTGCGACAGACTGTGGGCTTCCTCCGCTGGCGGGAGCTCCCACTCTCACAATGCTGCACTCTTTGCTGAGGACATCGCTGCAGCTCTCAGTATCTCGGCCTAAAAATCATTCTTATCTTCACTGAATCTTCATATTAATGAGCATCATGTTTATCACGATGCTAAAATGTGTGTAACAAGCACACAGTTTTTATATTCAGGTGTCTAACAATCCAGCAACACACTCATCAGGCCGGATAACCACAACAAATAATCAACTGCTTCAACTGCTACTCTGACTTGTGTCTATAAAAGATAAGCGATTTTGCAAATGAGCAAAACTAAAATGTGCTGCAAAAGCATGGAGCTTTATGGTCATGTGCCTTGTGTCAACACCTGCACACACACAATGCAGCCTACTGGTCTTTCCTTCCGACAGCATAAGTGATATGCTGCAAAGCTACTGAAAATTTCATCATCTACAGAGAAAGACAGCCAGAGAGACATGAAGATGTGGACAAGAGCTGAGGGAACTGCTGTGGGGGAGGAAGATGAGGGAGGGAGGGAAGGTGAAGTGTGTGTGTGCGTGTGTGTGTGTGGGGGGGGGGGTTCAATAGTGGAAAAACTGGATATAGCATCACTGTTGCACTTAACTCCAAGTACATCCGATCTACTCGTCGTCACTGAATGCACTTACCGTAAGGCCTCAAACGACCAACACCCCATCCAACTGCTAACCAGCACTTCTCAGTCTTTATTTACAACTTTCAGAATGCACTAGATGAAGCTATCTGCCTCTTTTAAAGAGTGAGCAAGAGTTATAATGGTGTGATTGAAAATATTTTCAGTATTGCTAAGTAAAGCAATGGGAGTAATAAGAATATAAAGATAAGATGTGGTATATACAAAATATGGCGCATATATATAATCACTTGTACTGATATACCTTTAAATTAAAAAGAATAATATAGACAGAACAAGGTATAAACTAAATAGTATCACTCATAACCATAAAACCATTCATTACTATATCTACTAATCAATAAAATAAATAATAAAATGAATAGATACAAAATATGGTATAACCAAAATATTAAAACTACTATGTACTTATATTTAAATTAATCATTTGTACTTATTGTGTATATGCTTGTTTTACATTGTACACATATATATATATATATATATATATATATATAAAAAACACCTACATATAATTACATCTGTAATTAACTTCTGTAATTACATTTATAATTACACTGTTGACCCATCTTTTACACCTTAACCCAGCCTAAACTTGCCCCTAACCTTAGCCGTATCCCACCTCAATAGTAAACAGAAGTGTTTTGCAATACAGTATGACCATAATAAGTACACTGTACTTATTTTTTATGTAAGAAAATAGTAAAGGCCACCTAATATAAACTGTGACCTAATAATATACTGTAAATATGAAATATGGTATAAGCAAAATCACTGATAAAATAAACAATTTATTAATGTGTCTACCTATCATTAAAAAAAAAAAAAAGAAAAACATAAAATGAATACAATAGATTAATAATATAGAGAAAAAATTAGTGAATTATAATGAAAAAGCAAATTATATGGACTCAAGAAAAACAAAACTATCCATTATTGGATTGATTAATTTTTAAACTAAAACTAAATAATGACAATGAATCAATAAATAATAATGGATAATAAATCATCCATTAATTTACCTACTAATAAATCCATAAAACATATCAAACATGGTATGAACCAAACATACTCACTGATCACTGTCACTGATTATCCATTAAATTAAATCTACAGACCTGAACTTTTTTTCAAACATCAGTCTCCAGATGTCAAGCCCTCACATACAGCTGCAGTGACCTCCATCAGAAAAATGCATCCCATATCTCTCAATCACATACAAACAAACACATGTGACTAAAGAGCTTCCTGACATTCTGACTGGCTCTTTCACCAAGGGACCAGTAGAACTGCAACTCTGCGCTTCTTCCTTGCATTTCTTTTCTCTTATTATTCACTTTAACCCTTTCCTACAATGCATGACTGTACCACAGCTGCTGTAGTTATAAGTAAAACGTACCACTGCCAAGAAGGAGAGGAGGAGGGAGGGTCGAAAAGGGGATGTAATATGTTGGATGGGACATGTTGGCAGCAATGCACGTTATTTCTGGTAATGCGAGGTAGATATGGTAACGTGCAACAGATAATAAAAACTCAGACAAGACCCATATTCTGCTTCCTCTGCACTAATTTCCTCCCAAACATATCTCCTCAACTCCCACTGTATAACACATGCTACACTGTGCTCAGTTATGTAACACATACCTCTAGTGTACCAACAAGGATGTGCTGGTGTGGGTGCACTGCTCCTTTACCCATATATATATATATGTACACTAGGGCTGCTCGATTATGGAAGAAATCATAATCACGATTATTTTGGTCATGATTGAAATCACGATTATTTTACACGATTACTCATTTACTTTGGAAATA
>JAUCMS010000105.1:14318930-14344558 GCA_032357445.1 Enteromius radiatus
GGATTAGTGAGCTCATAGTTAGCGCGATGATCTCATCTTAGATGTCTCAATTCATCTCGGATGTTTTAAGCGACGTACGAAGAACGAGCCCCATCTTGCATCTCTAACTGAATTAAAGTTTGACTTTGATAGTGTTGTTTTTGTACTTCTCTTAAGCCTGGAAATTAATTTTTAAATTATGGAGGGGAAAAAAAAACAACATCTATTATGTTTTCCCAAATATTCTAAGTGGATATTTCCAAGGGCCTCTGAACCACAAATCAGGCAACACTCTAACAGAAAAACAAAGGCTGGAAAAATATTTATTTAGATTCACTTTAGCAAAAACAAGTGACATTGGGTTTTTTTTTCATCGTATACTCCCTGATTCGATTGTCTTGTAACAGCTTGGCTTATAAACAGCGGTAAGTCTCAGGCCTTTTACTCAGCTAAAACCGACAAAAGGTCGCAACCCAAGTGTGTATATGGCTTAAAGACCAATCAGACATATTACAAAGACCTGGACTAGAAAGAGCATGGGTTTGAATCTTACATATTAGTCTATCAATTTAGGATAAGGCTTAAATGAGCTTACCACTGTTTCGTGTCACCCACAATAATAAAGCTGAACGTCCTCACCTTAAATTCTGTTCGGTCTCTGTAGAAAACATCGCACTAAAACTTGGCAAAATAAAATACAGAACATCCATAGAAGGGGAAAAATGCAAAGAACACAGCTGCATAACTTCATGAAAAACAATCGCGTCACAATTTTCATACATACAAGCGCATCTGAGATAAGGTGTAAAAATACCAGTCTTCTATCTGGATAAAGTATAATTCAGCTAGCGCTTCAATAAAATTAACATTCAATATTCCCTGGAAACCAAATGGGTCAAGAATAAAGCGAGATCTCCCAGTGTAGACGTGCCAATGCTTGCACAAGATACATAAACAAATATAAACATCTGTCGACTGCAAATAAAAATATGTTAATGGAAAAGCATACCCCTCTTTCCATCTATCCTGAAAAGCATAACAGTTGCTGTTGTTTCTGGTCAATCTTTCTTAGGCTATTAGTTAAAAACGAGTTGTATAAAAACAAGCATTTGACATGAGGATTAAATGCATCCATGCCACAAAAAAGTCCCTGTGTCTGTGTTTGTATAAGCACGTAGGCAGACAGGTCTGCCAGCAAAGTCCCATTAGCGCGATTGGACAGATGTCCCACTAGCCAGTTTTCACACAGTACAGGTCCTTTAATGTCTTGAGCTCCTCGATAAGAGTCTTGTTCTGATTCTCCAGGACCGCCACACGGTTCTCCAAACACTTCACATACTCCTTTTTCTTTCTGCGGCACTCCCTGGCTGCCTCCCTGCATGCAGAGATTCACAATTACACTTCCATTGCAATAAAAACATCCCATGTGAAAACAACCGCCGAATATTATACATCAGCGACCAACTTCATCTAGCTAAACAAACCAGTCCTCCTCAAATACACCCACCTGTTCTTCGCCAGGCGTATTTCTCTCTTCATTTGCGGGTCATCGCTTTTGCCCTGAGAGCTGATAACGGGTGATGTCATGACGACGGTCTGAGGCAGCGAGGAGGAAGAGGAGCGGATCTGATAAGCTTGCATTTCTCCGCCTGCACCTATAACGCAGTATCACAGCCAGAGTGTGTCCCACATGTACTAAAGCAACAATATCAGCTAATTGTCAAATGGTTTCGCTTTTGTGTGCCAACCTTGGAGCACCACTTGGTTACTAGGCAGCAGAATCTGTTGTCCGTCGGTGGTCTGAGCGTATTGAAGGATAGTTGGCTGGCTTGGGTTCGAGTTGGTCATGGTGAGAGTCTGCAGGCCTTGCACACCTTCTGAACCAGCACTGGCCAGCTGCAGAGAGCCATTGGATGAAATCGCAACTGCAAAGAGGCAAACAAAACTGTGATGGATGGCTTTTGGTATTTAATATTATGCAATTGCTTATTATAAGTGCACTCTAGTTAATGCTGTAAAAAAAATAAAAAATAAAGTCAAGTTTGTATAAACGAATTGCAATGTCTTGTGCAACTATTTGCTTCATTTGTTGCAAAATACATAAGAAGTTACCACATAGTGCATTTCAGTACCTTGCAAAATACAGTGTATTTAAATATGTTGGCTTGGCTTACTATATTGGCCAGTGCTTGTCTGGTAGATCGGGGTAGGGAGTGAGACGCTTGTTATGGCAGAGGAGGTGGAGATGTCCTCTTCTCCCTCATTCTGAGTAGCCACTTCCTCAGCTGATAGATCGTTTAGAATCTTCCTGAAACAGAAAAAAAGGAACAACGTTTTTGTGTAGTGCCTAAACTTTTGGTTTTGTGCCAGAGGTGTGCCTGGAGTTTGGAGATTGGCTAATGTTTCTTTATACTCTCACTTTGCTTTTTGCATATAATTTAGGACACATGAAATACAGCGCAAAAATATCAAGAAAAAAAAAACCTTAAATCTTACACAAAGTTTTTTTTTTTTAAAACAATGAGTGAAATATGCTGGTTCTGGCCCCCTCGTTCCATATAAAGATGACTGCAAATGGAGTGATGTAATTACATTTCTTTGTGATTTGTCAAAGATTTCCAAAACAAGGACAAAAATCCAATGCCTGCATTATAATCATTGAAAAAGAAAACTTTTAACTCCATGAAAATCATAAAATGACAGAAAAATGACTATTCTTATTTTTATTAAATACTGCAGTGTTTTATTATTATGATGATAAATGATTTATCCAACTTCCCCCTTCATAACAAAGGCTAGGCAACAATCTCCAGAAGCCTGTCACTTGCATGTATCATAGTTAGCAAATATTGCAATTCTCTACACATTCCAGAAGAACAAAATCAAACTGCATGCAACTAATTCGAGAAGCAATTTGACTCGGATATACATCACAATAGAAGAAAAGAGCTTATGTGTCCACTTTAACTAATAATGTCTTTTGTCTTCGCTTTCTCACTTTATTAGTCATTAAAGTGCTGGAGAACCATGCATGGGAGAAAATGCTTGGTTACGCAATCACCATGAATATTACGTTTAGTGAGCTGTGCATTTACTGAGGGAATATTTTGGAGCACATCCAGTTCAGTGCGTTAAACTGTTTTCTGGCCATGAGAGTCCACCTCACCGAATTGGTACCCAGCAAAACTACACAACTAGGGATGCTCATTTCGATTAATTTTCCCAACCAACAACCGCCAATCGTTTACCGAACATTAACTGTTAACTGATCAGATTAGAATATTAAATTAGTTGAATGAAAATAGAACTGAGGAGTGTCTAATTAAATGTGCAGTATGCAACAAACATTTTTTTTTTTCAGTTTTTTTTTAACGTGCGAACAACAGCACACAGAACATATCAAGAACAGAATCTGGATTCACACATCGTCAGATTTTCAGCCACCTGCAGCGTTTCTACCAACAGAGAAAAACAAAGTAATACAAATAAAAAGAATAAAATGAATAGGCCTGCACTAAATATTTTTTACTTAAATAACAAATTAAGTTAACAAAACATTTATTTATTTATTTATTTTATAAGCAAAATTTATTACTACTTCGTATAATAATAATATTAATTTTAAAAAACGGTTAAAATTAACTGATAGTAATAATCGGTTAAAATTCATTCTTTCGGTTAACGGTTAAACGGTCATTATGAGCATCCCTATACACAACTATGGGCTTTTTACCTGTAGGATGGGCGCCGAGCTAAGATCTCTCTTGACTTCTGGTTAGATGCTCCGCTGTCGCTTGATTCCTGAGAATCATCACTGTCAGATCCTTGGCCCTAATGGGAAACATTGTTTAACTGGAGGGGAAGCATGCCATTGATTTCAGCCTGAAGTAAAAGCATTCAGGAGTTTTGTAGTTAAGGAAGTTTAAGATAACTGTATGAGTACCTGTGCTTGTGCTGGTGGAGACTGGATCACTGATGACTGCGCTGACTGAATCACACCTTGAACCTGGAACTGACCGCTGGGCAGCTGAACCACAGCCACTGGATTCCCACCCAGAGACATCTTTGTAAATGATAATCATAAAATGAAACACAACATGTATATGTATATACATCATGAAAATGTGTGTACAGAAGTACAAACTTAAACAGTACCTGTGCTATCTGTGATATGTGAGAGGCAGTTATGGTTGTGGGGATGACAACAGCTTGATCAGAGCCATTACTGTTATTCTGCTGGACCTCCTCCATTGCCACTGCAGATCAACAATGAGACAGATTTTGGTCAGTAATCAATGTAGATGTGATGCTTTCTATGACCAGTACTTATAGAAGAGCGTCCTAGTTTTGTGATTACTAGAATGTGCTGTTTATGGAGATTACATTAAACAAGCAATTTATAACCGGTTATGTTTAGAGATGGTCATAATAATAACAAACTAATTTTTAAAAAGTATATACAAAAATCATTTTCAGGTTATTTCAATGACTTATTTCAACAGACTCTTGATGTTCACTTAGCCCATAATGTATTTCTGGCAGCTCAGTTTCCTTTTCCATGGATTCTTGCACATCTACAACCCATTTTTTAGTTGTTCTTATGAATTCTTTAAATAGTGCCATTTTTGGTTCAAACCAATCAACATGGTCAAACATCTTTTCATCTTCAGTCCACAAATTGCCAACTTCTCCGTTAAGCCTAATGAACTCATTTAGAGACTGCTCAAACTCACTTTCCAACATATCCTTCACTTCTTGTACATTTTGAATATCCCTCCTCAATGTATCAATCTCCTTCATTTGTCCTGTAAGAAAATTTGTATTTTCCAATACCTTTTCCTGGAGGATGATGCAGTGAATTTCCAGTTTCACTCTTACTTCTTTTCGCGAACTTATTTGTTCGTCGATCCGTGTTATCAAGCAACCAGCGAGATTCCATAAAATATTTTTTAGCCAGTTTTTTGACTAAAAATTGTAGTGGCATATCTTTGTGCAGGTTCTTATACCACTTTTGCAGCTAAGTTAGTCCAACAACCAGTATTTGTAAAAAATGCGAGTAAGACCGAATCTTCCACTAAAAGGGTTTATAGAAGAAATGCAAACAAAACCAAAAGTACAAAGGTACAATATATAGATATAGCTCGTATAGCTGGTATAACTCGGTCAAAAAACTGTGTTGCTTCCAACGTCTCTAGCTGCAATCCATGAAATGCCCACCAAGTGCAACCAGCACAAAAAGTTAGTCTGGAGCCCTGTTAAATATAGCTCAATTAAAAATGACTTGTAAAAAATTACATTACATACTTCAAAAAGATGGAGACCATTAAATGCATTTTATTTGTTCATTTGGGTTTTTTTTTTTTCAGAGCAAACAAATTTAACCCAAAGGGCAGAAAAAAACATTTACTAATGCACAATTTTGTAGACTGACAGGAAACATGTGAATTCTGAAGAATACGGGCTGTTTTTCTATGTGATTACAGGATGGCTGGGGTGTGTGTGTACGTGTGTGTGTACATGTGTGTGTACTGAGTGTTCTGTGGTCAGCCAGGCTAACAGTCAAAAGCCTTGATTTAGTCACCGTTTCCATTCCAACCCTGATTAGCTCCACCACACACACACACTGTCTTTGTGGGTTGCCTTCTACACATTATTACTAAACCTCATTTATGATTTGTATATAATAAAATCACTTTAGTACAATAAAAGGGAAAAAATACAATGTAATGGGGAGGGCTAAACAGAAAGACTACTTAACATGAAATACACAACACCTCCTCTAGTTGTAAATCAGATGGAGCTGCTTTGTGTTGTTATTAACTGCACTTCACGCAGAACCGGATGCAAAATAACGCTCATCAAATACGCACAGTCCTCGAAAAAAACAAGTTATATCGGGATAATTTCTATTTTAATAAAGCCATAATAACATTGCGAGCTATACTGACCTGTTGATTCAACATTTTGGATCATTTTGTCTGTTAAAAGTCCGCGTTTAAAACAAGAAACCTAGGGCTACGGCAGCTAACATGCTAAATAAAAAATAGACAACAGCCTATGATTTCATATCAGGAATTATCTGTCAAAATGCATAAGATTTGGGCGGGATTTATAAGCAGGATCGTTCCTACTAACGTTACATAGAAGCTCCATCACTAGAAACAGCTAGGTTTTTTCAGCGATGTTGCAAATATTTAACGAGTGCCAGCGTCTTAAAGTCTTATTCCCCCATGAGATCCTGATCAAAAGCGCATCTCTAAATAAAACAAACCGCTGCGGTGTGTTGTGAAGCCTGTGGGCGACTTAATGCCGCGCTCTGCAGAAAGTTCCAAGCGAGTCACTGGCACGCAAATGCCCGCGTCAACAGACGTCAGCGATACGGGGAGCCATTAAAACACCTTCCCGTAACGACTGCTACAACCGAGCGGACAGGCGCCATGACTGCAGCGCCAGACGAGGAAGAGTAACGTTACAGAACAAAAGCAACGCCTTACCTTCAATCCTTTTGAACCGCTCCTGGAAACAATAACGCCGTCTATAGAGATGCCAGGATTCGAGATGGAATTTGTAAAGTAAATAATTTAATAATGTATAGAATAAACCTGGGCGGTTTCCATTGAAAAAATCTAGATGGCTTGAGGGTTTTTTTTCTAAAGGCCGCAATAAGCGCCGCCCCCTAGAAGGACGTATTACGTAAATCTATATTAAGCGTTGTGATTGGTCAATATCACTGAAACGTAAAGGGGGTCTAGGCACATGAATGAAACCGATGCAGTTTTAATGAATTTCTGTATTCTGCTTGGCAAATATTATTTACAAATTGTATTTCAAAATGTACATTATTTATACTAGAAGTGGAGTCGCTGCAGTAATTATTAATGATTTTTATAAACAAAACAATGAAACACTGAGAAATTCTTCACGTAATTTTCCTGTTATACAACCCCAACAATTATGTTGAATTTGTTTTTGGCCAAAAAACCCCCCAAAACTTATACATCAGTTACATTAGATTGACAGATTAAAAAAAAAACACTTCAGAGATGCAAAATAAAAGCCTTTATTATTTTTTCGTGTTTTTCGTTGGAGTATAAAACAGTTACAATAACCAATGTACAAAAAAGAAAGACGTGAACCAGCAGGAAAATGCTTGCTTGCATAATCAAGACTTTCATTTATATGCATGTAAATATCACATTCTTGTAATTGGAATGTGATATCTTTAATCTTGTAATTAAAAATGCTATGAGAATTCAACAGAAAGTTTTATAACAACACAGAGAAGTAATATGCATCGTCTAAACAACAAAAGTCAAGTTACTGTTGTTTGTTCCCATTTTATAGCAAGCAAATAATCTGTATTTTATTTCTTGTATAGCCTAGTAGTTTAAGTTTGCACGTTGCTTTGCCGGATGTATCCTTTTTAACTGCAGCTGGTTGCATAGTGTGTGAAACATTTCTTTTGGCTCCAGCACTTAGCTGGCATGACATATTATCAATTACCTGGACCATAGACTTTGTCTAATTTTCTGCTTTGTTTTGTTTCTCGTCCGTATAAAGTCTTGGTTAACACTAATGCAAATGACAAATAAATAATTATTATTTAAAGAACAAAATCATTGCAAAACATGAAAGTGAATATTTATAAATGAATATCCTCTCCATCCTGGAAAGCACTATTTCCCTGAATGCCCCATGTAAAAAGCTCATTCACTCGCTTGTGCTTTCATCACGTTAAGCTCTGCTCTGATGCCATTAATGACAGTGAGAATGAGAAAGTACATTTCATGACAGTGTCTCTGATTTGGGAAAAAGTATTGTGGAACTCATCAGCAAACACATGACCTTTCAACGCGGTGACCATATATACGCATACATATACAACCCCAGAATGAGGTCAGGCTAACATACTGTAGTGATCAGTTGTGCAAGGACTCTGAAAATAGTCTTTCAGTGCTTGACTTTATCATGCTTACATCTTAAAGACTTGTACATACTGTAAGATTTCTGAATCTGAATTCTAAATAGAAATGCATGACAGACAGACTTCAACCCATCACATTTCTGATCAACCAGAAAAGAAAAAAAAACTAAACAAAAACAGAGCAAGCTATTTACAAGAAGTCTCCCCCCGCTCAGCTACGAAGGGATGACAGTGGTTAATATCAATCCAAAAATCTGACAGAATACAGCAACTAAGTTACAGTACAGTAGAGTTTCTCATCTGTACACAAGCAATAATTTACAATTATTTATGGTTTACAAGAAGTTAGTCATTCCTAGTAAAAATGTCTATAGTACAGGAGACAGCAACTGTCCTTTAAAGATCCTTTGCCAAACATGTAAAATCGATGCCTTTGTACAGTTAGGTGTTGACGAGGGGCTTGCTTGTACAGAGTCGTGTTATTTTACAGTTGTTTTGTTTTATTGTACAGATGCCTGAATTCCTTTTTTTTGCCATTCAGAGGTTTAAATGGCTTGTCCTGATGTGTATAAGCACCTTTAGATGAGAGCAAAAATAGAGCTTTACGTACCTCAGTTGGTGTTTGGTTTGGGCTGGGTGTGTGATGATGAGGTTTGCAGTTGCTGAATGCTCTTGTCTTACTGTTTTTTTATGTTGAAAAGTAAACTCAAAAAATGTGAGATTTGTAAATGTAGGTACTGAGGTTAGACTGGGCATTAAGACCCAAAAATGTGTTTTTTTTTTTATGTGCCTGCACTTTTTTTGTGTAAGTCATATGCTACTCAGTAATGCAAGTAATTATATAATACTACACATATGCCCTTGTTGACAGATATTAATAATCCATGTTACAAAATGTATCTGTGTTTATCTAATAAAGTGCATAAAGAAAAATGAAAAATAATAGGGATGAATATCCTCATGCTGAACTTGTGGGGGTTGAGGGAATGAAGTTGTTCCCTGTAATATATATATATATATATATATATATATATATATATATATTGCAAAACTAAGCAATTCATACTGTAAAAAAAAGAGGTTGTAAACTTTTGGGTATTACATTGCAATTTTTCTAGTACAGCTGTAGATTGTGTACCAAAACAATTTGAAATATGCAAGTTTGTAACCAAAACAGCTCCATATCTGAAACTTAGTTAAAGCCCCAGTGGTAAGATTTAAAATGCTAAATGATTCCAGAACAGACAGCAAACTGAGCTGACGGCTGCAGTCTCTGTAGCACATTTGTGTGTTAACCAAAATGATGGCGGATGAAACTGTGGGTTTTAACCTGGGTAAGGGCATTCTAAGAACCAGAGCATTACAGAAATGTCCTATAATCAATACTGCCCTTGAGAAAGGCACTTAACCCCAGGTTGCTCTGGAGGGACTGTCCCTGTGTACTGTATGCTGCTTTGGACAAAAGCATCTGATGAATGACAAATGACCAGCGGATTATCGGTACCCCTATTACCCCAATGCTGCCCTAAAAAATGAAATAAATTTTAAAGCCCTGTAACACACAGCACCATTAATAAGCTGGGTTGCAGATCAATTCTGTGTATATATTCAGAATCATTTAATCCTAGATCCTAAAAGAAACAAATCTTTCATTCTTTGCTTTTGGGATTCAGAGGCATGCCAACCTAGTCTGTTCATTAACTTGATTAGTCCACATCCCAAAAGAGCTGTTTCCACACTAATTTAAGATACAGAATTGATATTGCTAAATCTACATAATTACTCGACTCATGTCTTTTGTAGTTCATCCATCCATCAAGACCTCCTATCATTCATTCTAGTGATCGTAATCTTATAAATTACAGTTTATATTGCACTTTTTAAGAATTCACTTTGGCTCCCTTTTATACTTAATTCTGAGAATTGACTCCTGCAATCGATTCCATTGATTCCAAAATTTGAAATCAGAATCAACAATTCCGGAATCGAACAACCCAGGTGAAAACTTACAAACTGAGGCTTTAAGCTCATTTTATTTAGAAGAAAATTACTAGCTAGTCAGTGCTAGAATAGGAATGCAATTGAGTAGAAAAAAAAAACAGCTATGTAATTCAAGTAAATTTAAATCATGACCAAGAACTGGACAGACAGTAAGTGGTGTTTGGCTGAAGAGGGGGGTTCTAGGGAAAAAGGAAGTGAGCAAAAAGGGAAATTCTATTATATTATCCCTTCTCCAAAACAGTCATCTCACACATTTGTAATTTTTGTTCAGTAACACCTTATCCCTGAAAAACAGGGCCAAGTCTGTCTGTATAAGAACCCAATCCCAGTTGCGAGGACAGGCTCCATAGCACCTTTCTGGTAAGCCTTTGTATCGCCCATGACTCAACTCACATGTTGTACGCTACGTATATGGGGTCCAGCTGATCTGCCAGGAAAGAGTCTCTCAAGTGCATTCGCTGCTTTTCTCCTCTGGAGTTTATTGGAATGACCCCTGGGTCAACAATAACCACTACACCCACAATCAGATGGTGCTCCTCCAATACAACATTGGTTACCAGAGGAACCAGGTCTAAAGCGTCCTGCTCTGATCCGCAGAGTTCAGCCACCACCACCAGCAGATTTGTCCAGGTGAATACGGCACTGCGGAGGGGAAACACAAATAAGAGGTAATGGACAGCATGATTTCAAAATGAAAATTTAGCAGAGAGTGTGATGCTGGGACTTTACCTTTCACCAATGCTGCGATGGGCACGTGATACGCTGGTCTCGATGTCAATTGGATGATATCGCAAACCTCTCAATTCTAAAGTCTCATCCAGAGAGCCCACCACAAACAGGGCATCATGACGATCTAACAAGCAAGGACATTTTTACAAGAATGCATGTGTTTTGTTTTTTTTTATTACTGACCTATAAACAGTTGAAAAATCTAACAATATATTTTTCCACTTTACAATTTTTTTTACAATTCTAAAACTCTTTGTAGCTTGCATTAATAAAAACAGCTCTTTAATATGATTTAGCACCCCACACACACTATATCGCCCTTAATAATCTGTCACAAGCACTTTTCTATGAGTTCATCCACTTTTATTTATCTTTCTCACCTCCACTGGAGTCTGTGAGTTCAGTTCTCTTGACAAAGCCCAGGTATCCAGTTCTGGCCCAGAGTGTTTGAGGATCTCCAAAACTCAGCTTAGTGTTAAAGTGGTCAGCTTGCAGATTCTCCTCTCCGTATATAGTGTAGTATCCTGTTGCATTGTGGGGACTGTTTACCCAAATCTAAAAAAAAGTGTATTACTGTATAAGAAATCTAATATATTTTAATAGAAAATGAAAAAATCCATGTAAATATCACTTATCTTGTATAATTTCCTGTTAAACTGTAGATTTCTTAAATTATTAGACAAATTATAGTTTTTATTATTATTAATATTTAAAAGTCAGCCCTAGCAAGACAAAGCAATAACTGTATTTCAAAAATTACTCTCATATGATTGTTAATATTCAAATAAAATAATATTAAAATGGTTGAAAGTGTTATAAAGTAGTTCCTTTTCTAAAACAAAGCAAAAGACTAAAGTAACATCCAATTATTATTCTCATATGTAAACACACCTCTCCTAGATGAGAGTCCCCTAGTGGTCCTCTAGTTTCTGGATTGACTATGATGACCCTCACACCAGGAAGAATCTAAAAGAGGAAGAAAAGGCATTAAAGCTATTTTCAAATTTCATCTATGCTTTATTAAACAGTGGAAATGTGCTTACTGTTCCAGACTCCACAAGAGGAAGTGACTGCGGCGCCCCTCGCTCTACTAACCTCACCCTAAAAAAATCAGAAACACCATCATAAATGTTGTACAAGGAAAAAGATGACATAATCACTAAGAGCTGAGGGGAACCAACAGCTCTGGAGCTTTATTCATATTTGGCAAAACCCGGTCTCATTATTGATTGAACTCTGCACTATTTAAAACTGTGACAAACTGTGTTTTCTGCTCTTTTAATGGTTCCAAACAATTCCATTTGGTCGGAGAGAGAGATTTTACACAATAAACACTTTTTGAACTCTATTTGTTTTGCGTGTGTTTGTCCTTATCTTACCGGTCATGCCGGAGGGACTTCATGTCTACATAAACAGTTGAGGGGTCTGGTCCTGTGGTACCCTGTAAAAATACAAACCCACCAAACAAACAGATGAGCTACATATCAAATAATTAACATCACATATCCACAAGCTCCCACCAATGCATTTACTGGTAACATAGAGATGATGGATCAGTAAGAAGAGAATTTATTGTTGCCTACAGCAGTGCAAAGGAAAATCAGTTCAGATAATATACCTGCAGGCAGATGGCCAGGTTAACTCTTGAGCCAAAAGCAGTGCTGACAGCCCGCATGGAGAGTCCAAGATCTTTGAACAGCTTGGAGAAGGAATGTGTGAGAGCCAAGCGTGGACGCTCCTCAGCAACCACCACACAGCTCCTCACACATGACAGGTTCACACCACGTGCCTGATGTCAGATGGACACGAAGAACATTAGAAGATCGTGTGAAAATCAAAAAAGATTGTATGGATTTGTATCTGAAGTATTTTTTGTGTTTTACAGTAGAATTGTTATTTTTGGCTGAACTTTGCCTTTAATGGTGTGTAAATATGCTTGTGTGCGTACCTTCAGCATGTCTGTCTGTCCGCCTAGGCCCTTGGTGCAGAGCTCCATGACTGAATAGGAGCAGAAGGTGTCTCTGATGCGGTACTGACTGAGCGTGCCCAGCCACAGGGTCAGCGAGCTCTCCAGCTCCATAGGAGGAATCAAGATGGACTGATGACCTGAATATACACTGTAAAATACAGGCACGTTTCAGGTTTATAATACCTTATCATATTCATTCTGAAAAGGACAAGCAATGGCATGAGATGACACAAAGCTCTGAGTCATTTTTATGTTAGTATGAGTCATTTGTATGTGAATGTTTATGTGTATCCATCTGTTACCTCGCAAGGCACCAGAGCACAAAACCAAGTCCACAGTAGGGGTCGAGGCAGATGGAGATCTGGCGAGAGGAGTACAGCTCACACTGTAGCTTTATAGAGCGACAGAGAGCGCTCACCGCCGCATGAGAGATCTGACAGACAGCCAATCAGAGAGGGGAGTCTCAAATGTACAGTACAACTAAGAGGGAGATATTTGCTACAGTGGGGTTCAAAGCATTGAAAATCAAGAAATGTTATATAAATTAAAAGTTTTGCAATTTTAAAAGAGAAAATCGCAGTATAGAAACATTTTCACTGGTGGTTTTAGGTTTTAGGACACCACTGTGTATTAACAACATCCCATACAGGTGAAAAATCTCAGATTGGTCATTATGAAACACCCATTGAGATGATGTGAAAGATTTCTATTACCTTCACTCCTGTCAGCATGCCTGTGGTTGAGACACTGAAATCCAGATAGGCGATCATCTCAGCATTGGGCGGTTTGTAGATTGTGGGAGGTCGTTTGCGAGGCAAGTCATCTGGTGAAAATTATGGACATGTTTCTTAGGGATGTATTTCTAAGCTTGCTTACTATGCAAGTTATTAAGTTTATGTTAGTTAACGTTGTTATTTTATGTAACATGGAGACCTGCAAATGCCTAAATTGACTATATTATGGTGGTGAGTCTATTATTAGTGAAGCTGTTACACATTGTTTCAATGAAAGAGTAAATCCCGATCTTGTGTATAAGCTAAATCACCATATAACACTGCATTGTCTCATATCATATCATGACTTGAATGTATTATTATACAAGCGAGATACAGTATGTTCTGCACAGCAGCTGTATTGAAAACTGGTGTGTGTTACCTGTGTCTATTATGATGGGCCATGTTTTTATGTTGACTGTAGCTGCTGCTTCTTTTGATCTGAGAATCTTTGTTAAAACCTGAGTAGTGAGAATGCAAGCAGCCTTGCTGACCTAAAGAAACCAGGAGAGAGACAGAAGAAAAGAGATCTCAGAGTTTGGCAGCCGAAGAGCTAAGAAAACACAACCAAATCAACAGACACATAGACTTACATCAATGATCATGCGGACAGTGGGCAGAGTGGCAGAAAGGTTCTGTGGGTGCGGAGGCCTCACGGTGACAGGAATACAACCAGCATACAAACAGCCATAAAATGCTGCGATCAGATCTATGCCTGCACACACACATAATTCAAATTTTAAGCAACATTTTTAATTGTGCAAAATTAGAATTAAAGTTTTACCAGTGTTTCTTAGTATTATTTATTCATAAACAATTAAATTATTAAGTCAAGTTTTAAATATGATTTCAATTTTTAGTTTGGTTTGTTGTTAATCATTTTATTCAAATGTCTTCATATTTATATTTAATTTTATTCACTTATAGTTTTAGTAATTTAGTACTTTAAATAATTTCAGTTGCTTGTCAAGACAAGACATTTCTAAGTTTTCTAATAATCTAATATTTATATTTAATTGTTTTTTTGTTTTTGTTTTTTCAAAAAGATTGAAACTAAAAGACAATGCTGTCGTAACTCCCCTGGGTCCACACCACCACCACAACTTGTTCTCGTTCCGAGCAGGTCTCGAACCCAGGTTTCCAGCATGGGAGGCAGGGGGTCTAGCTTCAATCGCTAGAGCGCCTCTTTTTAAGATCAGAGGAGTGAGGTTTACCTGCACAGCACTTACTTGCTGTTATGCTATGCTAGCTACTGTATATAAGATCCGACAGTCATGTTGCAACACTTAAGTATGAGTAAATGTTTTCATTACATGGTCACTGTTGCTTTTTCTCTTATTACAGATCATATGGTATGTACTGAGTTGTTTATGCAATTGTTTTACCTAAATCACAGCAGTGTCCATCTATGAGGAATTAATGCACACTGTCAAACATCAACTATTAGCCAATCACAGCAGTGGGTGTATACTTTTGAGTCTACAATCTGCCACACCTATTCACAGATTGTTCTGACGACGGGGGTTAAAACAGGACAGAAAATAGCATAGCACTTTTAAATTGTTGTCTTTGATGTAAAAATCTTAAAAACATAAGTGGACCTCAGAGAAACATTCTTTCCACGTGTAAAATAAACATTTCCACACTAAACCATGTCTCTGTGGTTTAATTCAATACAGTTTTTTTTTACCTCTAGAACAGGACGTAGTATGTGTGATTTACCTGGTGGATACAAAAGCACCACATTTTCTCCGATGTTAATACCACTTCTCTCCATGAGAGCAGCTGCAATCTTCTCTGCTCTTTTATGAAGCTGAACACATGTAGCTGTACATACTGCCACTCCCTAGACAGAGACAGAGCACATTATTAGCAGACATTCTAAGTAAGGAACTGATCACTTCCACTCTGTTGTTTGTGTATATAACTATTTTTTTACCTTTGCATTCAAAAGCACATAAAGTGTATGGTCAGGATCGGTTTGAGCTCTCCACTGTAAAGCCTCTGTAAGGAATTGGTGCTAAGAGAGAAAAAATAGGCCGTTCATCATCGACAACATCAAACATATAACATCAAATTAAAACATAAAACAATCGTGTCATGTCAAAAGTCGTGTCATGCACGTGATTGTGCAATAATGATCACAATGCCTACCATCATTGTAGGCCACATACACAGCTGCATCCATTCGAAAGCATTAAAATACCACACAATGCATTTCAAATAAACTGCTTTAAATTATACGGTTTGAATTATTTACTTCCGGTTGTATGGGCACAATGCATAATAAGTCTCAGTTTACCTTCCTGACCAGGTCTTGGTCCTCTATGAGTCCCAGATCTCTGCCTGCGGCCTGTGCAATTCTTTTTCCAGCAACCAAATTACCCACCATGATGGAGGCAGGGCCAACACCGACTATGAAAGACATATTAATAGGAAAGAACACTTTGAGAAAAACATCACATGCATCAGATTTTCACCTCCAGAATTTATGATTCCCTCGCCTCTAAGATCTCTGTTTAACCCCTGCATACAAACCTGGTTGTTTTTGACGTGGTTTGGGCATGTTGGTGACACAGGTGTGGGGGCACATGAGGATATTGCAGGGGTGCAGCGCTCCCTCCAGAAAGAGTTGCTTGGTGTCTGAGATGTGAATGCCCCCTAGGGGAGTTTTGGGCAGGGTGTTGGCAGGAACCAGTGCGAGACAATACAATCCCACCTGATGAATACTGTCAATTGCCTACAGTTGTGAAAACAATACACAAACAACAAACAAATAATTGCATTTTATATATATTTATATATATATATATATATATATATATATATATAAAACGTTTGTGTGTTAAACTAAACATTGAATTAACATTTATGCATGTAGTAACAGGATTTTACTTTTACTTTGTGATTTTACTTTAACCATGGTAAATTACTGCCTCAATTAAAATATTTAAAATGTAACTATATGCATTAATCTGATAAATTGCATAATAAGATAAAGCAAGAAGAACAGTGTTATTTTAGAATTATTTACATTTTATCATTAAACTTAAATATAATTTTTATATTTTCAGTTTAGTGCAACCACTGATGGATTGTTTTACTGATATCCTGACTAAGTTTCTGGGTATGGGAAACTTTCAGTTGTGTTGCTGGTTATGGAGGGTCAGAAAGCTCTTGAATTTCATCAAAAATATCTTAATTTGTGTTCCAAAAATGAACGCAGGACTTACGGGTTTGTAATGACAGAATTTATGACAGAATTTCCATTTTCTGTGAAATATCTCTAAATAATTTGTCTATGTGCTTTTGTCATTTTTATTAGTTTTTATTCTTTTAGATATTTCTATTTAG
Source organism: Enteromius radiatus (assembly GCA_032357445.1). Taxonomy (NCBI): domain Eukaryota; kingdom Metazoa; phylum Chordata; class Actinopteri; order Cypriniformes; family Cyprinidae; genus Enteromius; species Enteromius radiatus. The sequence continues at coordinate 14,335,660 of JAUCMS010000105.1, forward strand.
CTTTAATAAACATTTTTTAATTAAAAACTTAATTTTTTTTTTAATTTTAAAAACTTAAAATTTTATTTCAGTTAGTTGCTAAGACAACATTTTATGTAATGTTTTTATTTTGTTTTATTTCAGCTTTATTTCAATTAATGAAAATGATTTGTAATCATCTTAGTTAACAATAACAACATGGATTTTGATGACAAATACTTTTAAATAATACATAAGCATTAAATATTAATTAAATAATTAGCTATTTGTAATAATAATCATTACAAACCTTTTTTCCTCCAAAAAATATTGTCAGTACAATCCAATGTGTGTATACATATACTGCCTTTCATACCACAGCATTAACATGGTACATCTGATCATATAGATTTTATTTTTTATTTTTTTTTAGATTTTAGGGATTCAAACTCGGGATGCCTGTAGTCGGCGTGCTGCCCATGAGCCTTTTTGCACTGACATCCGATCACATTTAGTATAAGTATAAAACAATCAATTTAATATTACTGCTATAACTTTATCTGCACCTGTAGAACCCGACTCATCCACTGGAAGCTGTCTTCTTCACTGGCATCAGGCCTCTGCTCTGCTACGATTGCTATCCTCTCATCATAGAACACAGTCACTGAGAACACTGCAATCCTGCAAAACACATACACTTCAAATGAATATCATCTCTCATTAAAATAAATTTTAAAACAACACTATTGGCTCCATATTCGACTGGGAACCCTCACCTTCCTCTGTACACTGTTTTGACTGGTTCCACTGCTAGTGCCGTCGCTACCAGATCATCAGCATTGTGACGACGACCACTAACCATTAGCAAGCCTTCATTCTTACCCACCACAAATATCAAACTACCCTGTTGGAGGCATAGAGGGGAGAAAACTAATTTTATTCACAAGAAAAAAAAAGCACTGTCCCTCTCTTGTTTTCCTTTTTTCACATACTTACCGGTCCAACAAACCCCAGTAATCCTGACCGGACAAATGGGATTTCACCAATAGGAGCACCGCTAGCATTGACTGGGATGACCTGCAAACAAACAACAGTCGCATGCACATTAAAACTGCAGCATAATTCCATTAGAAATATATTTGTGGTGTGTAATTCAGTACGAAGTTGCAACATTGTCTGTGTATATGTGTGTTAAATTGTTTGTCCAACCTCAAAGGTGTTTTTAGTGACTCCGTGCAGGCCGTAGTACATGTTTCCACCGGCACGAGAGTTCACGACGATCTCTCCAATCTCATCCGTCTTACACAGCATGGGCGGCCCATCCGGTTTCACAATGCACATCAATGCTAAAATCCACATAAACACACATGCTAAGATTTACATAAGATTCAATGACACTACCAATTTTCAATAATTGTATTATTGTAAAATAATATAACGTATTATATGTAAAATGCTTTTGAAAGACATTTAATCAAAAACACAGTAATAGCAGTAATATTGTGAAATATTATTATAATTTAAAATATTTTGATTGTTAAGAAATCATTCTAACATGCTGTTGCTTATTGCTTAACTATTATCAATTATTACTGATAGTCAGATAATAAAATGAAGATTGTCATTATTAACCATGATGAAAACACTTTTTGCCTGAGGTGTAAAGAGTACCTGAAAAGCTTACTTGAGTAAAAGTACAGATACCTTACAGTGAAAACACTTTTGCTTTTTAAAATATTAAAATATTATACAGACAATACATCCTTTGTTGTTTGAAAGAAAGATGAAAATAATTATAAACAAATATCTATATAATAAAGATCTCTTTTTTTTGGCTAACTGAATGTGTCCTTCCTGGATTAAGCATTTTTTACATAGACATCTCAAACTTTTGAATGCTAGTGTATCATGGTTCCTACAAATACTTTACAACTATTTTGAACACTGACAATTATATAAGGGGCACGGCTCTCCCTGGTTTTGATATGCCAGGGGAAAAACCATCTACACCCAATGGGCCAACCTCTGTTTGGAGACAGCATTCCCTTTCTGCTGAGCTCCATAGCAGACAAGAACTACTCAGAGCATCCGAAGCTCCACATATATTTTGGGACACAACAATGCAGGCCGGGTCTGCCTCCTCCTGGGGCAGAGTTTGCAGGTTCACTACCTGATCGGGAAGGGCATGGTAGGAACCTTGGGCACAGAGCTGAGGTCTCAGGTTAACGTGAGAACATCCGGCCCGATTTTCCATGCAGGTTTCATCGACAGAGAAGGCTTATAGGTCCCCTACCCTCTTGATGGAGACCAGCGCGGTCAGGAGCGCTGTCTTGAGGTAATTCAGCTCGACTGACTCAATAGGGCAATTTCTTTGAGAGATAGGATGCACTTCGGGGGGAGCATCTCGAACGGCAGCCTCTTTAGAAGGGACTGATCCAGAGCTTGAAGAACCACAGAGGGGCGCTGTCCTGGCGAGTCATCCCCCTTACCAGCCGACTCTCCCTTTGATGCAGGAACTCTTCTTCAAGGACTTCAGGACTCAGGACAGGCGAGGCTCCAAAGCAAAAAGCTAATGTGCACTATACCACCTGCCCTGTTTATACTCACACTGTGAACAGGTGCAGCTGGATGCAATCAGTGTACGCCAATGTTCATTGGCCTTTTGAATAAGGCTCAGAGGTGATTGGTCTCTCATGCGAGTTCCCATATGTAATGTCAAAGTGATTCGACTGAAGGGGAACTACTTTCAAAAACATTTTAAAAATCATTATTATTCCAAACTTTTAGTGTATATAAACCTAGCATTAGTAGCACACACACACCTCCAGGCATGACGTGTCCTACATCCTGGACGGTGAGAGCTGAGTTTTTGTCTTCAGTGTTGACCCTGATGACACCATGGCTCAGGCCAGTCATGGACAGGATGGCTCTCGCTGGAAGAGGAGCACCAGAGACCCCAGGCCTGGAGAAACATTTTACAATCAGGAACCAAAAAACTAGTGATTTTAAACAGGAATCCCTGCAGTTTGTCACAAGGATGATATACCTCCGTATAGCAACCGTCATGGCCTCAGGTGATGTAGCGCAAGGGCAAATGACCTCTGGCTTCAAACCATGAGCCTGGAATACGTTTAAAAAGGCATCACATGATGAAACCGACCCTAAATTAGAAAGAGATGGAGATACAGAGAGATGAAAAGAGTCAAATATATTCATTTAAAATGAATATGATTATCTCCCATGGAGCCTCTGCAGGAGGTCTGGTAGTGTAACTCACAAGGATTGGCTCCGTCTGCAACAATTAGCATGCGCAACGAGGCTAGACTGGTGTCTCTCTGATCTCTGTGAGCCATCATCGCCCAATGCAGGTCACGACACTTCACCAGGGCAACCCGTGCTATAGAAAAAGGCATTTTTCATATCAAAACAAATGCGTGTAGATGACAGACATACGCTTGTTTTTTTGTTTGAGGTACCTTTGTGTATGTGAACTCGCTGAACCCAGGAAAGTGGACAAGCTTTCATTACTGCATATGGAACACTGATGGTGTGGATTCGGTTCATCACACTCTGAAATACACACAGATATTATTGGTTGAATGCCACAAAAATGGCCACATTGCACTCTAAAATCAAAAAAGAAGAAAAAAAGAAAAAGTAATTTTAGGGCCTTTTTTTGTTTTTCTTGCATTGCACCTTCAAGACAATAAAGCCTTATTTTCAATAACCTAATTACTGTTCATATATATAAATATATATATACATATACAGAGAGAGAGAGAGAGAGAGAGCTGGGTAGTAACTGATTACATGTAATCTGGATTACATAATTAGATTCCAAAAATTAAGTACTTATAATTAGATTAAATAATATTTAAAAATACTTGCTCTCAGAATATAGTAATAATTATTGATTAATGATTACACATTTTTACACAACAGCAACGACAGTTGATTTGTTCTTTCTAAAATGACATGCAGATAAACAAAATATTAATTTTAAATTTAATATAAATGTTAAATTTAAATTGTCATATTTTAATTGAGATGTTTTCTGTTCATTATAATAAAATAACAAAAATAATAATTAAGTAAGCACATACATACATACTATATTATAATAAAATATGTTCTGAAAAAATAAAAAACGGAATTGATGAGGTATTTTTGTCACTCACTGTGAGAACTCCATGCCACAAACCCATGTCCTTCTTAAAGTCCAAAACATTCACCAGTGTTTCACCTGAATGCAGACATAATTCGTTACATCTCCAAAGGTGCAGTGTACAAAGTGCATAGCTAGTTTTTGGTGTAGTGTAGCTGTAACAAAAGGATGGTGTTTCCATAGAAACAGCATCACTTACCCTCACAGTAGTTACAGGCCTGACTGAGAGCCTGGCAATGTGTTAACATGGCAACTTTTGAAACCGCAACACCCATCACTGTGCCCTCCTTACTGGCCTTATACTGCATGAAAGAACAAGAGACAAGAGTATTTACATCAATTCAACATACATATACACTAGAGTGCGGATCGGGCTGCATTTTTCTGTCCGAGCCCGACCCACGTCTGACAGAGCAGTAACCGATCCCAACCCGAGCTCGACAGGCATTCAGATATTTATGTCCGAGACACAGTCGGGCTAATGACTAATGACACATGCAGTTTTTTGTGTGGAAAGCCCGCATTTATTAAGGAACTGTAGGAAGGCGGTCGGAAATGTCAACAGATCAGCGCATCAGCGCAAACGGGGCAAAAAGCGCCGTTATAACACAGGTGCACAAGCAGTTTTAAATTTTAAATGGCCAGTGCCTTATCGTGCTGATATGACCGAGCCCGACCCGAACCCGAGCATCCTTTCTAAATATCTGTCCGAACCCGGGCCGGCCCGTCGGGCCTGGGTCAGGTATCCATCCTCTAATATACACACACAGAAACACACAGAGAATGCACATGATCTTACCTCAATATATGCTGTGTCTGTGTTAGCTGTTGGTATGTGAGGCTGCCAGTCTTTCGAAGGCTTCGTGAGGTATTTAGAGTCCGTCACTACCCATTTTAACCTGGGCCAGCCTACCAGAAACCCAACTAGTATTAGATCCATCATAACAATTAGAAATGCTGACTGGCTTTTGAAAATGAAAATGGATCATTAGTTTGCATTGTGAGGTCTGACCTTTAAACTGCAATATTTCTCCAGTGGGGGTCTTGGGTAAACCCTTCAAACAGATCTCACTGGTCAAAGCCAGACCCACCCCACAGCTACCTAACAAAAAACCAACCTGGCTGCTCCCAGCATCCTGCCAACACATAGAAGTGATTTTATCCACAAAACCAGTATGAATTGCTGCCACTCTATTTAGATTTGAAATCAATGTTTAATATATTATTGGTAACTACCTTTCGGGATAGTGGAACCTCTATGGGCACAGGAATGACTTCAGCCAACAAACAGCCATAAAACGCAACCCAGAACATACCAGGGTCACTGTTTGGATACACCAACGCCACCTGGATCAACAAAAAGAAATGGCAACATTAATAAATAAAATGAAATGGGAACATTTTTTAAAATAAACATTACTTCTGACAATATATGCTGCTCATAGCTAGCTCCTCCAGGATAGTTCCACCGATTCACAGAATCACAGAACTTTAAATCCAAAAACAGCACATTTTTGGTAAAGGTCACAGCAAATTCAGTCATTTTTGGCTGCAAGAGGAATCAGAAAACTGAAACTATAAAAAAAAAAAACTTCAGAAATCAGAAATAAAATCTATATATTAGAAAATTAAACTAACTTTAAAAAAGTATGTAAACAACTAAATTATATTTTTATAATTTTATTATTGATAAATTGTTATTAGTGTTGTCAAACAATTAATTGTGATTAATCACATCAAAAATAAACTAATTTTTACATTATATATATATATATATATATATATATATATATTATTTACTATTTATATATAAATACACATACCTCAGTATATATTTTGAAAATATTTACATATACATTTGTATATTTATATTATTATATTATAAATAAATATATTTAATATATAAACAGCATATTTTTCTTAAATATATACATGCATGTGCTTGTATTTACATATACATAATAAATAACACAGTATAGACTTGTATATTATGTAAAGAAAAACATTTATTTTGAATATGAGTAATAATTTGACAGCACTAATTGTTATATTATTAAGTTATGTAAATATATATATTTTACCCGGTCTCCTGGTTTGAGGATCTGCTCATTTTTGGTTCCCAGCTTGTTGAGGAGCGTGTAGGCCAGCTTTACACTACGACTCCACAGTTTCCCTGTCAATCACACACCAATCACTCAGTTTTAACCTTTCCTTCCTTGCCAATTCCAGCATCTGCTTCCAATCAAGGTAAGTGTTTTGCGGTTGACCTTGCTCAGTCTTACCATACGTAAGTGTATAAAGTGGTTTTCCTGTGATATCCAGAGCTGTGAGGGCAGGGCTCTTGCCTTGTGTGGCACCCCATCGAGCTAATGCTGCCTGAAGAGCAGGAGGCCAGTTACTGACCACACCCAAAGGCTCCCCCTTCACTGGGATTATCTGCCGGCCTTCTGGCTTTGGAGTGTTAGGATCTACCTGAGGAACTGTGGAAGAAGATATACGCTGATCCACATTACTGCTGCTTCCTTTCAGAGTGTTTGATGTTTGCCGAAATTCATTTACGTACCTTCTACAATCTCCTCTTGGTCATCCATGAAGAACTCACTGAGTGGCGGGCGTTTGGGTCGTTTCAGCGTGTTTAGCAGCTGCTGAATCTTTGTGGATACACGACTGGACACTGGAACACCTACACCAGGATTGGGGTCAGGCAGGGTGGGATGAGACAGACGAACAAACACACACTCACGGCACGCGCACTTTCTACTAATGACTTTCTCATAACTACTAATGTATATACAGCTATTACACTCTACTACAGTGGTATCATCAGTTCTGCTCAAGATGCCAAGATATACAATGATTAAAGATCAAATTAAATCTAAAATCAATATATGTAAAATTATATATACACCACCATTCCAGTTCAGGTTCAGCAAAATGTGCACCAAATCTGAATATTACAATGATGAAGGATCATATGACATTAAAGACTGGAGTAATGACTTCTGAAAATTCAGTTGCAAAATAAATTACATTGTATAATATATAATAAATAGAAAATATTAATTTTGAATTGTAACAAATATTTAACATGATCACTGTTTTGCTTTATATTTTTTCAAATAAGTTTAAGAGCATAAGAGACATTAAATCAAAATCAATTCAAAATTTCTATATAAAATACTAAAGGACTTTGTAATATAATTATTACAAATTAAAATTGTTTAAGAAAACATTTATGGGGTTTTTGGGTGAGTAAATATTATAATAATTTACACTATTCCTTTAAATATCATACTAGCTCACTTGCAAAGCAGCCTTGATGTGTTTTGAAGAATCAGGACTGAGTAAAACCACATGTAAGCAGAGACGCAGTGAAGACTTATCTACTATTGTTTATTTATTTTCCTAAAGAAGTGCAGGGTTTCACCTGGGTTCACATTTCCTCTGTGTAACACATATATAGCACACAAGCACAAACACACAGTTTCAAATCAACCTACAGGACATGTCTGTAACCAATTATTACCTCTTCCTACTCTTCTCACTGACAGAGAAAAGCAACATGACACAAGTGGATAAAAGGTGGAAAAGAAAAAAGATACGGGATGTGATTAATGAAGCAATCAAACACAGCAATCAAAAAGCATATTGAAATGTCCCTACTGAGATGTTAACACAAAGCTCTAAAGGCATGAAAAGAAAGTTATGAAAAGGCGCTTTAACGGTCGACATACATTTTGAGAGTATGTATGTCTCATGCTACAAATAAGTCTCTTTTTCTAGTCCTCTTTTTCCCCTGCACACACGCACACACGCACACACACACTCAGTACCGTCTGCTGTCTCCATCATGCTGGAGCGGCTCTGGCCTCGACTCATGCCTCGCACCACGGCGTTGGCAGGCAGATCCACACGAGAGCCTCTGGCCTGAGCTTGGGATGGCACATCAGGGGGCCCAACTCCTCCTACCGGATCTGGTACAAAATAACACATATTACTCACTCATGCTCAGCCCAGATAAAAGCTTTAAAGTTATCATATGCTAGCTCTTAAAGTAATATTTCACCCAAAATGAAACATTAATTTCTATCTGCTTTCTCGCTCCAAACCTGCATGGTTTTCTTTCTTACGTAGAAAACAAAAAGGGAAACTTATCAGAATCATGTTTGTACCACTTCTTTCATAACAACCATGAACTATTCTCTTAAGAGTCTGTCTAAAACTATGTGAATTCAGATTATGCTTCCATCATTTACTTAAATTGGTAATAAAACACCCCAAAAATTTGAAGACAACATGAAATCAAACAGCCCCTATTTACTATATTCATACTATCTCTAGAATACTTTATTGTTGATTTATCTAACAATCAGATATTTCTATACAATGTCATTTAAACTGTGTAAGTGACACCAATATCCTATATATATTAAACTACTGCTCAAAAGTTTTGGGTTGTTAAGATTTTATTTCAAATAATTTAACACTTAGCAACTTGTTCAACAGAGACGGTGAAGACATGTATAAAGGGGAATTTTTTTAAACTAAAATAAATAAAGTAATAAAATAAAATAATAATAGGGGTTCTTTTGTACTTTCTCTTCATCAAAGAATCCTAAAAAAATATGTATCATAGTTTTCACAAAAATATTAAGCAGTTTTTAACATTGATAATATATATATATATATATATATATATATATATATATATATATATTGTTGGAAAGCTGTAAGTGTGTACTTTTCATATTTGATCTCTGTTTTGCAGAAGATGTG
>JAUCMS010000105.1:14350547-14370384 GCA_032357445.1 Enteromius radiatus
ATAAAATATCTACCAAAATGTGAGGGGTGTACTCACTTTTGTGAGATACTGTATATATATATATATATATATATATAATAACTTGTTGATTTTAATGGTTTTACATTATGCATTTTCTGTAAAGGTAATTACAATAGAGACAGAACCATCTAATCCCTCAGTGACATGAACACCAGCTGCTCGGACTGCGGGAAAGTTGGATCTGGAGCAGGAATGTGTGTCTCACTGACTGGAGTGTGTACGAGGTAAAGAGAGAGAGATGGACAAACATCTTTTTTTTTAATTGACTGTGAGAGAGTACTTGTCTTGTTCTTTAGAAAAGCAGTAACTTTTCTTGACTACAATGTTTTCAGATACTCATATCCACCCTCCCTCTGGTGTGCTGCATCACTGGCCCTGAAACACTATGACACAACAGAGCACTCACAATGACTTTCACTCAAGACACAATACAGCTATCTCTCCTTTGTGTCTCCACATACACACACACACACACACACAGCCTTGGTTACCCACCACCAGATGGTGACTCACCATTCAGCAACTGCCAACACTGTATCACACTGTACTGAAGTTGAATTTCATTGCCCTCCTTCACTATTCTTTTGTCCACATCCAGCATTCTGTCTTTCCTTACACAGACACACACACACACACACACACATTTCCTTTCCCTCTGGATGATGTCATGTTCTCCAGTGCTAAATCTTCTACCCTATGACATGGTTTCCTGTTCTGCTGAGAATATAAAAACAGACTGTGAGAGACGAAGAGAAACACAGACAGACAGAGAGTGACAGTGAAAAAGACACAACAGGGAGTTCAATTCATTCTTATCTGTTTTTGGCTCTTTCTGTACCTTACAGCCAGATGCACAAACCGGCTTTGAAAACCTGCTCACGGAAACAGTAAAGTCAGGGTTACCAGGGTGTGTGCATGCAGGTGACAACAAGACTCAAATTACCACTTCACACACCTGGGAACATGCCTTGTCAGGTGTAACCTTCCCAATTCACTTTGTAACACAGTATATATGGGGATGATCTAATCTGTGTTTACAGTCTGCTTTACCGTGTGCAACTTCAAGTGTAAATGTCAAACCGTATCGTGAAGAGGTGTCCAGATCACCCAAATCAAATCACATAGTTAAAAAAAGATTTTAAAACTCTAAGAAGCTTATAAGACCCTTATGATGTTTTGATTTTTAAATAATGACATTATTTTTTGGGACAATTTCACTCAAATTCAATCTCAGTTTATTAATTTCTCATTAGAGTCTGAATTTAGAGTTTCATTCTCACCATTGTTGTTACAAAAAAAATTATGTTTTATTTTATATTTATATGTGTTTATTATTACATTCATTGTACTGTATCTAACAGTAAAAATGTATTATTAAAATAATTTCAGTATTGAGAATAATGATTAAAAAAATTGTTTTTTAGGTCATTTTTAATTGTGTTTTTAAAAAAAATACAAATTTGAACTAATAGTCTTTATTTAGTTTTTGGGATAAAACATGTCACATCCTAACTTCTTGAGGTTTTGCAAGATACACTCCCTTTCTAAGGCTGTTATTAATAATGATTTATTAAGTTAGGGATCTGAACCAAACCCAAAAAAATTTCTTTGCCACATAACCCATCCCATATTGTTCATGCCTTGGACATGAATATTATCAAATGATGTGACTTGTGACTCTCTCTCTCTCTTTTATATTTAGAATTTTATATTTAATAGTATATATAAATATATATATAAACATAATATGCTTTTCTGAAATATACACATGCATGTGTTATATACTGTATACATAATAAATATACACATTACAGTACACATATATTATGTCAACAAAAAGTTTTATTTTGGATGTGATCATGTGATTAATTGTTTTGACAGCATTACATAATATATGCACTGTGTATATTTATTATGCTTATATAAAGACACACATACGGCATATATTTTAAAAATATTTATATGTATTTACATGTATATATTTATATGAATTATAATCATATTTAATATATAAATGTGGGATACATAAAAGGGATCAACACACAAACACACAGATTATACCACACTTGTGCCAACAAACAACCACCTAGCAAGCCAAAAACCACTCAACACTTTTAGCAGCACTCACAATACAACCCACTAGATTTGTGCAGGAAAGCAACACTCACATTGTCCTCAGCTATTTATACAATTATCCTACGACACAAAAATTACACACTTCACCTTCTAGCAGCCCTCTAATAAAGGTCATACTGCGTGGTGTGTGTAATACAGTTCAAAGGTTTTATGTCATGCCGTTTTAGCTGTTCTTGTGGTATATGGGCTTCTTACTGCTTTTAACTGAATTCGTTATGAATGAGACCCGCCTCTCCAGGCAAACTCTACTGTTACCATAGCAACTATGACTAAATACAACCCATTTAAATACATACATACACACATCAACAAAAATGCCTAATCAGATTAGAAATTATCTGTGCATGTTTGGAGAGATCATTTTAGCCACAATAAAAGCACAGGGACTTTTCAAATTGGTGAGTGCATGTATGGCAATAAACTTTTTTTCATGCATTCACACATTGGACAACCAAGCCTGAGTCTCTGACGTTATCAGTCATTCTTCTGTTCTGTTCAAGAAAATAATACAGTCTATTTTTCTGAAAATACAAAAAGGAAAGAATGCATTGACTTGTGTATAAGTCTATAACATTCACGCAAGAAACTGTCATTATGACCTACAAACAAAGAACAACAGAGATATTTTAATATATTTGCCCAGGTATGAGTAGTGTTGCGTTTTTACACGAGAATACAAAAAAGCTGTATTCTCGTTTTTTACTTTTTTTAAAGGAACAAAAAAAAAAACTAATTCTTGTTTTTCCACTATCAATATTAATTCAAATAACGAATGATCAGATGATGCAAGGACCCAATTGCGTTAAAAGTCATAATTTTACAAAAAAAAATCCTCATGATTGTTTATATCCCACAATTTTGACTTAAAAACTTCTGACATTATAATTTGCAAATTGTTTACAAGTTTATTTCTCTCAATTCTGGAAATAACAGTGAGAATTGTGAGATAAAATGTCATATTTATCTTTTTAGGTTTTTACTCCATGGCAGAAGCAATCTTCCATAGTTACTTGAGTATAATGTTATGTTAGTTATGAGAGAAACATCTCCAACTGGCAGTTTGGAAAAACTCTACTCCCTGACAGAATAGTGTACAGTCTGCTAGAAATAAATTGTGCATCTTTTCTGTTTTAAGCCTGATGTCCATCACAGACCAGTGAATAATTCAGTTACAGAGGAACCCATATCGCAAGCTTGGCAAAAGATATTAACTATTAACATGTCCTGTGTGACGTGCAATTGAGAGCGAGACTAGCTAGAATAACAGGCAGATTTTTTTTTCAAAGTAGTCAACAAACATGGTGGGAAAGAGTAGAAAACAGAGAGGAGATAGTGGGAGAGACAGCGCAACATGTCAGAAAGCTTGCTGTGAATCATGGGTAAATGAGTGTATTTGCTTCCCAATGCTCTGTGACCTAGATTAGAGTAATCTCTCTCTCTTTCTGTTTTGTCCCTAGGTCTCTCTCTCCCACTCGATCTCTTTCTCTCTTTTTCTTTACTCAGAAAGCCTGCCTGTCCTCCTACAGTCACAGTGGGTGCTTCAGCTACTGAGGCTACCTGAACAGATGCACACAATCAGACATTATACAGCTGGTCCGAGCCTCTTTAGTTTAAGTATATGCTGACCAGCTATGGAAGAGGATTTCCACACACACACTCACACACAGCTCATTTGATCAGCTTAAGTGCATAAAAGCGTCTGAGTATGTGCTGGGAATTCAAGTAGAGATCACGACTGCTCAGCCCTAATGCTTTCAATGGTGCTCATTGTGTGTGAGTGTGTCACAACCTCCAATCTCCACTCCTCTTCCTCTGTCATGAAGACGCACACACAGAAACAAACTATTTCATTCACAACACACGTACTTTACAAATAATGAATGCATGATGATGGTGGAGTCTCTCGTCTCCTGTCTAGTTACTGTAAACAAATACATGCACGCAAGTAATTACTTTAACACCATACAAATACATACTTAGTAAATATATTATGACTTACGGTAATGTGGGAAATACTGTAATTCCTGGCTACATACATTTAAATGTATACATTTTTAATGTATATATAAAAACATTTTTAAATGAAATATTAATGTATTTTTTTAATGTAGAGCATTTTTAATTGAAATATTAAGTCTATTTGTATAATTTAGCTTGACAATTAGATATAACAAATGATATCTAATTTTAGCAACATATTTGAAATGTATGCATATTATATGCAAGGATATTTTGTGTTTAATATTAAGCCTTTTTACCTTATTTACAAGGTTCAACAATAAGAATTTTTTTCAACTGGCACAGGGAAAATTTAGCAATTTTAGCTACATATTTATAAATGTATGGATGTAAAAAAACAATTTTTTATGTATGTTTTGCATATTCAATAGTCATATTATTATTCAATATTATTGTATTTATATATTTATATTAATATATTTATTATATTTTTATTTATTTATTTATTTATTTATTTTAATCATATGAATATTACATGCAAGGATATTTTTATTATAACTTAAAGTAAAATGTACAACTTAAAAATGTATAACTTAAAAAAAGAGAATTATACTCTATAAATCAATCATTCATACAGTCCTTAGCCACATGTGGGGTTCAATATCTAAAAAAATGCCATTAGCATGATAACATATCCAATTCCATCATATTTTACAGTCCTATTTTCACAGTGACAACTGTTACTATTCAAACAAATGTGTTAATATTGTCATAACACATTATTCTGCAATAAAAGGCCTACATTAACTCAGCAGGCTCAGGCAGCTCTAGAAACTATTGTTGTCAAACCTATGGCCATAACTAAACTACTACTCTGAACCCAAACAGGGTCTTTGAGCAGTGAGCTGGAAGCAGTCATACTCTCACTGGTCCTTCAAAGACTGAAAGAGTCTTTCATTGTGACCTTTTCTTTGTGCTGTCATCTATACAGTCATTAGGGCAAAGGAAAGATGATATGGGTGTGATGCTAAACATATGCTCATATTCATGAAAAACATTACTCTAAAGCAAACCTCACTATTTTAAAGGCTGTATTTTAAAGGCTGCAGTAGGCATTGCCTGTCCAAGAGCCAAAAAGTGAGAACTGTAGGTGGGGACTGTGAATCCTGCCAGGACTGCATTGTGGGCTTTGAGAAACAGATACGCATAAACATAATACACACACATATATATATATATATATATTTGTATATATACACACATATATATATATATATATATATATATATTTATTGCATACTTCAGGAAGCCAACCTCTGGGAAATTAAAAACACATAAAAGACAGAAAGGGATAAGCATGTGTGCGTTTGCAAAACTGCACCAGCAAAGGGCACAGGATGATGTACGCAACTGTCATAAAACCCAAAAACACACAACAATAGTAAGTGAAGCCAAAAGCAAACTAGCCCATCATTTGTAATCTGCCTCCAGGTGCTCTCTTGATTTGCTGTGTGGGAGATGTACTGAGAATAAGTGCAGGCTGCACTGATGGCAGATCAGCTGTTATTTCAAATGATTCCCTGGTGCAGAGATAAATGAGAATCTCTTTTCATATTTCGGTAATGCTGTTTAAGATATTGTTTTGCTCTTCTGAATCTTTCATACACCGCTGCTGAAAGGCTTATATAACACATAAGGATGACTAAACACACACGCAAACAAACATAGCCCCTTCTGCAGTGAATCAAAATGGCAATAACAGCACATTAAATGTAAACAACCACACACACATATCTATGTTATAATTCTAATGTGTATTTCTGATCAACTGAGGTCTAGACTCACAGTACATACCAAGACAAGACCATTTAAAATGCTAAATAAAAAGTAACAGGTTTTGTGAATTTTATACATGTGCATATAGCTAATGTGTTATGTGCCCGGAAAAAAGTTTCACATGCGACACTAGTCCAGTCTATTCCAGGTTCCATTGTCTGAGTGAGTGTTTTACATGTCTTGTGGCAAGCTGTTTTAACATTTATTGCTGGGACCAATGTTACAAATACTTATTTTAATGCATAAATGCAATTCAATATATATTTGTGATATTGAGAGTTCATTTCAGTTTACTGGTCTGTATTTATTTATAAAGGATTTTATATTTAAATAAAATTTAAAACTTTTAAATAATTTATACAATAAATAAGACCTAACACCTAATAGTAAAGGAAAAAATATATACTAAAGGTGTGTGATTAGAATAAATGCTTTTAGTAACTATTTTAACTATTCATTATTAACTAAATTTCAGACCTTTGTGGAATACTATTGAAAAAAAGGAATAAGTAATATCTAATGCATAAGTACTAGGAAAAAAATTAAATACTAGTCATTATTAGATTACTTACAAGTAATAAGTATATTTAAAGTTAAAAAAAAAGGTTTTTACTTTTAAAAAAATAAATAACAGTAAGGCATTTTTTTAGATACCTTTTCATTTTAAGGACTAAATGTTAATATGGCTTGCCATACATGACCTCTCATTGAGTCTTATAAGGGTGTTGATTGTTTATACAGGAAAAAAATTGTTTAGGTCTATTAATAGCGCCGTCAACGTGTCAAGTAGTACACTCATTAATAAAGCAACAGGATAAATGTTAGTTTGCCCATTATAGTTTACCCATAAAGAGACAAGTCTACCCATTATATTAACAGCCATATAGTGTAAAATTACAAAAGCTATTGTTTTCAAACAGTGTTACATATTTTTTCCATTAACAAAATAAGAAAGGACTAAATATACAACTAACACAGAATACAACTAGTTGGAGGAGTCTGTATGAAGTATGAACAGACATATGCAGAATAACCGTGGCCTGTAAATAATCACATAAATACGTCCAGCGCGCTTCACAGACTCGGTGTTTATGTTTTGCGCAATGTAACTGTGAATAAGAAAACGTATTAGAGTAATGTCAGGACAATTAAAGAGCAAAACAAAGCGGAACAGACGTTTAAAATGCAGATAAATGCGACGCTGAACAAGTGAGATGCAGAAAAAGAGGTCAGTACGTTTCCGCGAGCGGCGGCGACATTGAAGCATCATCATCACGGAACCTGTGTGTGGATGCTCTTATTGAGGATGCAAGTCTGAGCCCGTCAATACAGTACACATCCATCTAAACGCACGCGTTGAATCAAGGAAGGACGAGCCGTTGTTGTTTAAAGGCTTACCCTCCGACAGCTCCAGGTCCAGCTCAGCGAGCTGCTCTCGGACCTCTTGGGGGAGAGCGGACACATCCACACCGCGCTCCGCCATTATGGCCCGAAACCGGGAGGGGGAAGAACGGCGCAGAACGGTTTACCGACAACAAATACGCCCGTGTCCTCCTCACAGTGAAAAACAAATGGTATCAGACAGCAGACCAAGCTCCATCACCTCCGCCATGCCGAGAGAGAAATCCCAGCCGATGGGAAGAGTCACATGACCAGCGCTCGGGATGAGGAGTCTGAGCCTGTGCTCTGAAGCCGCGGCGGTTTTGCACCCTCTGGTGTGGTGACAGAGAATCTTTATCTAATGCAGTATCTTGAACTCAAACACTTCTTTGGTCGAAGCATTGTTTTTTCCCCAAAATATAAAATACTGTCGTTATTTACTCACCTTTGTCTTTCTAAATCCTTATGTCCTGTTTTGTGAAACACAAAAGGAAAAGTTTTAAAGACGCTTCAAGCAGCTACATACAACACACTAAAACAACACAAGATTTTGCAAGACAAGTGGGTGAATTTGGGGTCGATTATTCTTGTAATCTGTAAAATGTCACTAAGGGAATTCTGGGAAAGTCAATTTACATCATTTAGTTGTTCTTTTTTACTCTTCGAAACTAAGTTTAATATTATTTTACTATAAAATCTCATGAGCTCTATTAGTTTTTTTTTATAAATGTATATAGTAAAGGTACTTAACCAATTAACAGACTCTTACTGTTACAGTTTTACAATATTTGGTCACACTTTATATTTAGGTGTCCTTAACTATGTACTTAAAAAAAATTAATAAGCACAACGTACATATTGTATTACTAAACACATTTTCTGTTGAAGTGCGATACGGGTTAGGGACAGGTTTGGAGGTATGGGTAGGTTAAGGTGTAAGGGTTAACAGTGTAAAATGTATTTACATATAGGAATTTAAAAATATATATATAATTACAATGTAAAAACATGTACACAATAAATGCATTGTACCAAATAATTAATTTAAATAAAATTACACAGTAGTTAAGGCCACCTTATATAAAGTGGGACCCAGTATTTTGTTGTAAAATTAAGTTAAATTTTTAAAGATATTTTTTAATTCAAGGAACACGTCATACTTGTGTGCATATCATTGTAAATAGTAATTTATAAATGGGCAATGTACAAGGTTTGTATTGTTTATAATATATTACTCACACTGATAAACAACACAATGCATATGCAGCTCAATCAAGTTATTCCATACAGAGCAGTCACGCACACAAATCCCACCGTACCAAATATATATACTCCGAGGAAAAGTACTCCTTCAAACCAAAATGATAAATACTGCAGAAAACCAGTTCAATGGATCTCACTGAATGTACAAGAGGCTAGAGTTCCAACAATGTTTAATTATAACATATCTTAAGGACCGTTTCTGTTAGTCAATATCATACAGTAAGCAATGTTTGTACGTCGACACTCATTTCATATTTACAGCTCTAGTTTAAGGGCTTCACTTACACGTTACACAATTTGGGATCAGTGAGTTATACACACCGTGGAAAGCAGTATGTTCTACATCCAAATAAGATAAATCCAGATGCAAGGAAGGTCAGTAACAAAAACTGATATGGCAGATTGGTCATGTGTAAAAAAAAAAAAAATATATATATATATATATATATATGATGTCATTGTCCAAAACCGAAGACAATTTCCTCTACATAAGAAAATTATGCTTTGGTAAATCATAATTATGAGATGAAAAGTCATTCAAATGTATGTTTATGAAACAAAAAGTCAAAATTACAAGTCATAACTCTAACAAAAATTTCAATTTGATTTTTTAAGTTTTGACTTTGTATCCCATAATTATGACTCTGTATCTCACATCTTTTACTATCATGTCAGAGGCATGATTTATCACTGCATAGGTTTTTCTCATGTATCAGAAACAAACTTAAAACAAAAACACATTTTCAAAGCTGAATTTTAAAAAAACAGCAAGAGTTTTGATATAAAAGCTGAGCTTAAACTAACAGAGATTATCCTAATTTTAAAAAAAGCATTCAGGCATGATCCGTTTAATGGAATACAACTCAATAAGTTACGTGTTAGTTATGCGCACCAAATGAAATTCATTCAGGGTGGCCAAGCGTGAGTCTTTCAGGCCCCAATTAAGAAATAATAATGTTTTATTTCTATAACACCATCCTATCACTTAATCAAAGCATTTCGACCAACTTGAACCGAGACTTCACATTCATAGCCAGGTTAGTTAACTACTGTACATTCACAAAATGCAAGCACAAGTCATTACGCATGAGTTTTTGTGCGTGAGTTCCCTGTTATGAGACCAGATGCACTTAAACTTTGGGGTCTAACCTCTAATGCAAAAGGATTTATGTATTTTGGTTAAAGATACCTATATTTCAGCAGAGCATATCATATTCATACTGATCTAAAACATGTCCACGTGGTTACGCTACCCGTTATATCCATATATATATATTGCAAAATGCAGACAAACCAATAACGATATTCAAATATAAAAATATATTTTCTCTCCATTCTTAAGCATTTGCGAGTCCATTCTGCGGTGCCAAGTTACGCTAATGTGAGAGAAACGATCTTCACCAAAACAGCCACAGAAGCACGGACCTGAGAGAAATTACTTTAGATACGACAATAAAATTAAGACAGAGAGGAAGAGTGAGAAAGGGAAACTGGGAGAAATGGCGAGAAAAGCGAATGTGTGTGAGAGAGCGTCACCAAGAGAGAAAGAAGGTGTTTAACTTATCTGCATAGCGTAGTAATCATCTTTCTAATGTGGCCAGAATCATGCAACGAATCGTTATATTAGAAAAACCATTGAATAAATTGCAAAATAATTATAAATACCTGCAAACAAGACAAATATCAACTCAATGCATTAGTGAGAAGATTTATACAAGTATATGAAAAGGTGTATTTTATAGAGATGACAGAAGAGACTTCATTTCCACTGCGGTGCTTCCTAGTCTGTGCAGTCTGACAGGGGCGTCCTATGATGTCACTACTTAGCCCGGGGAGAGTGTGTGATAGGCTACAGGTGAGCAGGGTGTGGTCAGAGCGTGGTAACATTGGATCCCATTTGTCACATGAGAGCATTTACAAACACACCAGAACTGACAGTTTTGAGGGGAAAAAGGTAGATTCGCTCCTTTGAAAGTATATTTAGTTCACATTGGCTGAATGACATGCTCATCATCTGGATGTGGGTTGAGATTGTGAGGAAGCATCTCCAGTTGTGTTACTCCACTGGCCCGAGCCCATTCCTGCTAAAACAGCAACAGCCTCTGCCGCACGCACACTCAGACCGTTAACCGACACCGGTGCCGGTACCGACACGGGCATCACCAATGCCGACGCTGAACTCTCATCCACTCCTGCAGCTGAAGGGAGAGAAACGAGGCAATGTTACGTATACGCCTTTCTGGACAAAGCGAAAATATGGACATGTGGGGGAGGAGAATGATGATGATCAATAGATGATCTACCGAGATATGCTTTTTTCTGCATGACAGTAACAGGGCAGTCTTTATGGGCCAACAGCAGCTCCTTCAGACGCGTCACCTCAGTCCTCAGCAGAGAAACTTCACCCTGTCAAGCATAATTGCATTAACTGTGTCAAGGAAGTCTTATTAAAGTGCATTAAAGTTATTTTTGGATATACCATCACTGCTTTATATGCAGAGACAAATATAAATTCTTCTATCAATAAAAAAAAATTAAAAGAACAGCATTTATTTGAATTTTTTTTTTTTTTTTACAATGTAACATTTTTTTACTGTCACTACTGGTCAATTTCACGTATTCAAAGTGCTATTTTTTAATCTTACTGACTCCAAACAGTAGTGTAAATTTCCAAAACCTTCATGAACATAATTTTTTCTGTATCTTTTCATTCTGTCCGTCTGACTCACAGTGAGTGTGGAGTTAGCAGTAGCTAACTCCTCAGCACGCTTCTCCAGGGCATTGACCCACACTTTCCGTTTTTGCCGGCAACGGGAAGCAGCAGCTCTGTTCCGCTCAAGAAAACGGCGCCTGCGCTCGTCTGGCTCTATATCTGCTCCTCGTCGCCTACGGCCTCCTTTTGGTGGAGCAGGGGACACCTGCAAGATATTACTTGAGCTGTCAAAGACATTGAGAACCTAAACATATAACAACAGTGAAATAGTGTATACTGATATATAATGCTTTAGTTGAGCTTATTTACTATAAGATACCCCATTTAACCTATTAATTTAAACGGTAAATTACGTCACAAACTCTATTCAAAAAGAACAGGCAAATACTAGCATATATGTAACACAGGCATAAAATGTCTGTGAGCACCTGTGGTTGAGCAGGTGATGGTGTCTCAGTCTGATCTGTTTTTTGTATTGGTGCTGGTCCACTAGGACTCTGCTGAGATAGTGCTGCTTTTAGCCTCTAGATGGAGACAGATCCCATACACAAACACAAGGAAACACCACAACATGTAATTTAATGCTCAAAACCCGTGTGCTACATTTTTATTAAGTTAAATCGTTACATAATAAGCCCATTGTTAAGCATTTATACCTAAGTAAACACTGCGAGTGCTAGTGTGGGTGTATGCACGCGCACTCACCGTCTTGGCATCCGAGTGTGTACTGTATCCAGACGGAGAGGAGGAGCCACTGCTGCTCCCACCAATAGGAGGGCCTGGAATCCCTGGGATATTGGGCACTGGGTTTGATGATCTGGCAAGCTATATATACACACACATAACAACACAAGCTTAACATACTATAAACACAAAGAGTAGACACAAATACAAAACAGACGTGAGCTTGTTTTGAGGGTCATATTGCTGAAAATGTAATCACAGACACTTTAATGGTAATTAATACTTTAAAGGTAATATTAAATTATTAGTGTTTTAAAAATGATATATGTCTGTGGGAGGGTTTGACAAGTGGAGATGTACTATATATTTTCATATTCATTTAGTCATTTAGTTTTAAGATCAATATAATTAAAACGACTGATTTTATGTTCAACATATTGGATGTATTCTTGCATTAAAAAACAGCTGGACAGAGTGCAATGGAATGCATAAATTTTGAACTATTTTTAACATGCTGATGGTGCAAGAAGCTGGAAAAAACTGTTAAAAACAGCACAGAGTGCAAGAACACATCCATAAGAGTAAGAGATATTCCACAAATATTTGAGCTAAAAAACTTCTTGCTGTTAACTGCTATAAACCGAAATAAATAAATATTTGATAGACATATGTTAGAAATGATAGAAATTTAATCCTGGCAACAATAAAATAAAATAAAATAAATTTAAAGTGAAATACATTCTAAATTAAATACTAAAATTAAAACTAAAAAGTGATACAAAATGCAAAGAAAACCACTAAAAGTCAATAAAAAAAATTAATAAATACTATAACATACTATATATACTATATACTATAAAACAATACTAAACTTATAACTACAACCTCATGTAAATTAAAATAAATTAAAATAAATAAATACATTTCACAAGAAAAACTGAGACCTAAAGGCTGTTTAAAATAATTAATTAAAAAATAAAACAGGAACATGCACTGCATACTTTCAGCTTGATGAAATCTTTTCCAAAAAATAAAAATCTTTTAATCCAACCTCCTTAAAAGCACCAGCACTAATTGTAATAAAACAAATTAACTAACTCTGACTAGTTAGATGGAGAACAGATAATTGACGACCCTGGCTCACCCTATAATGAGCACATGTGTGAGATCTCATACCGATATGACTGAAGTCTGCCCTGGACTGGGCAGCAGAGGAACAGTTTGACCATTTGGAAGCTGCATCAGCATGGGAAAAGAACCAGACGGTGAACTGAAAAGAGGCAGGGAGATACTATTTTAGGATTTTTTCCTCACGCAGGGTGAGGAAGCAGAGGTGTGAACAACACTGAAATGACTCATGCAATTAAAAAAAGAAGTTTCAACTCAGAGGAGTGAATCTGCTTCACTGCTGAGGATGAACACTACCTATCACAAAGTCAGGCCTATGAGTTCATTTAGTTGGGTCAACACCTAAAAAAGTATTTTTGAGATGAAGTGTCCTCTTGATTTTTGTGTTTGTACCTCAGTCTGTTTGACGGAGGGGTCCTGGTGATAACAGAGGTGGGAGAGGGCTGAGTTGGGTTCATGGCATCGAATCCTTGGTGAAGCGGGAGTGATCCTGGCCGCACTATGGTTGGTGTAGGGGTGGAACTTGCTGTAGTTCGTGGAGGAACATCCTGAAAATTCAGATACATGACCATTTTATATGCAGCACTTGATTTAAAATAAATAAATAAATACTGTAATCAGTCTAACCCTACATTTAAATTCACCTTGGCTTTCCTCATAGCAATAGGTTCTTTCGTCATTGCAACATTATCTTTGCTGTTTGTCATGCTGGAGGCAGAGTCTGGGCTGTCTGGAGGGGAGGAGTCAATCTCAAGAGGCCCCTCCCTCTCTTTAACTTCTGTGGGTGTCTGTAGAGCTGGAAGCTTAGAGGTTCAAGATTACAAATTCATTAAAGAAATAGTGTAAAACAGCACATAAAAAACATTGTACACTTATTTGAAACCTTACCGTTCCCTTAATTCTTCTCTCCTCATCCTCCTGTGTTTTGCGGAGATCTTGCTCAAAGGAGCCGGCCAGCTCACTAAACAAACCCACCTCCTCACAATTCTTAAGAAATCGGGTGGGAGTGGGTGTCTGATCTACACACACGTGCACACACACACACACACATTTGTTTGACTATTAGTGAGGACACAGCATGGACTTCCATTGAGTTTCTATCAGGTTAATGATATTTTCTATCCCCCTAAACTACCCCTCACATGTGCAAAATACATAATTTACAACTAAATATGTTCTGGCCAGTTCAGCCTTTTTAACTAATGAGGTCCAGTAAAACATCCTCACTAGTGTGTTGTCATTATTTCACCATAAGTGAAGTCATTTGGCCCTCAAAAGTATAGTTAAACAAGTACACACAAAATTAGCAACAAATACAAAGTCAAAAAGCGGGCAACTACTGTATCAAATTTAGTCAAAAATGTAATATAGGTGTACTTAAATGTAGTACAACAGCACTCTTCTGTCATCCGACACTTTAATTGCTCAAGCTCTTCTAAAGCAGAACTGTTACAACACTATATTGTTGGAACCACTTCAAGAATTAATTTTTTATAAAACACTGACAGCTAATCAGAATCTGACCTTAAAGGACTCAAACATTTAAAACATTAGAGAACATAATTTCAGTGTGCACTTATAATAAACACATTATTATCATCCTTGGTGTAAACAGGTCTTAACACAAGCACTCAATGACAAATTCACTCGTGGGGACACAGACCTGCTATGATAACCGTGTCTGTTCTAGCTTGTCCGAACTTCAGCGTCATCTCATGCTTATGTTTGTGCACTGCCAAATGGTCCTCATTGGTGAACCTCTGACATGAGAGAAACAGAAAGGCATGCATTAAGCGGCTGCGAAGTTCTCAGTCAATTTATGTCTTATCCTAATTCAAATCAGATGGAAGCAAGAAACAGAGAAGCAGTGGATGATATCAGGCCATCTGTTGTTTTGATGACGGCTTATGTTATCCAGTTATGCAGTGCTATGGGAGCCTCTTACAGTTGCTCAGTGGAAACAGGGATTAAAACAGCTGGTGTGATTTTAGAATAAAAGTTTGAGGCAACAATCTGCTACTGGCCCCAAGAAAAGATTTGTATACCTTATTATACACCTTATGCAGAAAAAAACAGGACCGGCATTAAAAAAAAAGAGACTTTAAGACTAATAATGCAAGAAAACAGCTCTTACCTGTCCACAGCCTGGGGCAGTGCAGACAAAAGGTCGATCGTCTCCCATTTTAGATCAACTACTTCCTGTGTCACTTCTAAACATCATCCAGAAAGAATAATTATGATTAATCTTACAAGACCCCAGACTTTTTAAAAACCTAATTTCTATTCATATCAGATTTTTAACAGTTACCTGGCTATAAAGCCCCTATTTAAAAGAATTCCTGCCAAACTTTGTATTTGAAATTTTGTACAGTATCTTGACAGATGACAGGAATCCAGACTTCATTGCAGCAGAGGCCTGCTGGGTTCTACTGATTGCATAATGTGCGTGATGATTACATGATAAGACGCTTTCATTTGACTATTGTCTGAGATTATCCCTGTTTAAAGAACATTTCCGCTAAATTAAACCAGCTTCAACCCAATAGCTTTATCAGACCAACACATACCGCTAGCTAGCATGCGTTTCCTCTGTAAGCCATTCCAGAATTATCCATTCAATAAAATTGCATGCTCCAGACTAGTATGCAATAAAGCCATAACAACCGTTTTAACGAAACGATAACGTGTCGGAGGATTTGTCGTAACTCCTGACGCGCTGTTTGTTTCGTTTAAAAGGTTCTTACTTAGCGATGTCCGAATCGTGAACGAATCGTTCTTTTGAGTCGGATCTTTAGGTTGAACCGGTTCACAAAATCAGTCCGAATGATTCGCCCACGAATCTTACCGAGTCAATGAGCTAACAGTACGAGCATTTGAAGCGAACCAAAACGAAAAAACAAAATTACTTAAATGTTACAATTAAAATATATCGTAGATATATTTACGACGTGATTGCGTGACAGCTTTACGGACACATGCAAAAACGTAGAATATGACAACCGAAAAAGGACACACTGGTATTAATTAATATTTATACCACAAAGTTGACAAATCAGTGAGCACGAGATGACGCAATTACGTGGTAGCATACGTAATATCCGAATCATTTTACACATTTTTTTAACGAACTGTCCAAAAGAACCGATTCGCGGAAACGACTTCCCATCACTAAGCTAAAAGGCTAATGCTAAGCACACATGAGCCAACAGGCTGTAACACCACATTTACACTGCAAGCGAGCGACACGAAAGGACGAAACAAGAACACTCCCCTTACATTAAACTAAGCTACAATGCCAGCGCCTTAGATTATAATCGATGGTTGTAATGGGAGTGTTCTAATTGTGTCGCGGCTCGTGTTAGTGTACACACGGTGCTCATGACACCTCTACCGTTCGCGCGACCAGCGCCGCTACACTTGAAGTCACTAATTGCAATGTATCAGATAATCCAAATGTGTTGCGTGTCACCTGTTCATCAGCCAAGGGTTTCAGTGTTTACAAACTTACCCTGCTCCTCCCTCTCTCGCTCGTTCCCTCTCTCTCCGCGTTCCCACCTTTGGAACTCCTTCATCCAACTTGCTCACAAAAATGTAAGTCTCGCGATATGTTGAGGTAATACTCAAAACCAGATTTAAGTCGTTACGTAACAGATTTAGAGCCGTGATGAGAAATCCGTCCTCTAGTTTACGCATCTCTGCTACACACCCAACGTGTCAAATACAAAACAAGGGGAAAAATCCTCTTAAAGTCCCTATATTTTTAAAGAATTTAACGGAATGATGGCCATTAGCTCTAGACTTATCTTTAAATTATTTAAATTACAAAAGAACTGTAATCAAATTGTCAGTTGAGTGCATTTTTTTGCGATTGATTACTAGAGAAGTTAGGTTTAAAAAAAAAAAAAAAAAACCCAAAACAAACACTTAAAAAGGATTCCAAATAGATAAAGGTTTGGGACCAATAAAATAATAGGATTTTCCTTAATTTTTTAAGCTAATGATGATTAATGATACTTTAGGAATAAAAATATTTGATCACTTCGTATACAAGTACATACAATTTTGCAACTTAACAGGTAAATAAATAAATTCACAAGTTGTTTTGAATAAAGAATTGCTACTTTCATTCTAGGATTCCTACAAAGGATTAAAATACTCCATTTAATATTAGGTAAAAATATTTGTTGCTATTGCTATAAAACACTAGGCATTTTATACAAGTTGTTCAAGGAAAAAAAAAAAATCTGACACAGATTAAAATCATTTTACCATTTATTTTTGTCTTTCATTTCCTTTAGCATTTTTTTTCTCTCATTGAACATCTACAATATCATCCAAAACACTTCACTCAGCAGTTGCTATGTCTACCCCCCCCCCCCACCCCCTTATAATTAAAAAGAAAAGTTCAATACTTGTTTTTCTTTTTTTTTTTTTTTTGTCTTTTGGCTAAAGACTTGCTACTTGTAACTGCATCATTTAATGTCTAAAAAGCTTACAGCCTACACAGGTTATAAGATAAGCAACAAAACATAATACATTTCATTTCACCAACCGGTTATGAATCAAATCAATTAATTCAGGTAAAAGAATAAAAAAATAAAACCAGGTCCACTGATTTTTTTTTTTTTTTTTTTTTAAGTTTTAGTGGCACAGTTTTGACAATTTGCGCCCAAGTTTAATATTGCCAAATATAGAAAATAAAAATCTGAAAATACATCTCAAACTTATTACACGTTGGGGCAAAAAAAAAGTCACACTACTTAAAAGTTAAAGAAACAGACAACTTAAACTTAAAATAAATTAAAACAAAACTGATGCATGAACTCTCCCTCTAACGTTATCTGAAACAGTCAAATAGAAAGTAGGGGATTTTGAGAAATTATTCATAGGACACCTTCATAAGGTTCTACACAGTTTCATAAAACTAAAACATACATTTGTTCAACTCACTAAATCAACAATCATGATTTTAACCACTCACTTATTAAACGGTGGCCCTGCCCATGGCAGAATGATAAGAGGGGAGTGAAGGAGGAGCTACTGCATTTAAACAGCACTTCCTGAGATTGTCTCTCTGCTGATTTGACTTTGGTCTGGATCTGTGCACAGTCCATCCATACATGTGAATGAGACCATAAGGAGGGGTGAAAAAACAAATTGAGGAGAGAATCATGCATTACAGTGTCACCGATTAATCTTTTTTCAAACATTCAAATACACATTGAGTGAAACTTAAGACCCCTAAACAGTTTAATGTGGTTACTGAACTCAAAAGGCTACTAATAAAAACAAATCCTGCAGTAAGCATTGGACAAAATTAGCAATCATACACATCATGATTTCCTCTGAGGTCCTGAGTTCCCTCTCTTTTACCAAAGTCTACATGAGATTAGATGACATGTACATTGTGTGTGCTGTTGCAGGTATATTACATGTAATCATACCCGAAATGTGCAGGCATAAATGCAAGCGTCACATACAGATTAAGAGAATAAAATCCGACCTGATTATTGTCACCAGCATCTACAGCAGAGGAGAGGAGAAAAATAAATAAATAAAAAAAAACTCAAAAAGGTTAAAAGCAGACACTACAAACAACCTGACCACTAGAAAACACTAACAAGACTTGCACTCCCAAGGCAAAGGAAGACAAACTGTGGTTTTGCTCATCTACACGAATGACTTCTACTCATTCTTTCAATAAAGCAGCTTGATCTTTCGATTACTAACAAACCCAACCTTCAAGAAACACTGAACATCATAGAGGACACCGAAGACATTATACAAGAATGACACAAACTGCAAAACCACCTTTAATATACGCCGCAATATGTCCATTTTTTTTTCAGCTGATTTCTACGCTTTTATCCACTCGTCATGACAAATGTCTTGTTCATTCTCACGGTGTTCTTCAAACCTACACATTTCCCTGTTCCTGCCTAAACAGTACACAGTCTTCCACTTTTAGACTGGGACGGGAATCTATAGGCACCTCATAATTTAAATTTGATTCAGTCACGAAGCAATTACAACACAGTGGCATATGTGCACAAATGATTTCTTTACAAGTCACGTGAAACCTTTAATACCTGCTTGAGAGTTTGTGTTATATATATGTATTTTTTTATTTTTTTTTATGACGACATGCCAATATCAACACATTTCTACTATGTTCAGGTCGATAAATTGTTAGAAATAATTTAAAATCAGATGCGTCATATTAAAGTACTTTCTAGCTTAAGAATAGAATTATAATATGACAACTCACGTTTCCTAGTCTCCAAATCTCACTTTTAATATTCCCAATCTTCCAGGGCTGTAGAAACCTTGTATCAACATCTATACGTTTCATCATATGTGCACATTTTCAACAAATAAAACAAACTGTTAATCACTGTGCATCAATTTTTAAAAGCTTCACATCTGAATAAAATTTTCTCCCAGCCCCTTTCAGGACTGGTCCAAACATAGGAAGTAGTGAACAAAAAAAAAAAATAAATAAAAAACAACACAGGTGACTCATGGACCGGTGGGGTGTTACCATGCTGTCTTTGTGTGATCTGTTGCATATGGAGAACATGTGCTGGCTTAATTTCTCACCAACATAACTACTATCATATTATATATATATATATATATAAGTGCTGGGCAATGATTAATCGCGATTAATCGCATCCAAAATAAAAGTTTTTCTTTACATAATATATGCGTTTATGC
>JAUCMS010000105.1:14373523-14395461 GCA_032357445.1 Enteromius radiatus
CAGATAATGCATTTTTGTAAGACATGTTTCTAAAAATTATTAAATGTCCTAAATTAGCAAAGGTCTAGTCCTGGCTTGATCTAATTCCTATCCAGGAAACCGGCCCAATATGTATTTGTATGTATTGTCTATATTTATTAAGCATATATAAATACAAACATGCATGCATATATTTAATGAAAATGTCATGTTTATATATTAAATATATATAAAATGCATATATAAGTGCATTTACGCGTAAATACTGTGTTTATGCTGTTTGTTTATTATGAAAAGAAACTTATTTCGGATGCAATTAATAATGATTAATTGTTTGACAGCACAAATAAACTCTTCAAATATAATTGAGAACAATGGTTCCTGAAAAAAGTTCTTAATACCTTGTCCCTGCTGATGCCCTTAACTACATCAGCCATCCGATTTTCCAACACCAGTTCTGTTTGCACAGTCACACCTGGCACACAACTCTGGACACCTCCTGGCAATGGTGGGAAGTTAGTTGTTGCGAGGTCAAACTTAGGAGGTGGAGCTTTTACTTCTGATTCAGGATTCGGCCTCTGTGAAAACATTAAATGCAAATGAAATGAGAAGCACAAGTAATTTAGCATGAATGGCCAATAAAAATGAAGTACTTGAGAGCTTTGTAATAAATGTTTTGGACTTACGGTTCTTTCATCTTCTCTTCTCCTCCTCATGCCACGATAGCTTCCTCTCCTAGACACATCACAAGTCATTAAACAAAATCCTATCAGCAAACCTGTCACCATTCAGTGAACACACCAAACAGATGACCCTCAGATCTCATAATCTTAATGCTCATTGGGACAGGAGTGACAGAGACAAGGAGGAGAGAAAGACAAGAGAAAAAGCAAAAGAGGAAGGAGAAGTGAACTGAAGAAAAAGAAGTCTTCACATCACTCCCTGCTTCCCTCTATGCGCTTAGTTGATCATCACTGGGTCAAAACAACCAAATCTGCTGCTTATTTTATTTATTTTTTTTAAAGTTAATTTAACTAAGTAAACTGACCTGGCCCGGCTGTTGATGCAAAGATCTGAATGGAGGTTCTCTCTGGGGGAAACTGGTGGTTCAGAGAGCGGGGTGAGGGTGAAGGCAGTGGTGTCTGAAGTAGGGGTGCATGGAGGCTGGGGACTACCAGTACCAGATGAAGTCTCTGTCAGCTGACCCACGTCAGCACGAGGTTGTGGCTTCACATGATTCCTGCACAAAACACAAAAACTTGACATGACTGCATGCAAGTAAATCAATAACAAAATAAAAACCTGTCTGGTTGAGAAGTTCCTGAAGAGTAACACCATTTTAACAACTTTTGCAGATGTTCTCCCATTTAGCAGTACAGAAAAAGAAAAAAAAAAAAAAAAAAAAAAAAAAAACTATACGCTGATAGAATTCTGCCTGCATAATTTCTTAAACCCGCACAAGTTTAATTTTTGCTTTAAATTTATTTATTTTTTAATCCACTAAGAATAATCTTGATTTTAAAAAGTAAGATTATTCAATCACAAATCTAATCAGCACTTGTTATAGCGGCCCCTAATCTTCCCTGGTGCAAAATAAGACTGCATATTTCCTTACAGCTAAAATTACGCACATCTCATTTGTCATAATGCCTATTTTGGCAATAAATGCACCATTGGCTATCTTGTCCTGTAGATCTCGTCAGGTCAACGCCCATGTAGATTTTTTTTTTAATAATGTATGTATTTTCCAAGACGCCATCAGGAAACTCTCATACACACAGAGCAACAGATGATGCAAGCAAGGACAGGGTCACAAGACAGATCTGATGACACTGCACTGACATTCATTCACTGAGAAAGGCTTCATGCGTCAAGATGCAGCTTTTAGCCGAGTCATGATGGCCAATAACTATTTAGTGCTTGTTCATAGTAGAACAACACTAAACGTTCTGGTTATTTTGGAAGAAATGTGATACAGGCCAACCCTTAGCTGTAACATTAGTCTAACATAAGCCCAATCATTTTAATCACCACAATGCAGTTCTGGCTTTCTAATCTTTTAAAGCAGTTTGCATGGTACATGAACATGCATTAAATAACTTAATGAAGAAATGCTCCAGTAAAATCAGAGCATATCTACCTGAAGGCATTGATTACATTCTTTCTGGAATAAAGTGGAAGTCTAGAGAGTAAAAAAAACAAAGTCATTGTGACTCCAGTGTGTCAAACACACCCCTGCCTCACTTTCTGTACATGAAAGGATATCAATTTTACACTTTGGGAAAAAAAAAAAAAAAAAAAAAAAAAAAAACGCAAATTAGATTGCTAAGGACGTTAGGACACATAAGACATTAACTGAGGTAAAATAGTTAGAATAGAACTGAGGTAGAATAGGGAATTAAGCAATTTTTACTAAATATATAAGATTAAAATTTAAGCTTCTTTGAATAAAGTTTCTGCCAAATGAATTATACATATAACCAAACCTTGCAAATATATTTGAATTTCAGCAAAACAAGTTAATGTCTACAAGATGGTTCTACCGTAATATTCATAAAATAAGTGCGATTTTATTAAAAACCAGATATAAAATTCCAATGGTTTAAGAAACAACTTCTGTTTTTGACAAAGAGTAAAAGAACTAAGAAAGGGATTCTTAAAACAAAATGTAGGTTTCAGGATCTTACCGGTTGCGGGGGTAGTTACGTGTAAGGTTGATTGGAGAGGAGCCAGTTTTGTAGTTTCCTGCTGTGCCAAAGCCATTAACAAATGTGCTGTTGGGAAATGGAGCCTGCAAGATGAATCAACAGATGAGATTAACCCACACATGCTCAAACTACTACAAAATGAATTCACATTTTTGTGATGCATGACCAAAGCACATCTTTACATTCCCGTGATATGCTAAATGAAGCAAATAATTGTTGGCATGGTAACCATTGAGAAAGCATTGAACTGCCTTGACTTCACTGCAGCAAGTCGCCTGCAATCACCACCCTGATTACAAACTAGGAGACCCACCGTGACTCCATCAGCTTATACCTTAAGCCTTCATAACAGTGATTCAAAAAGGTAACAAAATAAAAGGCTAACATGAAAGATAGCTTCTTTGATAAGTCACATTCAAAGTGGCTCTAAAATGACTATGAGTGAGAGAGAGTGAGAGAGTGAGAAAGTGAGAGAGAGAGAGGTGAGATAAAGAAAAAGAACTCCTAAAAACTTCTGATCACTCCCTGCTTCCCTCTATGCACTTAGTTTATCATCACTGGGTCAAAACATCCTTTCTGTTTTATATTAATCTTTCATTACATTACTTTCATCTACATTTGTGTTTCTAAAGAGATTTTTGATATTCTTTTACAAAAATTAATTTTATGTATCACCATTTTAACTGTGATAAGGATTTGGTGCTCAAGAAACAATTAACACATTAAAACATCTCTTATTACATGGGGTATTCTCACTGCGAACCCTTAATTTTTAACACTAACATATTTCAAAGTGAAGTTCTCACCAGTGGTGTTTCAAAGTAAGGGGTCGGTGAGGGGGTCCATGTCTGAGGCAGAAGGCTATAGAGAGGGTACTGCTGTGGAGGCTGGTACACCTGCTGCAGGTAAACTGGAGACGAGTACTGCGATGGAGTGGAGTAAACCCCAGAGTCCACAGCTCCATAACCATTCTTAGCAAAGAAAGTGTTTATGGCCTTGATACGAGCCTGCCAATGCAAACATACAAAGAAACACCTGTATTAAAACCAAAACATTGAAAAGAATTCATTATGGGCCGTTTCAAGATGTGAAACTTTTTTTTTTTGAGTGTTAGCAATTACAGTTATAAACATCTACCAGTGTCTCAGTACACTTGAGAGCAGATTCCCTTCATGTGGCACAAACGTATCTCATGCATTACTCATAGCAAGATGCCTTTTGTTTAACTATTTATAGATGTGGGCTGCACAAGATAAAATGAATTTTGTTGTACAAGTTAAAGCAAGAGACTTTGAACAGTGCAAAAAACAGCCTGGTTTGTGGATTACATTACTGTCCGTGGGGTCTTTTCCTACTGGTTACATATTAATGGGATAACTGATCACTGATTGGTTGAAACAAGGGTCAAAGTTCAGTACTTCAGAGAATCCTGTTAATCACAGCATTCAGAGTGGTCAAGGTGACACTAGCTGTATTTGAAATGTCGACCAGATACACACACATTCAGAGTGCTTAAATTACAGCTGACCTTACCAGAGATGGCAGCACAATATACACTCACCATAATTGGTTTGCCCTGAAAGGTTTTGACTTCCTCGCGCAGGTATCTGTAGGCCTGTAAAACAATATGACATGAGTCAATCCAGAATACAATGTTTGTATTTAATAAACCAGAACAGAAAAGCTAAAATACTTCAGGCATCATTAATGCAGTAACAGCAGAGTGAATATGCATATTTACAGACAATGTGTATCAGACAATTATTGCAGCCGTTAACAAGGTTTTAACCCTTTCAAATGGAGCTGATAACTTAATCAGCAGTTACCTTACAATAAATTAATATAAAAATAGAGATAAAAAAAGAGAAAGTCTTATAAAAAGAGAAAGTCTTTAGCTACTGCTTTTAAGATTTCCTAATGGCCATACTTGAATGATTCAAATGGCAAACAAATTTACACTACACAGATTAAGAGTCATAAGGCATATCACAGGAAATAAATTCAGGCAATTTTATATATATATATATATATATATATATATATATATTTTAAGATACACACATATGTGTGTGTGCGTGTTTTTTCCCTTTCATATTCCATAAGAAAGGCCTTTTGTGTGCGTTAGTCAATACCTGTTGAGCATCAGTGTCTGACTGGAACGTAATGTACCAGTTGTTATTATGTGCAAACTCCACACTGATAACCTGCGGACACTTTTCACTTTTAAACAGGGCCTCCACCTCCTAACAGAGACAGGAAAAAATACAAACAAAACACATCAGTCAGCTAATCAAAAGAATAAATGAAAACTACTGACAAACAAGAGGCCAGATATCCCTCAGATCTCATAATCTCACGGTCATTAGGGCAAAATCCACTGTACTGAGAGATGGACAGAGAGAGAGGGAGAGCAAGAAAGAGCGAGAGGAACAGGGATAAGAATAAAGGAAGATACAAGAAGAGAGAGAAAAAAAAGACAATGAATTCTCAACAGCAGCAATGGTTCTGGATCCTTCCAAGCGCGATACTGATCATCACTGGGGTGACCACAATAATGATAACCAAGTTCGATCGCATACAGCCACAAGAGACGGCCATAAAGTGTGGTCTCACCTCTACAGGCGTGGTCTCAGGAACCTCTCTGAGAATGATGATGCATCGCTTATGGTTTGGCCGTACCTTCTCGCCCTTCTCATCCACCTGCACCATGGGAGAGGCTGAAGGAACAAAGGAAAGAAATTAAAGCACTGCAAGGAAGGAACAATCTATGAACCTATGGTCAGGCTTTTTTTGTTTTACCTCGTAGCACCTCAAGTATCAGGTCCATATCAGTAGTCAGCAGTTTAACGCCCTCCATGCTTGCAATAGTCCAAATAGGGACAAACTGATCACTATCCATCTGAGACATCAGGTAAAGGTCCTTGGACAGATTCTCTCTGTAGGAAATAAGTAACGAACAGATGTTGAACACTTGCAATAATATTCACTGCAGGGTCAGTGTGCATAGGAGAGTTCAAATGAATGCAATTTCTGAATAAATATTAAGTGTGTATAGTGGGATATAATAATTTGAACGTCTGCTTTCCTAACTAAAAGACTATATAGCACGATTTGCATATCGTATTGATAAAGTACTGAAACCTACCATGTTGTCACTATACTCAAGGACTTTTTTTTTTTTTTTTTACACATGCAAATGGATGAACAGACCTCAGAACTTTAAGAGTTGTGCATTCCTCCTGGAATACAGAATTATTCCTAAACAGTGTTCCATAGGCAAAACATCACAATTTCAAACCAAATTAATCAGTAGGTTTTGGGGTTGCAAGAAGTGCCTCACGAAACACTGAAAAAAAAATAAACTTCTTTCTAAATGCAACACTTTAAACAGTATGCTGAAATCAGAATCAGTCCACATGTTTCTTAAAGGTCATGATAAAAAAAAAAAATAATAAAAATATATTTTCAACACTCAAAAGCACTGCAGTTAAAAATCCCCAAACTAACAGTGGACTAACGTATAGAGAAGTATGATATTTGGAATAATTACCAGCATCAGACTATTACCAGATAGTCTATCCAACAAATCACTGAATATTTATTTTTTAATCTAGTTAATACAGGGCTTTCCAAACTTCGGTCCTGGAGGGCCAGTGTCCTGCAGAATTTAGCTCAAACCCTAATTAAACATATTTTAAGCAGCTAATCAAGCTCTTACTAATCATGTTAGAAACTTCTATGCAGGTGTGTTGAGGCAAGTTGGAGTTAAACTCTGCAGTTTATAAATATTGGTCAAACAATAAACAACACATAGGAATAAACAACTCTTGTTAACTCAAAAATTAATTTTTGAACAATTACCGACATTTCAATTAATCATGACAGTAACTACATTACGTTTGGCATTTCATGACCATACTTGACATTTAATATTTGTGTGAGCCATTTTTTTAACCATCATATTTTCAAATTAAACTGTCCTTATTTGGCAACTGGTAATTTCAGTACTACCAAATAAAATGGCTTGAATCGGATCATCTACATCAAATCACTTCCAATATCATAGGTCCATTATGACATTGCATTTAATTAGTGAATGAGAATTTTCTCAAGCAAGAGTAAATAAGCACAGCTCTACTGCGCAGATGATTATGAATTTCCATTCATCCCATACACAGTTACGTAATATGGGGGAGCAGGTGTTGGCACGTTTGGGCGTACAGTGGGCGTTACCTTGAGAAGCAAAATTCCAGCTGCTTCTTCAATGACTCCTTCAGACTCTCTTCAGTCAACGGAGGCTGCTCTTCGACCGTTTCACCCTCCACTGAGCAACACAAACACCCCGAATTATAATCAGCAAGTAAGTAGCACTGGAATGAAGTAGAACTGAAGTGTGACAGTGGGTGTATGTGACAGACCTGGTTCATAGAGAGGGTAAGCCAGTTCTGCAGACTCCATGCCATTCAACATGCTGTTCTCCATAGGAGGGGCTGACTCAGAGTCACCATAGCCAACACCATACTCCTTGAAAGCTACAAACGAGAGACAATGGTAGTAAATGAGTCTGGAAGCTTACGGATCACGTATTGTCTAAGAACAGCAATAGGCCATTTACCCCTCAGATCTCATAATCTCACGGTCATTAGGGCAGACACACCCCACTGAGAGAATGAGGAAGAAACTTAGCTTTAGAATTAGAGAAAGAAAAACGAGAATTTTTTTTTTTTAAATGAACAGAATGGAGTGTGAGAAATAAAGAAAAAAAAAAAAAAAAAAAACGAAAGATCTCTACAGTGAGAATGGTTCTGGGTCCTTCCAAGCGCGATACTGATCATCACTGGGTTAACAAACTTTAACATCACACTCCAAAGTGGTCATAGCTGGCAACACCACATGCAATGAATTGAGCCATTACCCAAGTAGAAAAACTGGTGTGTAGACATACTCAATATATAGCATATGGATTTTAAAGGACATGATGTAGATATTGAAAATGTTGAACATTTAACTATAGCACTAAACAAATGGCAATCAATATACATACCTTCCGACTCCTCATTGGAAACCGTATCTGCTTGTGGCCAATGGCACATCTCTGTGGCTGACTCTGGAGCCTGGGTGGTTGGAGCAGACACTTCCTGCCACACTTTTGCATTGGGATTCAGACCGGCCCCCTTGGTGGTCACCTTGAAGACAAGGTTAAACAAATTCTGGGTTAATACAGTACAAATTTCTACAGTTAGATGTACGCATCACAGCAGAATAAAAATCAGCCAACATTTAACTATAGCTTACTTTAAGCTGAATTATAAGTAAAACATTGCTGCTACATTATCATGCATTGCAAATACCGCCATCTATCATAGCACAGTTTTATGAAAGTTCATGTTTAGTGACCAGGCAACAATGCAGTTAGGTGTAATATTGTATTAGGCAAATAGTTATCCACCCTGTTTCACAGTATGGTGCGACAGTAATCAAAAAAAATTAAAAAATAAAGTGTGTGTGTGTGTGGGGGGGGGCGCTTCTGAAAAACATGACGACACATATACACACACAAGCAGCATCTACTTCTCAAAATTTGTTAGTCACAGCTGTTGAACAATCACTGATAAAAAAATAAAAACTTTTGTAACATCCACACAAGTATCTGACTTTAATTTCTCAATTCATAACATGTTAAGTGATTACAAAATAACATTCCTCTCA
Organism: Enteromius radiatus; assembly: GCA_032357445.1. Taxonomy (NCBI): domain Eukaryota; kingdom Metazoa; phylum Chordata; class Actinopteri; order Cypriniformes; family Cyprinidae; genus Enteromius; species Enteromius radiatus. The sequence continues at coordinate 14,381,920 of JAUCMS010000105.1, forward strand.
ATAGTTTGCATTACAGACATTTTGAGCTTACTCAAGAATGCATAGATAAAATATAGTACATGCTTTGACAGCATTTTTCTAAACATGCACTCATTTAAAAAACGACTTTAAAATAGTCACTTTCACTAGAGGTGGGTCTTTCAAGGAATAACAGATACGACGCTATCAAAGTTTCACATGACACGCTGAGGCACAAATTACAACACCGCTCCCACCTTGCTGCAATGTAGAAGTCGAATTAATTCAAATGAAATAAAATAGAATTTACAACTGCTGTGCCAAATGAAACGTTGCACTATAGCCACAACCTTGGCGAAGGACGTCTGAAGAGCACGGTGAAAGAATACAAACAACAGGACTGGCATGGGCCCTAACTATTAACACGAGTTTCCAAATCAAAACTGAGCACAACTTCCCTATCCTTAATACTAACGTTACTGCGCTCGATCAGGGATGAACCTCAACAAGATCTATTACTTACCCGACGCGACACTTCATGCACACATGCTGGAGGTTTTAAATAGTCGGCCTTTCACCCATTTAATCTGATTAGCCACTCTGATAAACCAGAGCGAGAGTTTAGAGCAAAGAGCTACAAAACTGCATCTGAAACGTAGCCTGGGTAACCTGACTAGCACTTTATTGGATTTGGACGGGTTAAAGTTATTTTTGAACTAAAGGTTAAATTAACAACGGAGGCGATTCGCGGATACATTCAGTAGTTTATGTGCTCTTCGCTTTAGTTTGTGACCCGCACTAATAAAAAAATTTTGTGCAAATAAAATACGCTGGCTAAATAGCTAGCATTTGTTGCGCGCACGTGGATCTTTTCGTTGTCGACGGTCAGATCGCGTCCGCATAAACAAAGTCTTAACTTACCTTACCTATCGCTAAGTACTAATTTTGAAGTAAAAAAAACAAGACAAATTATGACGGCACTACAACTAATTCTTCTCCTTGTTTAAACTCATGGCATGCGCCATCGAGCTGAACCCATGCCGCAGCTGTAAAGAACCTTCGCGGTCGGCAAAATGACCTCATTAACTCACCTCCACAAACAGTAGCATGGTCTTCTCCCCAACAACGTTATCACTCGCTAGATATCCAATATGCGAATTAACCTAGCTCACAATAACGCCGCACCGGATTCCACTTATATCCGTTTCAAGCAAAAGTGCAAGTTCACTGCCAAAGAGTTTCGCGGCCACTCATCATCTGCATCAATCCCCTTTGCTGTGCGTAAGCATCTACACGGCGGTTAACAAGTCTGATTGGCCGTACGCTAGTCTTTCCTTTGCCTCTTTTGTGATCACATGCAACAGCACGCTTTGAATATTTCCCGCCCACCGTTAGGGGATTGGTGCGCACTGGAATACGTCATGACGAATCTTCGTATGATTGGAGTAGGCTTACGTCTGTCAAACTTCTGTTCAAGTTACCGGAACTGTAACCTCTGCCACCGAGATCACTGTTGAGCACGTGGCGACAGCTGAAACAAATGCCATACAGGCCTGACAAAAAAATATGAATGAATGAAGCTAAAATTAACAATTTCCAAATAACGTAACAATATCGTTTTAGAAAGCGCAGAATACTACTAGGAACGCCTAATTCAGATCATGGACAATCTGCATCTGGTGGTTGATCTTAATGCAATAATTCGATGTTGAAGACTGCAGAACAAATACGAGCCTTGATTAAAGCTGAAAAACTGTTCTGGAGCTCACTAAGGGCAAACTTATTACGTACCCTTCATACATTTATTATATGTATCTCCTCAGAAACCTCCCCAAAAGTAATAAAATAAAGTGGTCTGCTTTTAATAGTACAATTTGTATACCTGCAAAAGTTATGTAAATTAATAAAACTAAAACATAATGGGTATTTTTTTTATTATGAATATACGTTTTTATAGTTTTGCTGAGCTTTTCAATATTTTTCATTGTACTCATTTTAAGTACAAGTTGCTTTTTAAAATTCTCATCCTTAATCCTTGTCATGAACAGTACCAGACTACCAGAAAATGGTAATGTCATCATAAATATGAAGTGTGATGTGAGAAAGAGTGTACTAACTTTAGTTAAGAATTCACTCTCTTTCCTAGCAACCACCTAGCAGTGTCCTAACACTTTATCAGCTAAGACAGTTTCATCGGCGCATGCGCCTAGACCTAAATTAACTTCCGGTCTGTATTCGTTTATCATCTGGTTATTGCCGCCGGCTACAACCACTTACTGCCCGTTTGAAAATCAAACCGAAGCGTGAGTGTTTTTATATCACTGTATTTCTGAAGGAAGACTGTCTTTAGAAAATGTCATTTTAATTTCATCCTGCATATAAGGCAGCGTTAGTAAGCTCAGAGCTGCTTTGTCTACAGCCGTTACCGGGGAAACACTATAGCAAGCACCAAGCTAGGCAGGCCTACATTCCTTGAAATTTCATATCTCCATCAGACTTACATATTCAGTCTAAAAACAATATTTAAAAACTTCCTTCAAATCAAAGTTTGTTTTTGCTCTTTATAATTAATAGTCATTTCTCCAGGCTGACATTCATGTTTTTATGCTGTCATTGTGGTGAGAGTTCAGATGACTGAATGCCATAATTAACAAAGCGGGGCACAGAGAGAGTGTGAGAAAGAAAGAACGTAAATCATGATCATCTGGAAAAGTCATGGGGCCTTTAAATATTGTTGTGGACAGTGGGGGGCCTTTGAGTCAAAATGCTTTCAAAGGATTCTCACAGGTTATATGTCTGCATAACTCTGAAAGACACAAACTGCAAAGAAAACCTCAATCCACTTAATTTTGTTCCAAGTCCACATATGACAAAAGTATCCTTTTGATATTATATTTAATATTACTGCAGCATTAAATAACATCACTGCATCACAATTGTGCTTTTTATAGGTGAAATTAAGGGTTTTAAATGTTAAAACTGATTTTCCTCGCCATGTTAAAACATTCATTCCAGTGACCAAGCCACTTAAGCCTCTCAACAAATGACCACTGCCGTCCTTCACACAGGCACAATACAAGAATCTAAGCAAATTTTTAAAAACAGCATGTGACTGATTAACGTATAATATACCTGTAATCAAATGTGTCACAGCTAGAAATTAAACCATGTTCAAATGGTCACGTCATACTGCTTGATTTGTTAGACTAGAATATCATCAGTAGCATTGCTTTATATAAGAACAATTTAATACGTTGCATTTATAATGAGGTTTTAATCAACAAATGTTCTTTTTAATCAATATAGATTATTAAATAGAACTGTTTTCTTTAACAATTATGCCAAGTAATATTCAAGCAACTCGAATGGCATTAGCCCGCAATAATAGAAAAGTTGTCAACATTAACTTGTCACGCGTCGTAGAGTCATCATTATAAATTACAGCAGAGCTCCGCTGACCAGGATATGAACACGTGCTGTGTAATTTATGCGCAGACGAAGCCTTGGTGGCAATATATTTAGTTTTTGTTGCCTAGTAATGTCCTTAAACCGATGTCTGACTTGAAAAGCCGACTAGCCAGACCCAAGTAGCTTAATATTCAACCAGTAATTTCAGTGGATCGATACTTCATTTGGAAACGACCTGACAATCTGGACAGTGCGCAAGGACACAGGTAGTTTGTCAACATATTGCAAGTACATACTACTGCTTGCCATTTCGATAAACAGTCACTCTGCGGTCTAAACACGTTTGTTCTAAATATGGACGTGTTGCATTATAAACGAAAAGTTATCACACAGCAACGTCGAGTTTAGGGGGAGGGTTAAGTGCCGATTCAGCACCACAGGCCTGAGCTCACCATGCCGCCTTGGTCTTTGCCGGTTTTCTCTTCTTGATCACGGGCGATTGATCCCGACTCGACCTCCTTTTGTTGCGCTTGGCTGCTGCTCTCCGAAGTCATCGGCCGCCTTTGGCTCTGCGATCCAGCGCCGTGCGCTTCCTCGCCCAATCCGCCACTCCTCTCCTCCTCTCGCCGGCTGAACGCAACAAGCGCTTGCTCTAGCTAGTTAGGGTCGGTTTGTCTTACCTTTTCAGAAACTCAACGAATGAAGTATGGGGGGGGGAAAGGATCACTGACGCTTGCGAATCTATCTCCAGTACGGGTATACTTCATACACTAATAAGCCTTAATGGGCATCGGCGAGCGTTTCTGACAGACGGCAGACATTCACGCACCGCCACCGTCCCGACAGACAATGCGAGCACCCCCTCCATCGCGCTCTCTCTTCCCTGGCAACAGAGCGCAACACGCGCTGCGCCGCATAGCAACCAGCGGGCGCTCGCGCCGCATAGCGACAGACGCGCAGCGAAACTGCAGCCGGGCAACTGCGAACCATGACACAGCGAATAATACACATGTAATTACAGCAGTCCTCCACCTAAACTGATGACAACTTTTTATTTGAGATGGGTCAATGCATATGCTATTTATTATGAATTGTAAATGTTTTCATTGGAGTATAGATTGATAAACAAAAGAATACAGTAATATAATGGAATATTAAATAACTACGTTCTATTTTAATATATTGTATAATATATTCCTGTGATCCAAAGTTGCATTTTCAGCACTCATATCTCTAGTCTTCAGTGTTACAAAAATCATGCTAATTTGTTGCTTAGTATTGGTCCATGGTTATTAATGCTTTGTCTTATTATTAATGATAAAACAGTTTCTGCTGCTTAATATTTGATGAATAGAAAGTTCAAAAGAGCAAAAATTGCACATTTGCTAAATAAAAGTGTCACATTTACATTTAGTCATTTAGATGTTTTTATCCAAACGACTTTCAAATGAGGAGAACAGAAGCAATCAAAAGCAGTAATATACTTTTTTCCACACTGAAAATATTAAGTAATGCTTTTTGAGCAACAAGAGTCTTGCTGCTAAAACTTCAGCTACGTAACAAAGGAATAAATTACATTTTAAAATACATTACAATAGAAGAGTTATCTTACATTGTAATAATATTTCACAATATTTGTTTTTATTCTATTTTGAGCACCTAAGTCCAGCATAAGAGACTTCATTAAAACATTTAAACATTGTAATGTTAACAAACTTTCAAAAAGTACCGTATGTGATATACAGACACACAAGTATAGCATTCAGAGGTCTACACAGAATAAGTACATTTACATAGATCTAACAAATGATTGGCAGCTTTATGTCTTTTAAATGTCACTTTTAATTTTTTTCAGCATGGGTGGAAAATTGTACATACACATTTTACAGTAGTAATAACATATCTGCTCGCTGTAACACATACTCGTCTGCTTGGGACAACAAATCAAGCTATTTCTTTTATTGTTTAGACATGAAAATACTAGTAATGAAATGCAGATACTTATACATTTCTGTGAATTCAAAAACAAGAATGCTGATTTCAGATGTAAATATTTGCATTCAAAATATTTGATGTATTGAAAAAATCCAAGGCAAATGTTGTGCCACAAAGTAAATCTCCTCCAAAGACATTAATCCCAGTGTTGGGAGGCTTTGTGGATACAGCCTGGCTGAGGCCAATGCTTCATTTGTTCACTAAACATGAGAGTAAAAACATGGAACAAAAAAACTGATAAGTTGTTTCATGCAGGCAAAGTGCTGGATGTCCTTCTCCCTCGAGGAGATGTGAACATAGTGACATCAGAGCAGTGGTTCTCCATTTCAAAGGTTCAGAATGGATCCAGATCTGAAAGGTACAGGCTCAGGATCTCCCCAGTATTTTCTGCCATGCTGCTTTGAACCGTTTTAGGCTTTAGTGGTGCCAGACTGTGATGCCTGTTGACTGTGCAGCTGCTGAAGCTTCATATTCATGACTTCCACAACAGCTGTTATGAGGCAGATGAAACTCTAATTTAATACATTTACAATTTGAGCAGGGATTTATTGTAAAAAAAAAAGAAAAAGTAAATAAATAAATACATTTAAGTGTAATCACCTTGTTTCATAGCATGTTTTTCTTGAAGCGCAGGCTGAATCTTCTCAATTTGTTTCGTAAGGAAGTCGATTTTCCGCTTAAAGAACTCTTTGCCATCATCCACATTCTGAAAAGACAGAAAAATAAAAATAATAATGAGCTTTATTTGATAATTTTTTCAAATTATTATATAGATATAGCAAAATCTCAGCTCACCTTCTCCACAAAATAACCTGTTCCAACATCTACTAAGACATGATCTACATCATTCAGTTTTCCAGGCACATACATCTGCAATAAAGTATTTAAGGGAACAACCTATCTGAGATTGATACACATGAATTACATAGACACCAAACTGTCCTTGCGACTTTTTTGAGGGTACTTTTGTGGAGTCAACAATAATCAATCAGCACTCATGTGTTACTCAGCTGAGCTGTTAAAAGGATACAGAACTGGTGAGTGGGACAAGTAGTTCTTTTCCTGAAGGGGAAAAAAAGTGAAATAAATTCAGTGAAAATTAGATTTTGCTAAAGGAACAATGTAATAGCTCAATTTATTTAAAATAAGCATCATATAAAGTTCACCTTCATTGCTTTTGTTAAGTACATTTAAACTGTCTTTGGCCTCAACATATTTAGTCTGGACAACTTTCAACTGGCCTATGGATGATGACAGGAACTCCGTTTCCTAGAAAACACATTCATGTTATTTTGTTTGTTAACATGACTTCAATAAATGGCAGTTTACTAGGGAAAAAATTAAAAAACGTTTATTCTGTGCGAATTTCTCCCACTCTAGCAAAACAAACTATATATATATAAATAGTGACTGTCATTCTGTATCCCATTTGGAGTTTCATGCAAGTCGTACGGATTTATAAGAACAAGAATGTATGTATATAATGACAAAATATTGAAATTTGGCTGAAGTACCGGTTTAATGGTGAATTACAGAGCAGTGAGAACACAGCCAGCAGCACGCGCACAGAAAAGCATGATCGCTGCGTGCACGTCGCTAAACCACGAACCGATTAAGTTAAATCAGCGCATTTTGCCAACAAAGTTAAATGAGAAAATGGTTATATTTATAACACAATTTACCTGATCAAGCTGAGTTTTCAAACCTTCTAATTGTGGAAGAGACAATTCAGTTAGATTCACCGCCATGTTGACAATAGAATAGGGCGAGGAAAGCTTCCGGGTCAACCGGACGCAGCTGGAAGGACTTTTAGCAATTCATTTTTAAAATAATAAATAAATCAATATCACACATGTTGTACCACACCATTTTAAAGAAATCATTCAAATACTCTATAAAGCTCACAAATATTCTTCATGGATTGTTGTCAAACACTGGATTCACCCTGTAACACCAAACAGTGCATCAAGTATTTTACTTATGCACATGGTATTTTTTATTTTTTACAAAAGGATATCTAGATTTTACAACAAAATTAAAAACACTTATTTTATGGAAGCAAATCAAATTGAAAAATCAATTAGTTTAAAAACAAAAATCTAAGAATTAGTTCTTCCAATTTCCCCCTGCCCCTGTGCACATATCAGAAAAACAACTGAAGCATGTCTGAAATGTACATCCCCCATGTCCTCTAAAACCGCAGCCCTTGACATTCTGAAGACAGCTTCATTGTTTATAGTCCTTGCTGTTTATGGTCCTATTCTTAAAAGTAGTTCCTTTATCTCTACTACACCATATCAAGTAACCACAACTCTCAAACATGCTATAAAATCACTTTATTTTAAAGCAGTTTGGCATTTGACATAACTTAAACACAAAATAAAACTGTAAAAAAAAAAAGAAACTTAAAATACTTTAAGTAAAACATCTTGAGGTAATTAAATCGGCAACTGGCATAGGCAGTGGTTGCATATAGTCCAACATTTTCTAAATTCATTTTCATATAGGCAGAGCGTATTCCTTGTATTTCAAACAAGCTCTGAGATTGGTTATATTATATCTTAAATAACAGCTGGATTTACACATTAAAAAAAAACTGTATTAGCTGGGAATAAAAATTCAAATTTAAAATCTGGGCTAGCGAATATACACAGGTAAACCATATGCAATGGGCGCTGCACCAATTATGTGTTTTAAATGTGTGGCGTTACGAGATTGGGCTAAATGCTGAAGAAGGGAGGAGCCAGAACCAGCAGAGAGCCAGGATTGGAGCAGAGCCGCTGTGAAACGATCTAAATCACGATCCGTTACGTCCCAAAGGTTACCAAGCACCAACGGGCTGGGGAAGAGACAAAACTATGTTCAATGATAAAGCAGTTCATAACACACAGTACTTTTGTACATGGATGTGTACTTTACCATCCTGCAGTCAAGTAGCTTAGGATGATTCCTGTTCCCTCTTGGTGGCCAAGTACACTGAGAGCAGCACTGCTGCAGCCAAAGAGAAGAGCTACTGCCCGCACAGGTCCTTTCAAAACTCTCTGAGCATCCAGAAAGCGGGCTCCTGCGCCATGTCCTATGTAACTACATAAATTACAAATACAAATACATATTGTCAGACTCAACTGACTTTTAACTGAGCTTTGTTAAATACATAATAGCAACACTTTGCATTTTCCCCTCACATGTAGAGGTCTTTGGTGTTCACAGCCTCTTGTAGTTTATCTGGGTCTGGAGCGGTTCCACAAACCCCCTGCCAAGCTCTCTCACTGGCCAATCACAGACAGAGACAGCCAATTAGTACCAGGACCAGTTACATAAATGTGCTATTCAGTGTGACAGAGCAAAACTTACCCACTAAACCATTCTTTAAAGCGATTCTCAGTGTCAGGCAGATTTCTGTCTGGGTTTAGCACATAGTAAACTTTCTTAGGATTCACACCACAGGACAGAACACAACTGGAATCCAACTGAGAAAAGACAAACAATTCACATTAAGGAAACACTTCAGCCTGAATATATTATGAGAGTGCTGAATAACTCATGTGCTTGTGCTGAGTAGGGTATATACCTCTTTCAGATGACTGTGTCCAAGCACTGCATGTAATGAGGGCATGCGAGTGACAGAACGAGATTTCACACAAGCAATGTTCTCCCACGGCAGCTTCTGCAAGAACTATAGAAACACAAAATGTTCAGTATATGGACTCGGCTCAAAAAGTTGAATTGCCTTGCAGACATTGTACCTTATCCAAGATGAGAACTGTATGTCCCTTTGGTTCCTCCCTTCCTTTCAGTTCAGTCACACCACCCTGCAGAAGTTTCAGGAAGTCCTTGTCCTGCTGACCCATCCCCTCCACAAGGCACTGCAGGTCTAGCAGAGACAGTAGTGGAGAAGCTGAGAGAATCACCTTCAGAGAAAAAGAAGCATTGAGAAGGAGTTACAGGATGTGAACGTGTACTAGTCAAACTAACACAGGTGCAAAAAGATGCCACATACCTTAAGAATGTCCTGCGTCATCTTTGTTCCTTTCAGTGCCTTTTGGAAGCACTTTACCTTAACTTCAAGCTCAGGGTCAGAGGTCAAAGGCAGGAGTAGAGTTCGCCATATGCCTAAAGCCTCTTCCATCTCTTCTAACATTTTCTAACGAACAAATAAAGGTAATCTGACTTTGAGTATACAATATCCTTCCTTCTACACGAATCATTTTCTAATTGTAAAAGATCATGTGTCTCACCTCCACACGAGCATCCAAAGCCTTTCTTCCTTCCCACCACTGCGATTTCTCAGCCACCATGCTCACTTCCTTTTGCCCCTTTAACACTCCATCCATTTCTTCCAACAGCACAGCTGCAGAGCGCTAAAAATAAAATTTTAGCAAATATCTCTTCAACGCGAAAAGATGATCTTAACGTTTTGCATTAGGCAATAAACCAAATTAGTTAAAACATCAGCACACAAATATGGCTGTACCTTTCTGTCTCCAGTGGGGATTCGAACAGTGATTGGGGTAGAGCCACGCTCCAGTCGGGTCAGAAGAATTGTGCTGCCAATTTCATCAGGATACACTCCCGTGAGTGACAGCATGCACACTGTTATTCCTAGAGTAAAAAAAAAACATCAAAATTAAATGGTTGGTTTGGTGTTTTAAACCTGTCAGCATATGCCAGCTATTTTCATGGTAAGTAACAAAATGAGAGGGCATTAAAAAAAAACCAAATGAAAATGTATGAATGGTAGATAAAAGATAAAAAGCAAATACAGATTTTCGAGCCAACATTATTTCATCAAAATGAACAAACCATTCATTGGATCATTTTCAGCACCGCTGTTACCTGCTGGCAGATCTTTCAGCTGCTGGGTGAACTGCTGACAGTGTGTTTGTGGGAACTGTGTTGGGTGTGAGGAGGTGAAGGAAAAGATCTGCTCCAGCGCAGAAAGTTTCTGAGACTGTGTTGCACCAGACGTTTCATCCAGACTAAGAGCACCAAGACCTTCTGCTACATCATTACATGATTTCTTTAGCTTCCTACAGACATAGATAGAGGGAAGAGGTTATGTTCATTGGCATGTGATTATTTTTCTGTCAAAATGTCTGCAGTTCATGCTAAACTGACATACCTGAACTGGCTAACCGCATGTCGGGTCATATGGTGACGAGTGGACACACCCAGCGACTGAGCATGTAGCATTGCAGTAGTTATGGGATCCGTCTGGCCAAGAGACTGAGCGAGCAGTGAGCAGATGTGGGGATAAAGAGAAGAAGGTGGGAAATGGTGGAGGAGGAGCCACGAAGAGCGAAGGTACGACTGGACCGCCTCTACTGACAGGTCAGCTAAATATGACATAAAACAAATACATTTATATAAATTTAAATGTATATTAGCCACAAATATCAAGGATCTAAAATCGTTAATTTCTTTTTAACAGACACATTAACACCGATTCAGTTTTTTTTTTATTTTTACATTTTTGCTTGTGCTTAACCAAGGGTGCATTTATGTGATCAAAAATATGGTAAATATAACAAAATTGTAAATCATTACAACAATTGTACTGCTTTGTAGAAGCCATAATAAAACATTTTTAGGATTCTTGGATAACTACAAGGTTCAATAGAGCATGACTGACTTCACATCTAGCCCAGCTCTTTTCATAGCCTAGTAGGCTTTTTTATTAGAATAGAAAATAGAAAGGATCCATGGAAAAATATTATGAAAATGATAAAAACTTTAAGGTTTTTTTCTTTGCAGCTCAAGAAACCCGGACATACAAGTAGTTCACTAACTTTAGCTTAAGTTATTTAGTTTAAAATAGATATATTTTGTAACGTCTTTGTCACTCCTGATCAATTTAAAGCATACTTTTTACTGACCCTTACCTTTTAAAAAGTTGTGAACAGTATTTACCTAGGGGTGTAGATGCATGTGGTAGGGATGCATGAGATCCAGAGCCATTCTGTCCATTCCTTCTAAGCTCGCTGAAACACTCTCGTCCAACATCTGCAGCCAGATCTCTCCTCAAGACCTCACAATCAGCATCTGGGCTGCCTAGAACCACATATACACATAATTTAGACCAATGAGAAAAAAAGAAAAAAAAACTATATCAGTTTGGTTCTACAAACACACCTGTGTCATTTATCTCTGTGTCAGACCCTCTAAGCTCCTCCAGGCTGATATCCAAAAGAACTTCATCATTCTCTTTAATCATCCTCATCTTCTCAGGTTCCTCTTTGGCCTCTGAACTTTGACTCTTCTTTGGTCGCCCTCTGCGTGTTCGTGTCTGAGATGATAAACCAGTTTCTTCCTCAGAAGAGAGGCAGCTGGTAGAGGAGAGGGCTGTGCTTCTCTTAGTGGTCCGTGTGCGTCGGGGAGGTTCTAGTTCTACAGTGGAGTTCACAACTTTGGCATTACTAGGAATGGAGTTCAGGTCTGGTTTCAGGGTGCGAGATGTTTTGGAGTTGGAGGCATTCCTCTTTTTTTCTGACTTTTCTACTACAGCAGGAGGAGCAGCTTCAGGGTCACTTTCATCACTGAACTCGACCTAAGAGAGAGAACAGATGTAATAAATTCACTAATCATTCATGATATGAAGATATCTTCTAAAAACGTATAGGAAACCACCGAGCCAAACCTTGAAGCGAGAGCGCTTGGTTCGTTTAGGCGCAGCTGGCACAACCACAGGTTTCTCTTCTGCAGGAGAAGAATCTTTGTAAACCTCGAATGATCCCTTAGGGCCAATTTTTGACTTTGCATTCACACGATGGCTAGCAAACGGGTTTAATGAGGGTGTGAAGTTGACAGAAATTTCAGGGACCTCATTAGTGAAGTCAAAGGCCTTTAAGTCACCAACGCCAGAGCTAGAGGAGACAGATTTGGGCCGGGATGTCCTTGTTGCTTTGGGCGTTTTGAAAACCATGGAAGATTTTGTAAACTTAACTTTGGGCACCAAGTCCTTAGGTTTCTTAGGAACTACAGAGGGCTCTTTGGTTTTCCTGCTTTCCTGCTCTGCAGATGCACTCTTCAGGTCAGGGTGGTGTTTAGCACCTGTCTCTGGAAGAGTTGTGTCAGAAACAGGGCTCTTGGATCGATGCTTTGATTCAGTTTTGAGTTTTAATTGTGTTTTATTTTTCGGTGGATTCCAACCCCATACAGAAGAAAACAGTTCTTCAGGTGCACACAGTTTCTTCATGGCCAATGCCAAACAGCAGGCCACAGCTTTAGCCCCCAGCAGAGCAGCTCTGAGGGGCACAAGCTCTGGTGTCAGTGCCCCTTTGGGCGTCACTGCTTCCAATCCTGCCTCTATTTCCTCCCACAGGACTGTAGCCTTCTCTTTGTCTCCTGTTCTAAGGAGTTGAAGCACAGCGCCTAAACGCACTTTGCCTTGTTCCACTTTCAGCAGTGACAGACTTAGTCCAGATGATTTTTTTGAGCGCATAAGTGCTACCAAATTCTCCTGGAGCTTAGCTGCAACACTTCGGCAGCGTTTCATGGCAAATTGGCGTAGTCGACGGGAACGCTCAGGGTCTGTCTGCAGGTCTGCTTGTAATAGTGCCCAGTGGATACTGACTCGAGCCACACTGAGCTCACTGCAGCAGGGACAGGAGCAGGTGTCTGTGTGGGTCAGACATGAAAGCACATGCTGGCGTTTGGGCTTCAGAGGGGGAGATGCTCCTTGGCTTCCTAATCGGGACATGGTCTCTACAGGCTCCCTAAGAAGTGCACGAGAGCTGAGGATTCCACTCAGATCATCATCTTCTTCAGGGGTGTGACCAGAGGAAGAAGGGGCAGCTGGCCGACCTTTGCGTGGTTTTATTTTAACCTCAGATTTCTGTTGCTGTCCTTGGCCAAAATCTATGAGCAGATAAAAGCATAATAAATTCTTTGTTTTTGCCAGTAAGTTTACATCCATAAATACATTTCTATTATTTATAAAGAAATATGAAAATAAATTTATATATAAAATATTTATTTCATTATATTATATTAAGTGTTGTCAAACAATTAATCATGATTAAATCGCTTCCAAAATAAAAGTTTGTTTAAATATGTGTGTGTGTGTGTGTTTGTGTACACTATGTATATATAAATATATATATAAATAAAATATAGCTGCAAGCAGCAATTACCGGGGTTCGAGCATTTGAAGGGGTTTGAGGTTGTTTAGGGCAACCTGGA
>JAUCMS010000105.1:14406924-14428438 GCA_032357445.1 Enteromius radiatus
CTCTAGACTGTTACCAAACAGTCTGTGTTGTGTTGGAATTTGACCTTTTTTCAGTCGTCTTTTGCAAACACTTGATTATAAGAAGTAGGAAACAATGGTGTTTGAGACTCACAGTATGTTATGTCCATGTACTGAACTGGTATTATTCAACCATACCAAGGTAAATTCAGTTTTCATTCTATGGCACCTTTAAACTTAAATCACTAAATTTATGGCAGATATAGGTTATATAATACACAATACACAGTTTCAGTTCATTCAGTAAATGATTTAACCATTAAAAAGAAGTGGAAAACAGGATTGTGGGGAAATGCTGAATGCTCTATTCCAGCAGCCACATGTTAGCTAAAAGAGAAGTAGAACCAGTAGACACACCAACATCACTAAACAAGGTCAAAACATTCAGTTATGAGAACACTCACCCCGTAGGCTTCAGAGATGAGATCTACAACATTACTGGAGTCATTCTTCAATACACCAACCACTGACTGAGGAATCAATGCACTCAGTGCCTGTGAATGTTTGTGTGTACGAACGATGGAAAAGAGAGAGAATAGTTATATTTTAAAAACAAACAGTACTTTTGTTTTTTGCTGTCACGTATTGCCATTTTTTTTTCTATGAGTGTGCATTTATTTTACTTCATGATCACATTTAATTTGCAATAATTTATATAATGCCACTTTATATATATTTAATGTTTTCCTGATGAATAAAAGTGTTTTTTATAAGGGTCTTATTTATATTATCTTACACATTTACTGACACCACACATTTAAATAGCAGTACATATAGCTCCCTCAAACCTTATATGCTGGATAGATGTCCTCAGTCACAGCAAATATGAGCTGAATATTGCTATCCTGTAGAACTCTAGACACATGGCCCACTGACGGGTAATCCTTTAGGACAATTTAAAACATTGTATGTCTTCATATGCAAACAATAACTCAACACAAAACAGAAAGAATGTTCATTAAATGTGCAATACTCACATAGGCTCTTCCACTATAGGAACCATTTTCATTGAGATGACACTCTCCATTATGTGGCTGAAAGACACCCCCTAGTCGTCCATCTCCTGCCATGTGGAAAGTATCATCAGATGTGTAAACCAGAATCCGTGTCACATCACCCCATCGGATCTTATCCTGTGGTGAAACATGGAAAAATAAGGCTTTTTTCATGTAGCTACTATGAAACGATCAGTTTTCATTTTTTTTTTCAGGTAACACACAGTTTTCACCTTACAGACTGCAGCCTGCATGATGGCATCCAGACCAGCCTCAGGAGCGTCCAGGTTGCCAGAGATTTTTTGTTTGCTAACTTCTCGTTCAAACTCCCTAGCATCGTCAGTCAGGGGTAGGACATTCTTAAAACTGAAAGCTGGTTGGCAGGTATCTATGCGATTGGGGCAGGGGTTCTTACGTCTTGCCTTCACCTGACTGACATACGGCAACAATTCCTTATCAACAAAAGACCCAAAACCTGAAAGACGGAGGAAGAGCTTAGGATGCATGACAATAATGAAGCTTTAATTCTTTAAATTGCAGTTCATATAGTTCTGTTGAATTATTTTTTAGAAGGATTTATTTAGTCCAAAATACAGCAATACTGCGAATTATTTACTCGAATTTGAAGAAATAGTCAATTTAGAATAACTTAAATTTTAAAATGTATCCAGCCATTACTTCACTTTGATGCCTTGACACTACTACTTATTTGCATTACTTCCCCCAGAAATTGTTTCAATATGTTGATTTAATGCTTAAAAAATGATTAATGTAGATGAATGGAGCTTAATTTTTGTGGGAAACCAAATACTTTTTTTCAGGATTGAAAGTTACAGAATTAAACACAATTTTATGTAAAAAAATTAACATTATAAATTACTTTACTGTCACCTTTGATCAGATTAATGCATACTTACTGAAGGTTTTCTTTTGTTTTTTGCAAAAAAATTTTGAACAGTAGTGCACTTATGAGAACATTTTTTATTTTCAAATAAGTCTATGATTTAAGAAATATTTTCAAGCAGAGTATAACTAAAAATGTATACATTAATAATATATAATAAATGTAAAAAAAAAAAGAATAATTAATGAATATATTATACTATATTAATATAGACATTTCCATAAATTCAGACTGGGAATACACAAATGTGCAAACATTTATATTGCCTATAATACAGTAGTTCTTTGTGCTTTCAAAATTTTTGAATAACCATTATTTATTTACGACGATGAAAATTCACCATTGGTCTGTCGCTATTGATATTAGTATTTCTCACCAATCCGGACAGTCTCTGTGATGTCCTTCAGCTTCTTGAGAATTTTCTGCCCCAGGGTTTTAATTTGCTCCAGATCATCTTTCATGGAATAGCTGAGATCCATCAGGTAGTACAGATCTATAGGGTAACCCACAGCCCTCTTAAACTCAACTGTGAATTCAAATGGAACTCCTGCACATTTAAAAGAAACAGCAAGAGAAAACAATTTAGGGACTGCAGAAATGTGTTGCAACATGGTGCTGTATGCCTGAACAGAAGTCTTGAGCTCACCAACTCTAAGTGTAACGTTGATATTTTGAGGTTTCAGTTGGACCACGTTTTCACGATCGCTGCTGAGGTCACTGTTCTTCACATAGGTCAAGGGACGTTTTCCAGGATTGATCACATGGTCCCCTTTACAACTCCTCTTTTTCAGAGAACTGGGAGAATCACATCTCCGTTCGTTTGACTCACCTGGCTTTAGAAATTCCTGCATTACAAGGAAATTTGCATTACGATTAAATAATTTATTCAGTTAATCACAAATCAAAGAAATGGTATGCAACAAATTAAATTAACATAATAAAAAAGTAGAAAAAACAAAAAAGCCAAATATACTCTTATTATTCTATTCTTATTAATAATGGTATTAACTCTATTTAGTTTAAACAATATATTTCTTACAGTTTAAAGAGTGATGCCATACACTTTTTTTGTTTTATTCTTTAAGTGAAATGTTTGCACTTTGCACATGTTATGACATCATGAAGATCATGTTAGAAAAGTGTAAAAGTGCACCATGATAAGCATGAATTGCTGAAGAGGCTGCTGATTAGTTTGCACAGAAAAACATGCTCAGCCACAGGTACCACAGCAGGAAAAGAGTCTTCAAAATGGCACCAAAAGCAACATGCAACCTTAAACACTTTGTCAGGGTTTAAAAAATAATGGATTCTTTGTTTCTCAATGATCCCTTTTCTCAGTTCTCTCCAGCTGACAGAGACTGGTATCTTCTCTTTCCTGATTAACAGTTTCATGTACATGACATAACTTACCGTCTGCGTGCACCACGCACATCCAGGACTCCTTATACATTCAGAGCATGAAGATTGAGATTGGCAAAGTGGTCCCTGCCCTAAAATGCACATATACAGGTAACGTCAAACATATGTTTTTAATAAAAAAAAAAAAAATGGATGTGATTAAAGAGACTACATGCATTACCAAAGATACACCTCTGTCCCAAACAGTGACAGAGAACTGTGAGAACCGTCAAAATAGCCTTCATCTGCGGAGAAAGCCAAGTTGTTATTATTATAAAGGTTATTAATATATGTCTGAGGTTTCACTGACGAAAGGTTCATTTTGAGCACATTTGAATAACATTTCTTAATTATTAACATATTTTAATACTAAATATATATTTACTAATACTGTCTCCACATATTTTATATGTATGTAACTTTTAATCAAAACCAACTCTTTTTCCAACTGTCATGTTCTTTCGGACCAGAAACAAATTACATTGTATTGTTCTCTAATTTCTACATACCACACCATATGACTAGCACATGAATAAAAAGAAATAGAGCTAAATATATATAAAAACACCACTGGACTTCCACCAGGCCACATTCTGTTTTTTTTTTTATGCAAGAGTGTCCTCAACACCAGACACCTGACAATGAGTCAGGCATTAGATGGAAGTTTGCATGCAAGGCGACAGACAGACATACAAAACCACAGAATGTCATACTTCCTCTTTTATAATGGTTGTACATCATTTAACCAGCACAGAGTCATAGACCAGTGAGAGACAGTACATCCAAGTGTGAAAATACACATTCTTGCGTACTCATTCAAAAGTAGTAGGACTTATAGGTAGGACTAACAAGTAGAGTTGCAACAACTGTTCTTTTTTTAAAAAGAACATTGTCAAATTTTTAGATGTGGTTTGACCCTGTTTCAGTAACGGAAATGTTCAGAGAAAAAAATACAGAGTTTAGAGTAACACCTGATGGTGTTTCATTTTATAGCTAATTTACGAAAGCAAAAGGTGTATAGGCTATTAACAGAGGGCTAAAACAATTGAACATACAGATACCTTATACCTTCCATATTATAAACAACAGCTAAAAATTATAAAAGAAAGCACAAATGCCAGAATAAATGACATTTTGTTAACTTAATACACAATTAAATACAGAAATAGTAGATTTGCAATAAGTTTAAAATACAGTAAATAAAATAAAATAAAAATACAGTAAAAAGTAAAAGTTAGAGGGGGGGAAAGCCCTAGCCACTTTTAAGAAACTTAATATAGACTACGTTTTTCAAGCTATTGTATGATGTTACTATAACTAACTGATTAAGCTAAAATAATATGAATGTCTAGTTATCCCTAAGATATTACATACCTTATATGGTAAAGTTAAAGTCATAACTGTCATGTAAACATAAGTTTTTAACCCTTTAAAAAAACTTTGAAAATGCCAAATCTCAATGTACCTATAGGCTATAGATTTCTTTACTTAATCTATTTATTTATTTATTTTCTTTCTTTCTTTTAAACGCTCAACCCGTAAATCAATATTAAACATCGCCACAAGTTTCAGGCCACCAACATCACAGATATGTATTTGTAAATCTGCAAATTAAAATGTTACTTTACAAATTGTTAGAAACTAAAACTGTCAAGCGTTAACAAAACCTAGCCGTTTACACAGAGATCATGTTAAAGAGTTTAATCATGTTATTCTAAGTTTATAATAATTTTCCGATAATTTGAAACGAGTGTCTTACCATAAATGGGAGATGTCGTGCAAAAAGTGAATTCAAAGCGTCACTTAAGACGTCACCGTCGTTCTATGTCTAAGGCTGTGTCTCAAAACCTAGTGAACATGCCACCTAGTAAACCGCATGTTATGTCTGTACAGACATGTGCTGCAACATATTTGGACAGGTATCGCGGCTGTCAGGGATAAAGAAAAAAAAGTTAAAAATATTTTTGTATATATATATATATATACACTCCTACTGTATATATAGGCTATATATATATATATATATATATATATATACTACGCATAAGTACTTCTGAAAAAATGTAGCTCTAAACAAGCTGTCTAGACAGGCAGCGCACTAGGATTTGAGACACAGTTTATCGATCGCAAGCGGCACTGGGGTACTGTGGGCACTTCACCTCTTCCTCTTCCTCTCAAACGTTAGATTTTATCTGTGCGTGTCTTGCAACTTTCCCCTCACAAGCCAAATGCAACACGCTTACAAATACTCAAATGAACTGAGAATAGTATTTGCGCAACTAAACCTACACATTTGGATAAGAGGCGAGTATTTTTTTTCGGAAAATAACGTTACAATAAACATTTTAAGTATATTTAATCAAGACGGCAGTTATACATTTTACTAGATTATTACTGTTACTAGGGTAAGAATATCTTCGCCACATGGCGGCGCTCTTGTGACCTGTTTAGCAAGACATCATTTTCTGCTTTTGCACGTTTGCTATCTTCTTCAGTATTGGAATCTGACTCTGATTTTTAACTAGAAAATGAAATGTATAACAAGATGTAGATAAGCATCTTTATTTTACCACCACATGAATATGATGAAAGGTGTACTATGTAGTAAGGGTTTCAGGGATGTTATATATATATATATATATATATATATATATATATTTATTTATTTTTGGTGGGGTGGGGGTACCATATGCATAAGAAAATCTGTGCTTTTAAAGCTAAATTTTATAAAATGAAGTGAAATCTTTTTGTGGCCTTTTAGAATTAAAAACAAAAAAAATCTAAACACTGAAATGTGTGTCTTGATGAATTTCAGTTTATGTAAATTATTATTTTCCATCATTTAATATAACAGTTTTTTTCATGTATCTCTTTATCTATGTCAAAGCTTGTAAAACGTACAGGTTGCATTTTGCCCATTTTATTTATTTTCAAACAACAGTACAATTTAGCCCAGACATAATCCAAAATGAGAAACTCAGTAATGAAATACTACAAATCCAAATAATACTAAAAAATGGTTTTAGTGGGGTTTTGTACTTAAAGGCATAGTTCATCCAAAAATGTAATTATTTGTTCATATGTAACCCATATTTCATTTTGTGTTCATATGGTATATGAAGAACAGGAGAGTGATTAACTGAATGTTCTTGGCTCACAAACATTTCTACCCCACTGTAATTGTGTGTGTGTTTGTGTGTGGTCTAGACTCTCTTCTTGATAACATGCTCCATTGTAGCGGTCTCTGAGGTGTCTAAACTGATCTTGTATTTGGCCAAAATCTTAAGAATGGGCCTAAGCTTCAGCCACCACTGAGTCTTCGGTATGCGATGTCTGGAACAGAAACAGACAGTGTGAGCGGATGAGGATGCAGTGATAAAATAGGATTCACTCAGCAATGTGTACAATGAAATAAAACAATTAACTTACTCAAAGTCAGTGTCCTGTTTGAGATCAGAGAGAGGCTGGAAGATCATGGCTCTCTTTTTCATTCCCAAAACACAGGCAGAGTCCGGTGTGTTGGCAAAGATACGGCCTGTTCATATGATATTTAAGAGTGAAAGACAAAAAGCGAGCATTATTCAGTCAAGTATGGTTCATATTTAAAGCATTTTCCATGAATATGGCACACTTTGGTGTCCCACTGCTTTTATAAAGTGAAAATGATTAGATATATTACACTATTTTGTAAGATCAAATTAACCTAGCATGAAAAGCAGCTATTTTAAACACATTAAATGTCATTATGCCTCCCTTAAAATAGTGAAAAACAAACAAATTCAAGCTTTAACTTTGACACAGATATTCTAATGTTATCTCATTTTTTATCATTTAAAATATTTCTAAATTATAATTAGTACTAGTAGTACTTAAACTTAAGTTAAAAATGATTATTTAATGTTTGTTGCTATAAAATTATTCTCGCATAAACCACAATTTTGTATAAAATGTGGGCAAAATTATTCATAGAAAAATACAAAATTCTATTGAATTTACAAACAGCTCATATAATATTTAGTTTGACCTCCTAAAGACGATTTTATATACATTTTAAAATTTTTAAAACTCTCTCTCCAGTCACTATTTGACCTGGCAAGTGCTTTACATTTTAAAAAATTTATTTAAAATTTCACCCATCCAGTCATTGAAATTACTGTTCACTCACCATGTCTGTAACACTCCTTCAGTTTATCAGTCAACCATAACACTGCTTTAGCACCCATCTTTGTGCCAAAGTTCCTATCAAACGGTGTTGGAGTTCCACCCTGAAATACCATGAGAAAAATAAAGCTCTGTTATAACCTTAAAAACAAAGAATGCTATCAATATTGTACACAGACCTGCTGCATGTGTCCAAGCACATTCTTGCGGCAGTCAAAAACTCCCTTGCCCTCTTCTGAGTACAAGTTGAAGAGAAAATCTGTGGTATAGTTTGCATTACATTTCTCATTCCTGAGGGAAAACAGTTTGATGTTATTTAGAGTACTGGTACAAAAATGAAACAAGACTGGAGTCTTTTGTCTAGATTACTGGAGAAGTTGACTGAATGTAAAGGAGAGAGTGAAAAGATGGAACAGATTTCGTAACAGAATGACCAACCTAAGGATGAGGCCTCTTTTCACTGTGGTCTTCATCTTCTCCAGTAAGTGCTCCACGTTTGTCTACCTCCCAACCAGATGTTTAATAGTTAAAAACAAGCTAAATGAAATATACACACTCAATAAAGCATCAGTCTAACATGTTTCACCTCCAGGTCGTGAATGCCAAATTGGTCTTCGTAGATGTAAGCAGCATCAGCCCCTGCAGCCAGGCCTGCCATGGTTGCCAGATAGCCACAGAATCCCCCCATGGTTTCAATGATGAAAACCCTACGCTTTGTTCCAGCAGCGGATTGCTTGATTCTATCACATGTCTTAAAACACACAAAACACATATAGTTGTGGACTGTCTATAAACTGTATGTTATTTTTTGCAGTGTGTGGTTTCTCACAGTTGTGATTGTATTGAGAGCAGTATCAGCTCCGATGCTGAAATCTGATCCAGGAACGTTATTAGACACAGTAGCTGGAATAACAACCAGGGGAATACACAACTCCTCATATTTTTCTCTGGCAGTCACTAATTCCAAACCTCCAACAAAAGCCTAAACAAGAAAGAGAGAGTGTTTAAAGGAAACAGAAAGGTGAGGTAGTAGCAGATGTTTTTATTCACATTGGACCTAACATTCAGGATTTTCTCACCTCAAACCCTCCAATGATAACCAGGGCATGAATGTTAAACTTGGCTATGTTCAGACTGATCTCTTCAATCATACTAGCTGGCAGTGACCTCCAGGGAGAAACAAAAACAACATCTAATTGCTGGTACTTAAAAAATCCTACTAATAATTACCAATTGGTAATGTAGTTGGACTGTGATATTAAAGCTCTATAAAGAGTTATAAAATTAACTGTATAAACATTTCTGTCTTACCGCTTGGTTCCTAAATTAGAACCGCCTTTGCCTGTCCAGCCTCCCACATAGCCCCATGCCATTGGTTCAATCTGTAAAAACGGAAGATAGAGATTAAACTGGATAGACACTTTTTTATGTGGACTCATGGTTTCCTTGTGTATTTTAAATACTTTACAGTTCCGTGTGCAAGTCCATCAAAGCCGTCATGTACAGCTAGCATGTTGTGCCCTTGAAGGATACCAATCCTGACAGCTGAACGGACTGCTGCGTTCATTCCTGCACATGGAGCTCCCACGTTCAGGATAGCTATGTTTATATTACTCTAAGCAAGAAGAGAAAGATGGAAGGAGGAAGATGATCAAAATCAATATAGTAAAGAGGTAGAACTTCATATTTGGAGTGAAGCAGCCAAACAAAAGGGATAAACTGCATGATAAAAGGGTGCTTGTTATACACCTTCACATCTGGGGCAGTCACATGAGCCAAGAGTTTATACGTGTTCCAGTTGTTCTCAAAACTCCTGCAGAAGAGAGACAGCAAAACAATCACAAGGTTAGTTTGTTAAAAAAAAGGAATAAAGAGAGAAAGACAAGGATAAAGAACTCACTTCCCCCTGAGCTTGATAGCTTCCTCAAACCTGCCCTCTGCCATTGCTTTAGTCACTTCTTTTGTCTAAAAATGAGAACAAGAAGATAATACAAATTTATCTTTTAACAAATTATTTAACAAATTACATTGCTTAACAATGGAACAAATCAACCAAACATTGCATTCAGCAAGTGTTTTTACTATTGATGACAGATATGTGTTATATGGATCATGTGACACTGAAGACTGAAGTAGTTACTGCTGAAAGTTCAGCTTTGCCATCACAGAAGGACATTTCATTTTAAATATCTTAAAAAGAAAAAACCTTTTTCAAATAAAAGCAATACTTTAAGCACAGGAGACTTCTTTCAAAGACATTTTTAAAAAATCTTATCAAGCACACATTTAAACTGTAGATGATAGAAAATGAGTCAAGTCAGGATGTGCCTGTTACTGCTCACCACTTGCACACACTCCATGAGGGGCAGTCGAACCGCCATGTTTCCAGACAGACTGACCACACATGCAGGGGTGTCAGGAGTAGCCTCCAGCAATGCCATCACAGCCTCCACCCCCATCCTACTGCCCTGTGAGACAAGACAGACAGGGGAAAACCTTACTGGCAGCATGTTACCGGTGCACCAAATAAACAAAAAATACTCAAAACAGAATCCTACTAAGATTCTATCGAAGGCTGAAGGTGTTCCTCCTCTCTGCACATGACCCAGAATTGTGGCACGTGTGTCAAAACCAAGCTTCTTAGTGACCAGCTAAACAAACAGAAACTAATGTGAAGAATTAGCCGTGTTATGTTACATACCAGGTGATAAAAAAAAAATCACATTTTTTTGCTTACGTTCTTGATAATATCACAAGTGATAGGTTTTCCGTGGCGATCCAAAGCACCTTCTGCCACAATGATGACATTCAAACGATTGCCAATGCTTCTTTGCTGCACAACGAAGACAGCATAATGACATTAGACAGAATTTAATGATGATGATGTTGATCATAATTATAAATAATACAATCATAATGTTTATAAATGTTACATAGGTAAGTCTCCTGCACAGATGATCCTCCCACCCTTCATCTGGGGGCATTTCAGGAATAAAAACCCAGTCAGCACCACACGCCAGGGCAGTGACTAAAGCCAAATATCTATAAACATATACATACATTTTTGGTTAGTGGCAGAATATAAGTGAAACACTGCATTGTGATAACCAGGGTTTCCAAAGCAACATTTCTCATTTTCAATTATTATAATTTCATGTACTAAAATAACTAAACAAACTAATGAAATAATAAGTAATAATACAAAAATAATATAAAATTATAAAAAAAACAACAACAAAAAACTAAATGACACAAGCACAAAATAAATGCAACTGCAAAAACCCAGCTAAAGTTATTTCAAGAACTTTCTGTGAAACCATAACCTAGATATCTTTAATATTGACACAACGATCATGTCAAAGATTGAAATTACAGTGAAATTAATGGCTGAAATTAGATTTTGAGCCTGGGTTTCACAGAAAGATAACTAAAACATGAACTGAAATGTAACTGATACAAAAATTATAATATCCAAAAAAAAAAAAAAAATTATGCAATTGATTTTTGAACAATAATCAAGTCAAATAACGAAACACAATGATTGACATACGATATGGATTTTTGTTTTAGAACAGATAATATGGGAACATACAAAGAACATATCCATACACCACACTGCAACATACCCACAATGCCTCCCCATCACTTCCAGAATGAAAGCTCTTTGATGACTGCAAATGTGAGATAAGAACAGACAAATCAATGAGTTGTCCACTGTGTAGTGCCATGTGTACATGCATGTGTGTGTTTGTATACCTCTGAGCTGTTGTTGTGATGGCATCCACTACTTCCATGATCCTGTGCAGGGCCGAATCAGTGCCAATGGTCATGTCTGTGCCACAGAAATCATTGTCGATGGATCCCACCATCCCAACGATGTTCAGATGAGATGAGCGTTTAGCCTCCTCTGCTGTGATTTTACCTATGAGCAAAAACAGACAGGCATGTGTTTCTTCCTAAACATGAAAAAGTGACACATCGAATCTTCTCATAAGGTTCCTTATTAATATTAAGCTACAATGTCTAATTTTCTGCAAGATATTATACATAACATTACCAAAGTTAAAATTTAGATGCAAATACACACTACTTTTTGGAAAATAAATCTTTTATATTCAACGTATATAAATCCTACCTGCTTTTAGCAAGATTTGGAGCAGTTCACTCCACTCATTGCGAAACTCATTGGCGCCTGTCAGGCTTCCGTCTCCACCAATAACACACAGATTAGTGATGCCCAGCTTCACCAGGTTACATGCTGCTTTAGCTCTGCCCTCTTTAGAGCGGAAGTCCTGACAGCGGGCACTGCCGATCACTGTGCCACCCTGACAAAATAGTCAGAGATAAATAAGAGAAAAATACAAATTCAAGCACTTGACACATGATGTTGGCAGAGGAATACACTAAAGTGTGGTGGATGGTCAGTGTGGTTGAGGGTTTGGTTGGTTAGCTAGGGTTTGACACTGTCCACACTCTTGTGGTGCCATCAGCCAATCAGCATTGTCATGATGTAATTTGTATGCGGCTCATATGTTTACTCGCTTGGAATTTGTGGTGTGGGCAGTAGTGTTTATGTGTGTGTGTGTGTGTGTAACATTACCCTAAGTCTCAAAAGCAGGTCTGTGGGTGAACTCTGGCATTTTGTGTTAGACCATAGCAGTTATACCATGCATACACAAATAACCTGATGCATTCATGTCTTTACAATAATAATACAATGAAAAAAATGCTTGTTGAAAGCAGAAGCGTAAGTACAGGGACACAAGTGTTCTTTATAATATTCTATGATGCTGTTTTAGACATACAGTATGAAGATAACATGTCTTTACCTGCAGTACAGAGTGTATTGCATGTTCACAAGCAATATAGAGCAGCTTCATCGCTACTACAGCAATGATATTACCATTTGTGAGCTTTGTGTCATACACCGAAATAGACTGTGGTTTAATTTCACCTTATCCAGCGCTATTTTAGTTCTGTTATGGTGTAAGAAACTTCTAAATATGAATAAGTGCATGAGTAAAGTGTTTTGTGAATCGTTCCCCAGCAAAAAGGTCTAGTGTTGCTCCTGGTAGAAGATGATGAGTTTATTACCAGCTGCAGCATCATTGACACACTCTCCCAAGTTGCTTGTCGGATGTTATCTCCTCCATCAACTAGGCCCTGATAACCCTAGACACACACAAAAATTGAAGGATGCATAATTGAACACACACACACACACGTTACATAATACATTACCTTTAAAAGATTGAGTGGATTTTTAATTGAGCTAGAGCTGAGTGAATTACAAAGTGAATATTTGTCAATCTTTTAGTTATAAGTCTTTATTTCTTATGTGTGTGTGCTTAAATGTACAAACCTCATGTACAAAATAGACTTTCGCACCAGTGTAGATCCCAACTCTCACTGTGGCTCTGACAGCAGCATTCATACCTGAGATACAGTGCAATAAATAAAGAAGCATAATTACTGCACATACCTTTGATTTGCTAGACATTTACATACCAGAACTAGAAGTCTTTAAATTGTCACAAGCATTACATTTAATTAGTTTTGGTGAGTGTTAGTGAAATGTATCAAAGTAACTACTAATTAACTGGAAAGCGTGTGAGAAAAATCTGCTTTTGGTTTAATTCTAAACCTGTTATCTGGTCACCCAAACACACATGGTGGTTAAGTTCCATTGAAAAGGGCAATCTAAGTGGCTCGAGTTTCATTTAAGATTGAACCAGAGAGGACAACAGGCAAGCTTCATTGCCCAGCTCTCTAAAGCAACCACATTTCCCCAAAGGTCACCGGCTAAATATAACACCCCTCAGATAGAGAGAGAGACAGAGAGATCATGGGGAGGAATTGAGTGAGAGGGAGAGGGAATGATGGGACGACCATAGTTAAGGCTCTTCTAGGACTAGTTGACATTACACAGTTATTTGACTTATTCTCCAGTTGGTACCAGATAAGGTTAAAGGTCGGTTCTTTTTCCGACTGCTAAAGGTTGGATAAAAGGTCAGTGTGAAAGCTTTAGCACCTCTTGTGACCTCTCTGATATACGATTCCTGTTGCTCATTCAACATAGCTGCTAGTAAATGAGGAGGTGGTAGTTCAATCAGGTAATCATGCATCCAACAAAACCACTTCAAATGATCATCTATCAAGTTACGCCAAAAATTCAATACCACACACATTTGACTTTATGCCTTGCATTTTAATACAAAAGAGGCAGAAACTGCATATCGCTCTTGATAATGCAGGCAAAAGCCTTCCCAAATGACAAACACTGATATTATTCTCACTCCGCAAAATCGAAACTAGGTACAGTATCATTTGCTCACTTTCATTCTGGACACACATTCCTTCATTTCATGAAACATAAGAGATGTTTAGCAGAATGACTATGCTGATCTTTTCCGTATTAACAAAAGTGGACAATGGTTTGTACTGTACAAATTATGAAACAACGAGGAAGAAGAGAACAAATTTGGAATACACAAAAACACGAGCAAGACTTTATTTTCATGTTGAATTTTATAGTGTTTAATTGAAAATTAAATGAATTTAAATTAAAAATATTCTTACTTTTTTTATTAATTAAAAAAAAATATGTTAAATAAAATAAATAAATATGAAATAAATAAATATACTTTCCCTACTTTTTTATGTTATGCATGGACTAACCAAAAACCATTCAAAAGTGTGGTATCAATAAGATTTTTTAAAATAAATAAATATTGTTATTCAACAAGAGCACAAATCTTATCAAAACTGATCAAAAATATTTATATTTATTATTTTCTAAAAACATTTTTTTCTTTTGAGCATTCTAAACAAATGACAATGAAAAAAATGAATGAGGGTTTCCACAAAAATATATAAAAATATTTTTTTGTCATGATGATAATGGTAAGATATGTTGCTTGAGAACTAAATCAGCATATCAGAATGATTCCTGGAGGATCACGTGACACCGGACATTGAAAAGTCTTACCAACCCTACATTTTTGAATGGTAGTGTACATACACAGAAATGTAATAACCCAATCATCTATTGATATTAACACCAATGGCCGTTAAGTTGCTTTGTTGTACAAAGTTTTTGCATAATAAATGTGGAAAAGTTATGTTTTAAGGCACAAGACTTAAAGAAAAAAAGAGATAATGAAAGAGTAAAGCCCTTCTTTGACGGAGTCTCCATAAAGGCCCATACACACAAATACACACTTCCTCACCTTGTGCATCTCCTCCGGAGGTGAGGACAGCGATGGCTCTTCCAACACCCATCTTTGTGGGGTCCACAGATGTTGAACGTTGCATATTGATGAGATGGCCTGGGAACGACAAGAGAAATACTAAAATGAACTCTCACTTTTGTCTGTCAGACCACTCTCTTCAATGGTGATTGAGAAAGTGGAGTGGGAACGTGACAAAAGTTTGAACTCCCTCTGCCCTGGCATGCAGTGTCACAGACAGTATCCACCCCCTTCATAACTAAATTTAAAATTATCTGCAGTGGCACCACATGCTACTGTTCTGACAAACACACACACACACACACAGACACTGCATTTACTGTCACTTTAAACCCATATCATGTGATCTTTATGCACAAACAAAACCAGATACAAACACAAAACAAATACACAGACCAACAAAAGCATGTGCTCATGGCTATACATGCATACAGCAACATGACCTTTATGCACTCTTTTAACATTGGACATACTGGAATATGCAGTGCAACACAATACTCACACATGCGCGCACACACACACACACACACACACAGACTTACAGCCATTGTGTATAGTGCTGGGACAGTTGAGGTTGTTCAGGGTTCCATCTAAATACTTTGTGGGCTTTCCATCTATAACACAAGGGCATTGAAAAAAGATTAATTTACTTCTACATCCTAGAATAATCAACACAGCCCTGGCATGACTAAATTATTTATAGAACACTTTCATCTGATCTTTCTGAGAAAACACTCAATGTTATGAACACAGTATTATGATTATATGGCGAGAAGGTGTGTGTTTGTCTTTGTATATTTAGCGCTGTAACTGGTACAGATGGCCCTTACTATAAAGGGCACAAGAAAGGACTTTTATCAAACTCAAATACATACCTATATGGCCAGAACTGAATTCACTATGTATTTGTTATATATCATGTAGATACAGAAATGTGTATTTTTACATAATCTGTTCATTATCCATCCAATTCAGTTATTTTGAGGTAAATACACAGTAAATATATCGTATGTTTCTCCATTTATATAGAAGAAGACTTCTAGTCACCAAGATTAGTGTATAATGAGATTATAGTAGAGTAAGGATTAAACTCCACGACTGTTGCGTCCCAGTGTGCAACAGCTGCTGGTTGTTGGATGACATTGGTGTTAGATGACTAGACTGCAGTATGTTACTGTCCACTGATCGAATGCTGCCGTGGATCAGGGTCAGCAGGACTAATCAGAGTTGCTGGTGTTTCTGCTTACACCCAGACAGTCACGTCTAAATTAGATGTTAATAGTTAGAGAAGCTGACCACTACAAACCTGCCAATCCTTTTTTTGAAACAAGTTATTTACAGTGTAGGAGTTAAACCTCCTTAACACCAGATACTTATCTTCAGCAACAATAATTGTAGTGTGATCAGCTCTTTATAAAATGATATCCTGAAAGGGATTTCTATATTGCAGTCATAACAATTAGACTTAATCCCACTCTATACTGTATGATTTTTTGAATCCTTTAAGTTACTTTAATGAGAGATTCTACAATGTGGTCTCAAGACAGATAGAAATATAATTTATTAGAAATAATAATTTGCTTTACACACACACACATTTATACACACATACATACATACAGAAAAACCCAAATAAATGAATACAAAACAATACCCAAATTATTATTGACATTTACTGTAAGCTAGTTTACAAATAATTTAGTTTCCAATTAATATTTTATTAATTGCCAATATAGTACTACTACTACACTTTCTAATAGAGACTTACCAGCACATAGTTCAGACCTTGATTCATCACTGCTACTTGGATGTTTTGATCCTGTTTATCTCAACAAAAAAACAAAAAACAAAACAAAACAAATATATATATATATATATATATATATATATTCATTCATGACTCTTTCTGTGTGTTACATCATTACACCAGTTGGTGGCAACTTTTTCTTGTGTAGGAATCTCTAAATCACGGTTACGTCATTGATTTGTTAAATTCAGATTCATAACAAAACTAATTTTAAAAACAGATTTTAGTAAAGGCAAGTTCATTGTTTTCAAACTGACCAAAAATGTTGTCTTTATTCCCACGTGAGCTTGTAAAAGAAGATATTTTAAAGAATGTTTGTAACCAAACAGTTTTGGTTCCCACTGACTTTCACTGTATTTCTTCTTGATTTCAAGTTTTTCAAGTGACAAAGATTTTAACTGAAATCATGTTAACATTTTCATTTTCGGGTGAAAGTATGCTACTAGATGCTATGCTACTGTGTGTTTTCAAAGATTAGACCTATTTAATTTTAATACAAAATATCAAGTTAAATCATGTTAGTGTACAATATACCAGTTCATAGTTTATTGCAGGATATATCCCCATTAAGATAAGATTTAATTTCCATTTTTCTTAATCAAGTAAACGGATATAATTGACTAGAAAATCAAAACTTTTAATAAGCCATAAAAATATCAATCCCCCCATGAGCAATGCTTGCTTACTGTGACATCAGGACATTAAAGTGCTGTGTCATTTGGTCATCTGCCTGCTTGACCGCAGAAACATGGCATCTAGCACTCAACACACAGATACACACTCTAACAGACACAGTCACAACAAAGTACAAACATGAAACTTTCATACATTTTTACACAAATATAAAGGCAAACACACAAACATTATGCATACCGTAGACATGATTAGCATCAAATTGAATCTTGCGGTGCGTGAACTGCCAGATGAACACCGCCAGCCAAATATGAGGGATCCAGTGGAACAGGAGTAAAGACAATTGCAGAATACACTCGCACAACTGTAACAAACAAAAACTAATCTGACACACACATACAAACACATCCCAAATGCATACACACACCTGCCAGACACACACACAACTGTCCAACACTGCCTCCATTCTTTCTAGAAGAGTGAGATGGTGTGGTGGCCATAACAAGGTCTTATCAGTATTATTAGAACTGACCTCACGTTCCTACTCACGTTTTTTCCCCCCTCGTTTTCTCTCTTTCTAAGCACTATCCTCATTTCTTCTGCATTTTCCAGCAAATCTCTCTCTGACTCTCTGCTCTTTAAAATCAGGTCTGTTTCTGCTGAGTTTTTCTTAATCAAACTATTGAACAGTATTTTAGTGCTGGTTCAATACATAGAAATCAGCTGGACTCCCAGCAGTAGAGGAAGTCTAATACTGTAATAGGATTGCAGGCAACAGACTTCACGTGCAGATTTTATTGGATCAAAGCAGGAGTTAATGCAGGTAATGTACTACTTTGTTAGGGTTAGTAAAATACAGACCACACTTTTGACTAACATGATTAGCACAGTCTTTTTTGTTTGTTTTCATAACAAGGCTCAATATTATGGATTCCTTTTTCTGTATTACTAATACTTGTCACTAACACTAAAAAGGTACCATAAGAAGTTTACATTTTCTTTTCCGAATAAATATGTATTTATTTATTTTACATTTCATAAATGCTACTATATCAAATAAATATTAATATTTGAACAATAATTAATATTATAATAAAAAGGTTGCTTTATTCATTAATCATAATATTTAAATTATTTATGTACTTAATTTATTATTGTATTCGTTAATTTAATGTTATTTTTCCACCTTAAAGATACAATAATATTAAATGAATGTAACAAAAAAAATAAATAAATGATGATAAATGGTGATCTAGGCTGCATTATGAAATATATTACATACAACACAACATAACAAAAATGGATTGTTGCTTTCAGTGTCTTTCTATTTTTTCTGTGTATTAGTATTCATATAACAGGTTGCAATACTAGTTCTTACCAGTGGGTGGAAATAGATGCTACTTACTTTAAAGTCTTCTCACAGTTATATGGAAGGTAACCACACCATAATCAACCTTGGACTTTTATGGCACTTTTCATTTACTAAATTAAATTAATTTACTAATTTAAAGAGATAGTGCTGCCATTCTACAATAATGCACTGTGGTAAGTTCTACAGAAATATCTGAGATAACAGGATTAAATCCATTCTTTCTTCATCTTTTCTCTCTCTCTGGTGTTTACCTCATACTGTATTGATATTTCTTCTTCCAGCTACTTTATTTATTCAATGTCTGCTATTTTCACTTGATTCATTCCCCCCATATTTAATTTCTCTTTAGCCTTTTCACCATCTCTCATTTCATCCATTTATCTTCTCAATAAATTTTCTGTTTGTCTTCTTCCCCTCCTCCTCCAGCACCCACCTTTATTTTAGAGACTTGCCCTCTCCTCACTTCCCTTCTTTCATCATCTTTCTCTTATCCCCACTCTTCCTGTTTTTAATTGTATGCTAAATGAAATGCTAAACCTACACACCCTTGACATTTAAAGCGCACACACCTGAGAATGTACACATACAAACACACACACACACACACACTTTGTGTTGCATATGAAATGAGTGTGTGTGTGTGTGTGTGTGTGTGTGACTGCTGCTGTGTAAAAATAAATGGAGAGTGTTTGTGTAGTGGAGCTGGGTTTGCAATTGTATTGCAATTTAAATGTTAAAATTTTAAAAGTTAAAAGTATGAACATGAGTTGGCAATACAATCTAATTTTAGGAACACATTTTTATTATTGTTCATAATTGGGGTTCAGGGTTCTATACTATTTTTTTTTTTTTTTTAATGATCCAACCAATTAATTTCTTTAGAATATTTGTCAGAAATCATATAACCCCTTTAGAAATCATGCTGGTATGCGGTTTAATTCAAATAATTAATCAATTAATTAAATTCAAAAAGCATTTATTTTAAACAGAAATTAAACTTTTGTAATATAACTAATGATTTTACTGTCACTTCTTGATCCATTTAATGGGTCGATGCTGAATAAAATTGAAGTATTCACTTCTTTAGCTTTGGCACCCTATGGATCTTCATCAAATATATGCGTCCACTTTGGATGGGTTAAATGCAGAGCAAAAATTCCAAGTACAGGTCACCATACCTGGCCACAAGTCACTTCAGCTTCTTCAAATTTAATTCATACTGGTGATGGCAAAGCTGAATTTTCAGCATCATTACTGCAAATTTCATTGTGACGTGATCCTTCAAAGAAATCATTCTAATATGTTGATTTGGTTCTCAAGAAACATTTCTAGATTGTGAAAACTGTGAGTTCTGAGACCTCACCGTGTCTGCTGTCAGGTGCCTTTATGACATAATTGTTCACCCAAAGAGCTGGACAGAACATCTCTGGAAGGCTGCTAGATGAGCTTCAGAAGCTGTACTGATCACCAACCCATGAAACACTGTCTGGGGCTGTCAGAAGAATGTTACATGGGAATTGGATGAGGGCTGATAAGACCTTCCAAGAAAAAGATAGAAGAGAGATACTGGTTTGGAAAGACATGAGAGTGAAAAAATTTAGACTTAACCATTCCTTTAGCATTTGTATTAAAAGACAGTCATTGGCAACTTTCTGATTCTTTCTTGGATATATACACACTGATCAGGTCTGGTGGAGCATACTAAATACCACCTTTACTTCCAAACCTTTCTTTTAGGAAGATGCTATAAAAACAAAACCTATTAATGATATTCGCTGAGAAAGACAGCACTATGTGGTCAGAATGGGGAAAAATAATAATCAGCATGTGGTTTTTTTTAAGGGAGCACACACACACTAACAAACATTCATGCTACTTTGCCCATAAGGATATGTGCTAACTTTCATGCTAACACACACACAGACACAGTTTCCCAGTTTGACACCTAACAACTGTGTGGTAACAAGCCAAATCTATTCTCAATTACAGCAACAAATCCCCCCACTCCTCCATTTTTCCTTCTCCATCTTTCCATTCTTTTTATCTTGCCACTAACAAGCAAACGTTTAGCCTACACCCAAGAACATTTCTTGGGGTTTCAGTGTGGTGCTAGCCATTATATTTAGATTTTTTTTTTTATTTGTCTTTTGTTTTTGAATGTCAACCCAACATACCAGCGTCTTTGTACAATGAGGATCATGGAGAGTGGTACTACATAGATTTGAGGGATAAAAAGAGATGATTAAGAGAGCAACTAAGTATGTATTCAAGATATTCATAAAATAAAGCTAATTTCATGAATTCGCACTTCTTCATTAAATTAAATAAGCAAATGTGTCGTGCTGTCCGGGGAGCGAGCCGGGAGCTCGGCGGACCCCGAGCCCTGCTGATAGTGACCCTAGCGAGGGCAGAGCTCAGAGCGAGGCTCGGTCCCATTCGCCCCCCTTGAAGGTGCGAAGGAAATGGCGGAGAAGTGGAGGAAGGCGGGATCATGCATAACTAGATACCGAGAGGAGTGAGACGATGGTATTTATGGGCGATAATACTAATGAGCGTCAATGGCTACCGGCTGTGCTGACACTCTGTGTGCTCCTCCTGAAACTATGTTAAAACATCCCTTAAATTTGAGTGAATTGGTCTGAGAAAAAATGATTGCTCCATTAAATAAGGTGTGCAATGACAACGCAGTTTTATTTTATTGCTCAATCTGTTTTTGAACTATTACCTGGATTTTCGTCAATTTAGATTGTTTGCCCTAATGTTTTGCTATATATTACCACTGAAAATGGAGTCGAACGCACCTCTTCACATGGCTATGCTACACAGTGATACAATTTTGGAGGAGGGTAAGTATCACAGACTATGTACTTATCAAATAAAAGTTCATTTGAGCATTACCTGATTAGTGCTGGGCAATGATTAATCGCGATTAATCGCATCCAAAATAAAAGTTTTTCTTTACATAATATATGCGTT
>JAUCMS010000105.1:14441027-14458024 GCA_032357445.1 Enteromius radiatus
AAACCTACCCATCACGTGGTTTTAGACAAATCGTACGAGTGAGGTCATACGAATTAGTACGAATTGGCACAAATTTGGCTCCTCGTACGAGTATGTATGAATTGCTCGTGAGACTGTGTTGTAAAACCTCAAACTTTGCAATGCGTGTATTTGCCCTTCCTGCTCAGTTTCATCATACTTTAGGGGGTCATGAACTGCTATTTTCTGTCCTGTTGTGACCCCCTCATCAGAACTCTTTGTTTTAATAGGCATAGTGGATTGTAAAATCAGAAGTAAATAACCAACTGCTATGACTGGATACTAGTTGTGTATGTTCGACCTTTCTGAAAATCCCTGTTGAACTTGTTTTGCCTTGTTTGTAAACCATGGTAAAAGGAAGTGAACAAAGAATCATGTCCTTACTGACGCAGTCTGGCACTTCATTAAAAGTAAAACGTGGGCGGGGCTAAACAGGCAGTGATGTAGAAGCAGGCGTTGATCTTCTTTTGTAGAGGCAGTGTTTAGCTACACTATTACATGATTGGCTTCAATATAAACTTTTTTAGATTCTTTTACAGTATGTTTTATAGCACAATGACCTACGAAATATCAAAAGATCAAGGGAAGTTTGATTTCTCAGTTCATTACACTTTTAAAGTAATTTCTGACTTATATATTCTTCCTTTTTTAAAATGCCAGTTTGTGAGTCTCTAACTTGTATTGCTAGAAGTAATAAATAACAGCATTGGAGTTATAAAAGAAGTATTATTGCTTTAAGATCATTTATAGCTGTCTATCCCTGCACATTAAGAAGGAAAAAGCAAGGATGAATTTGAATGAACAGAGTTCTAAATGGAAAGTGAGCATTGTAAAGCCTTTTTCTCCTTCAAGGATCATATGAAAAGCCTTTTTTGCAGCACACTTCTGAGTGATTGCATAAGATTTTATTTGAATTAAAATGGAATAATTTCCTCTTTTTTATAAACAACGTATGAATGCCAGTACAGTTTACCCAAATGCAACAGTTTATCTGGCCTTCATATTCAATAGAATTAAGATGTAAGAATGGTGGCCTTCTCAATCTTCATGCTGAGAAGGACACGAGAGACAGGTGCAATGGACAGATTTGGAAAAGGAGAGGGGTGAATCGGACGTGATGCAGGAGATGATGGGAGAAAAGGTGAGAGAGATGGGCAGAGGTGTTTATGGAGAGAAAGAGAACGAGAGAGAGAAGGGGGAGAGAGCAGATGACAAATTGAGATGAATAGATGTAGTCCGGTGCAACAGTGGGAAGCTGTGGCTTATTAATAGAGAGAATTAGAAAAGCTGGCTGAGTCAATCTGCACCATGTCACCCTGTATCAGCAAGCAATCAGAGACACACAAACACACACACACACATGCTACAAACTCAGCTTCCCGTTTGCCTGTACTCTTCCTTATTCTCTCTCAAACATCCATCCATTGCACACAAGCTTGTATATGCACATGTATGCATATTTACCTTAATATTAAAGAATACATTGTATTGTAATGTGTTATGGAATAATATAATTATATGATGCATTTAATCCAGCATTATAGATCACAGATCATGTTGTTTTTGTTTATGCAATAACAGATAGAAATATAAATGTGTAGTCATTTATCACTGACTAGCGATTTTTGACATGATTTTAAAATTGTAACAGAAAAAAGCATTTTAGGTGAGAAAAACCAAACCAAAATGTTTTATTTTATTATCATATTATAAATCATAATTGTAAAATAAATCATAATTTTATTTCGATTTACTTTAAAAACATAATTGTTTTTTAAATTGTACTTTCCTATTGCTACACATATTCATTTATTTAATAATTTTCTCATTTGTGTGTGTTTTGTGCTTTTTGGATAGTATATCTTTGCATATATTTAATGATTTATGTACAGCATAGAGTTGAGTTGCTCTAAAAGTTTTCATAGGATAGTTATGCTAATGTGACCTCAGACATATCAAGCAGTTGCCAGTGTGAGAAGCTGACAAGGTGCACCATGGGAGGTGCTCTATTGATCAAGAGGCAAATGGCGACAAGTCCTCCTTGGATCTGCCCCATCAAGCTTTATGCTGGAGAAAACATGGACAGACAGGCATTTACAGAAACACAGGATGACTCACACAATTATAAATAGGTGCTATAACAATAAGTGCGCAATAGATTCAACATTATTTAAGAACATAAACATAAGCAGTCCTATGAAATCTACAAAAAGATGGTATAAAGTCTACAGTGTTATATAAGCGTGTACGTGAGAGACGATGACTGTTTTCTCTTCCAAGGCTTTAGGGTGGCCTTCTTCCTCTGTACTCCAGAAAAACAAGGTAAGTTTAAAGGTAATTTCTTTTAATTGCAAGGATGCCAGAACAGAACAGCACAGTGCACTGTCCCTTAAACTCTTTTTTTAATAGTGAAGTGTTCTGTTTTGACTCAACTTGTATGCTATAACAGTCATGAAGCAACATAGAGGTCATATGATGCGATTTCAGGTTTTCCTTTCTCTTTGGGGTGTTTACAAGCTGTTAGTGCATATATAAGATCCATGAAGTTGCAAAGACTGAAGTCTTAAAACCAAAGAGATATTCTTTATAAAATTTGTGACTTGTCCACACCCCACTAAAACGGCTTGTTTAAACACCCCCACCCCCACTTCTCTACATCAAAATGTGGGTTTATTTTAATACAACACTACCCAAATGTTTACGCAGAGAGAAAAGGCGGAACTATTATTCAGCCAATAACAGCACACTGGATAGGCTTGCCAATCAGAGCTCACCTTGCGTCTCAGAACAATGAAATAAAAATTTGTTTCAGAAAGGTGATGCTTAGATCATATGACCCTTTTAATGGGCTATATATATGTATGTGTATATATATATATATATATATATATATATAAAACGTTCTGGCACAAAACTCTAGATGGTGCATTAGAACTGATAGATCTAATTCAATCTGACATAATCTGACATCATTATCACATGCTACAGCTGATTGGTTCTCTTCTGTATCAGTAGCCTAAGAGCACACTGCTCAACATTCAAATACTTGGCTAGTGTTTGCTGTAGCAGCAGCAGCACACTTTAGAAACCCTCCACCCTCCCAAGCTCCACTTGTATAGATCTGCTATGGGGTGATCATGTAGGCTTATGGGGCTATGTACAATAAACAACATAGAAAACTGTTCATCATATGAAGCCATCTATCTACACTGAGAAAAAAGTTTAGCACACACAATTAATTCCAACATTGCCATGTATCTTTAAGGACAGTGCGATCATCAGTAATCAGAACAAATCAATGATCGTTTAAACCACCAATGACAAAAACACAGAACTTAAATGGTAATCAATGAATACATGAGCAGGAACCTGCCCCTTCATTAGAATAAAACCACTGTTCAAACAACGTACAGTATAACCCAACAGGGGAGTAGAGAAAACCATGACTGCTTCTCCAGCAGTACGAGAGATAATAAAAAAAAAAGTATGATGAGAGACAGAAGGAGAGGTGCTTTAGTACAATAGATAATAGCAACTGGCAAAGGGAGATGGTGATAGAGATATAAATGATGGTGAAAGTGGGATGATAGGGAAAGAGTAAGGTGAGAGCTAAAGTGTGTGGGGGAGGTTGTCAGTAGCAATGTGTCTATCACTGCTAATGAGCTCTGAAGGCTAAAGAAACAGAGACACTGACAATAGACTTGAAAACACAGCTAAACTGTCTTTCACCCTACACACTGTCATTCTCTTTCCCTCTGTCAAGCTTTCTTATCCTTTTCTCCCCCTTATCCCTCTTTTAACATCACCACAGATGAATGCAAAGACAATTTCCTTTTTTTTTATTGGCCATATAATGAACACATCCCATGCTACTTAAATTGGTGTAATTGTAAAGACACCTGTAAGCAGGCAGTAAGCTAATATACTGTAGAAGAATAGGTTTGCCATGGCAAGTGTGTTCTGCGCTCAAGGCAGATGACTCTTGAGGGACATACAGTGAAGCAAGAAAATGGTTAACAAGGAGTTGAATTTTTAACACAATCATGATTTAAAAAAAAAAAATGTTTACCCACTTTAAGATATGCCTTGAATATGTGTACATTTGCTATCTGTGCCTGCTGACTTTAAAATTATATGAAGGCATACTTAGCCTATATTAAAATGTAAAACATTTTATACTATTTTTTATGTGTACGTATTGCTCTTCTGCATTTGCTCCTAAAAAATGATGTTTTAGGTTCTGTGTTGAGTATGATTCAGGATTGATTTAATAGTAAGGTCACTCTTGTAACACTTGTTTGCTTTAAACAGGGTGTAATCTTACCAAACACTCTCCAAAAAACCTTTCAGTGAATGGTTCTTATAAGAACCATTTTTTCTTAGTGTGTAGAATATTTGAAGAATCTATTTAAAGTAAAAAGAACCGTTTGTATAGTGGAAAAGTTATGGATTTTAAAAATTCTTCACAGAACCATATACAGATACCAATAACGATTTTTTTTTTTTTTTTTTTTTTTGGAGTGTAAAGGTCAGTCTGTGTAATTTTCTTTTTTGTGCTGTAATAACAAAATTAGCAAATCACTACATTATATATTTAGTAATATATTGGCTAATATATCATCATCCTGTTTATGCTAAACTCGTCTCTAAATATGTAACAATTTAGCAGTACGTACACATTGTTCACATGGCATTTCCCACACCCCTATTTAGGCCAGTATAGAGACAGCTAATTTACAGTCGGTCCTATATTTCTTGCTGCGACCATCCCTCACTCCTGCTAGTAGTGACAGCATACCAGTACAAGCTGACTTATTTTTATAAGTACTAATTGGTTAGACAGCAACCCTATTAGGATGCACATCTCCTCGGGAAATCGATTTCTTGATCTGCGGAGACTGGTGAGAGTGAGCGCGAGCGCGTAATTGTGTGGAGGGCGGGGGAGCGCGCGACAGACATCCCGCGGGTGGAAGCGCCTTTTCCTCACACAAATCGAACAAGTGAGAAACTGTTGCTTCCTTGCGATTTCTTAGCAAAACAAATAGTCATATTCGACTTTTAATTAGTAATTTTGTCACTAAAGATTTCTGCAAGCGCCAGTAGTAGTTTAATGATCCCTAAATAGAATTAGCCTACTCGTGTTTAAAGTGAACTGTCTTGAAGAAGCAGAAAAGGTTGCAAAGAAGCGGGAAAGCAAAAGGAGAAGACATAGAAGATATTTCAATCTGACAACAGTCACAGCAGAGTGACCGTTAAAGAAAAACCCGAAGGCGCGAGATTCTCTGACATATTCTGAGCTGTTCGCGCACGAGAGAGGAGCTGCTGTGTCTTGCGGAGTTACCCATCAATTTTCAACTTATTAGGTAGGTAGACTTGGTCAATTGTTTCTCGGAAATGTTTTACAACTTTTAACTCAATGTTTTAAACCTTATAACTGAAATCAAATTGGGGGGAAATCGGGAAACATATTTGATAGTGGCTTAATTAGCAGACTACATAGTACCATTCAAAAGTTAATATTGCGCATATTTTGTTATATGAATGTAAATGGACAAGACCTGGAAACATGCAGGTGGCATAACATCGATTGTTATCTTATTAATTAAATTAAGAAATATGTGATGCTGATACTGTTAGTAGTTTCTTTGGAGACACATCGTGTCTGTGATGTAGCAGACCTGCAAACTCTGATGGCATGATTA
Source organism: Enteromius radiatus (assembly GCA_032357445.1). NCBI lineage: Eukaryota > Metazoa > Chordata > Actinopteri > Cypriniformes > Cyprinidae > Enteromius > Enteromius radiatus. The sequence goes on from JAUCMS010000105.1 coordinate 14,446,748, forward strand.
TAGTCAGTCAAATAATAATGATAATTAAAATAATACTGTGCAAACATGCATGTCATCAGGACGCCTTGTTCATAAAAGTATATTTTTACTGTTACTGAACAAAAATAAATAACGTTGACAGCTTTTAAATGATGTGTCATAAGTTTTCCAGTTCGTCTAATTTAGCTCTTTTTCATCTTTCAACTCAGTGAGAAACATGTCAAGATGCTAGAGGAGGTTGATCTTGGAACCTGAATGTTATTCAGCTGAAGTTTGATGAAGACCATCGGGAACTGAAAATCACCCAGAGTGCTGTGAGCCTGATTTAAAATTATATCTTACCATCCATTTACCATCGGGCTTACAGGACGTTAAATGGCAAAGCACTTATATGCATTTGAAGGTTTAAGACTGTCAAAGTAATATACAGCGTGGATTGTTGATGATAAATTTAAATCACAGTCACAGCTTTCTTCTGTGTGAGGAGGGGCAGAGTTTGTTTTAATGCTGCAGAGGACATGGACTTTTCTGGGAATTCTGCAGAATGTTTCTTGAACTTCTCATGGAAAAATAAGCCCCACGGTTGTCACACAACCAATCTATAAGGAAACACCACCGCCATACAGCAACCCCTGAGAAATACATCTCCACATCACTTGATAGAATCTCCATCCACGGACGAACATTCGGAGACACCAAATCCCCCATGTTGCTTATATCAGACAAGTGATATATATTTATATGACAATATAAACCCACTGGATCATCCAGAATTGCTGTTTATATGGAGCGATAACTGGGGCCGGTGTGTGTCACTCTGAAGAGGTAGTGGTTAGTGGGCTGGTGGCTATGATTTTGAAGCAGTAAATGCAAGCAGAGGGGGAAAATAGCAGAAATCAAAACTTTTAAAAGGAACTGAACACAGACATCCTTTGTGACTTTATTCCATATAGGATATTTGATTTGTTTGTTGCTGACGGTGGATATTTTGTATATATTGAAAAACCATTTCTTTTTGCTCATTCCTCAGACGCAAGCCACGTTTCATCGTATAATACTCCTTTGTTAACTTTTCTATCTCACCTTAGTGCTTTTTCCTTCCCAGAGTTCATTCTGGCCGGGCCTGTTTCTTCTAAAGGGGAGGAGGACTTCCTCTCTATCGCTGCCTCGCGCCTCAGCCGCAGGAAGCGCGTTATTGGCGCGGCAGTGGGCGTGGCCATGGTGCTGGTGCTGCTGGTTGCTATTCCGCTATTGGTCCACAGCACCAAACTGGGTGGGTCTGGCGGCGGAAGTACACACTATGAGATGCTTGGAAGCTGCAAGATGGTCTGTGACTCTTTAACGCCCACCAATGAGCTAACACCTGTTTCGCCTCCTCCTCCCGACACCCCTGGACGCAGAGGAGGAGGCAAGTCAGGTTTTCGTGGAAACCAAGGGCTACCAGGCCCCCCGGGCCCACGTGGGCCACCTGGAGAACCGGGAAAGCCAGGTCCACCTGGACCTCCGGGTCCAGGCCCAGGGGGATACATCCCATCGTTCTACAGCCCCAAAATTGCCTTCTATGCTGGTCTGCGCAAGCAACATGAGGGGAGCGAGATACTCAAGTTTGATGACGTGGTGACAAATGTAGGGAATTACTATGAGCCTACCACAGGCAAGTTCACCTGCCCCCTTCCTGGAATCTACTTCTTCACCTATCACGTGCTCATGAGGGGCGGAGATGGAACTAGCATGTGGGCTGACCTCAAGAAGAATGGACAGGTAGGTGCACATGTGAATCTGTGTGTTTAATGTAGGGCTGAATTGACAATGCCTTTTTAAATTCAAATTCAATACCTGAAGTTATATTAAGGGAGCAAACAAGATTCAGAATTTGATTTCGAATGTAGAAAAATAGAATTTAAATTAATAAACAAGTTAATAAAAAAACTGTACTTGTAGTCTAACTAGAAAAGCAAAGTTTGTCAATGCAAAGTATGAACATTGGCTTGACAAATCCTTGTTTGAAAGTTTTGAGTTGAAGATTATCTAGATAGATAGTGTGTTTGAAATGACATCAGTTTAAAACATGTTTAGTTTTTATCATTTATATTTAATATATCAGCTTATTAACCATATTACATTATAATAACTTCAAGACTTCATTACCCAGAATCACTGTGTTGACCAGTAAATTTCTTTTTCTGCCATTCCAATTTGAGTTCTTGTGGGCTGTGACCAATTCAATTCAAATTCCAACTCATAAATTGAAGGACAGACAATTCTTCAGCTCTTAGTTTTGCACATCCCTTTTTTTTTTGTTTTGACAGTTGGATTCTTGCTGTGCAATGGAAAGTTTGCTAACTAAGTTTTTAGAGGTGTTTTAACTAGACAAAGTTAGACGTGAATGAACTGTAAAAAACAAGAGTGTGATTTGACTGAAATATCAAACAAATATTAGATTCACTGGCAGGATTAAGGAATACATTTAACATTCAAATAGGATCCAGTAAGGCAGCTTCTCAATTATTCAGCAGTCATTTTCTCAGCCTACCACTTGAAGCCTTGCTGTAGATATCTAGAGTAGGGAAAAATAGGCAGTGCGAACATATAGAGAAAGAGAGAGAAGACCTAAAAGTCAAAATGGGTTAAAATGTGATATGAACAGTCCATTTTAACCAAATAAACTTTTTTAATATACATTTTAAGAGTCAGAAATAGCAACAGGTAATCCGTTTCTGATGAAAAGAGGACATTTGTAACACAACAAACAAACAAGCAAACTCTCTCTATGACTCTCTCTGGAGTGGAACGAAATGCAACAGCTGGAGACAGTCCTCACAGGACCCGTGGATTTAGAATAAATGAAAAAGTAAGGAGAGAAAAAAACCTCTCCATCTGGTGAAACATGACACGGATCTGGGATTCAGGCGCTCTCAACTCAACCGCTCAGTTTTGATTTTTAGTAGTGGAACAGAAAGCGGGGATTATCCAAAGAGATATAAAAAATTCCCTTGGCAACATGTGTTTACATACACACTGTCTCTGTCTTTCTCACTCACACACACACAGATTCCTGGAGCTTTTGGCCCTTTGTGACAGATATATCTGACAGGAAGTGATGAAAACCTTTTAATGAGTCTGTAGCAACCTGTCAGCTTCTCTTCATCACACTTCCATTAACCTGACATAACACCTGCCATTAATGCCCTTTGTCTGTTCATCAAACATGATCCAGCACAAAAGAAACTGATTGTTTATCCACAGCTTTGGAACCCAAAAAGTGTATCTGTGAAATACTAGTGGCGGAACAAGTTATATGAACCTTCTCAGCTAAAAGTATTGATTCATATGCATAAGCTCTGCATGTTAAGCCAAACTCATAAAGTGGATTCGCATTTTAAATCAGTCAATTTATCCTTGAATACACTTGAGGAAAAAATATATTCCCCCAAAAAGACACACATCAAACTTGTGTTTTTTCAAAGTGTTAACATCTAAAGTAACTGGTTATGTTTATGTAAAAAATATTATATTAACATTAGAATATGACCAAAATACATAAATAAACAATGACAAATCTTATTGGAGGAACTGCTACACAATGTCACTTTTTGAATTTAGTTTAAGGGCAAATTGGGACACTTTTTGAATGTAACATCAGATCAAGAGTTACCTAAACTAACCTAATGAGATGTAATCACAATATTAATACTGAAACACTGAGTTTTGTACTGAATGCTCTTACTCGGTTTGTCTCCTAGAGGAGCAGCATGTCTGCTACTCACATACTAAAAACATGTTATTGCTGAATATACAATAGGTCATGCGCTGCAGGTCAAATCCAGACTGCTCGGGATTCAACACAGCCTCCATTAACTGGAGGACGAGATGCGGAAAGTGAGAAGATGAGGAGAGTAAGCTTAGGCAGTGTACGGCATGCTGTACTGCATTTATTGTCATTCCAGTGATCTCCTCTTGTGCTAAATCATTCATGTCTTTAAGATGAGATTCCCTCTTTTCCACCTGGGCCACACACACACAGAGCCACACTCTGCCAAATGTCTATCTCTGCCCTCATTAATTATCTCTCACCTTAGCTAAATTATTTAACCCATCTCAAGGTCCTCTCAAAGCATTCTCACAAATATACACCAACATGAGTTTGAATTTGCTCTTAAAGTGATAGTTCACTCAAAAATTGCATTTCTGTCATCGTTTACTTACACTTATCACAAACTTTCTGTCTGTCGAACACCAAAGAAGATGTTTTGAAATGTTTTAGTCTGCAAAATTGACACTCAATGCAGTCTAGTGTTGTTTTGGACTCCACTGACTTTTAACGTGTATTGACACACACGGTTCAAAGGAAACAACCATACAGGATTTTAACATCCAGTAAATAATGAAAAAAAATTCATTTTCAAATAGGAGCTTTTGGAAAACATGCCCGTGCCGCTTTAAAATAATATTTGCACCATATTTATTATAGCTTTTTTTAAATGAAAAAGCAAAGGCGAAACCTGAGAGCGTGAGCCCACCCAGATGAGCAGGGCGTACGATGGGAGGCGGCAAAAAGGTGTGGGATGATAGAGAGATGAACAGAGGAGAGGAAGATGGATGGCTCATCAGAGGAGAGCCGACAGAGAGGTCGGGAGAAAGTGTTACTGCGAGGCCAGAGACACAGACAGCATCAGATCAGTGTAAGTAAGATAGATGAGCAAAACGACAGAATGTGTGAGCGCATGTGTAAGTGAGAGACAGAACGAGAAAGGACTGCTGACCTCATTGCAGGTCATAGATTTGCACAAGCTGATATTACAAGCACAGTCTATGATCTTCCATCCAGTACAGGTAGACTCCAACACTTTTTGAGAACTGTAACTGCAGCGAGATTGTGGCAGTTAGTTTTATTTTTAGAGAACTCTGAATATTAATGTATTTGTGAAATGCCACTTATTAGTTGAAGTTTGGCTCTTCGTGGCAGGGATAGATTGCATGGGGCTGAATAAAAATCGAAAACAGCATCATGAAGAGTGCAGCGGGGAGCGCAACGTCCACAAATTAATGTCACTCAAGTAGAATACCCAGCCAATTTGTTTCTCATTACAAATTCGATTAATTAATTCAGTAATTGATTCTTGGCTATGTAAACATGTCTCTTCTCATCCCACTGTACGACTAGCTTTTACTTTGGGTTCAGCTTTAGCACTTCACCTCCCTGTCTTTTCGAAAATCTCTCCCTATCCGTGGTCTAACATGGCACTAATTAAGGTGTGATGCAGAGAAGTTGTTAGAAAAGCGTTGAACATCCTGTCAATTACACAGCAGCTAATGAGTTTACATCCTCCAATTAATTAATTAATATAGTTAATGAGGTAATCCCACAGTACCTTGACAGGTTTTTGCAGCTGTTGCAATAGATACTTGCACACCCATTTTTCCCTACACCTTTTCTGTGTACGGTTTTCTTCTTTTGTATCTCTACAGTAGTTCTCATTTCCTGTGCTTTCACTGCCCTTTGCATGGACAAAAGGTCAATCTAATACAAACTCTTGAGATTACGTCAGTGTTTATGAGGAGGGCCATTCAGTACAAAACACACATGAAACCTGCATCATGCAAGGCACTTAGACTCTCAAGTATAGTCATTTTTACCAGTTAAAGGACATGCTGAGAAACACACACCTGGAGCCTTTAACCTTGAGGAGGGTACTGTAAAAAGAGATTATGGTATGCTGCCATTAGGGAAATACTGGGAAATACGTTTAAAAAGTTTGTGGCAAATATTATGGCATATTTATTTCATTCATTATTGTTTCATCTCATGGATGCTCTCATTTCAACAAAGATTAAAAAGAGAGAAAATTAGATTTTTCATATCCGCCTTGAATTATATCACAAAACTGATTCCTTTCAGTTCAGTTCTTTTTTTCTTTTTTTTTTTTTTTTGAAGTTACTTCAAATAAAATCAGTCATACATGGAGCCCTGGAGTCATATAACCAATTAGCCTCTTAAATGTTACTCAGAAACAGGGGATTTGTATGAATACAAAATTACAGGAGATAAATGGTTCATTCATGAATTCATAAATCACAGTGTTAACCTTTAGCAATGGAGAACATGATATATTTTGAGGTTACAGATCGTGGTAAGGCTACATGCCCTCTGTGTATGCAAGAGGACTGATATTCTAAAAATGCATTTTCTTTTTTATTTGATGATAAGAAATTTACTTAGTCATGAAACTTTAGGAATATTATGTACAGCACTGGAATAAACACATTTATGTTCTTTTTATGGATTGCCCAACAAATAAAATCCAAAGTAACATAATTTTAAAATAAATACACTATGTAAATAAATTTGAAAGCAGCAGAAAGCCCTGTGCCATGTGTAGTTTATTTTATTGGCTCTCATAAAAGTCAAATAAAATAAATTACGTCTACAACCAAATAAAATAAATTAGGTTCACCACCAATAATTTCTGTATATTATTTTCACTTCTGACAAATGGATGTTTTTCTGAGCGTAGGCTATTTGGTTCTTGAGTTTATTTAACGAATATGTTTGTATTATCATCACGCTGTTTCTGTCAGAAACTGTCTGTATGGTTTAAACCGAAGACCTGCTATTTAATCTGATAACGGGTCGTTGAAATCACCGGAGGGGAACAACACTATGCACATGCTAGCTAAAAGTCTCTCTATTACTCTCTCACACACACAGCAGTTAATACTTGGTGACTCCATTTGACCGGTGGTCGGTACGGGGCTCCGTTTATTGTGATACAGTGGAGTTATTGAGGAGTGGGCCCCATTAGGAGCAACAGCCGAGCCACTGCGCCGGGCAATTACCGAGCCAGCGAGGCCCCGACGCAGCCCCAGGACTCCCGCGGGAGCTGCCACCTCGCGCCGTTAATCAATCCGATTTAGACTGGACAGGGACACGCGCCAACACGAGACGCGCAGTGGAGACACGCGCGTGACCTGCATTTTATTACGATTCCAGCAGAAAAAGATGGATAGATGGTGCAAGGAATGAACAGATACGGGGGAAGAGGTGCTGGGAAAAGAAAGATGAGGGGAAGACAGGGATAATTAATGAGTAGATGTGAGAAGAATTAAGCGCAACTCAAGAAAATGTCGATCACTTGTAGACGCGACTGAAATACATTTGGAAAACATTATTCTTCAAAAGTACAAAGTGTTTTATGGGTAATGTAGAATTTTAAAAAGATCAATATTTTATAGATTAGGCTATTTATATTTAATTTGATGGTAGCTGACCTTGCATGGTAATCAGGACGAATTAAATAAATTTGAGTTATACACAGGAATTATGCTTTGATTCTTACATATAATAAGATCATTCATGAATCAGTAGTCTTTGCTGTATAGACATTAATCAGTGTTTTAACCTATAATTAGTTTGAGACGTGTTTATTTTAATGCTTTTTTTTTTATATATATTAAATGTTAGTTCTTTTTTACTCCTCCCTTTATCTTGCACCATGAGATTTTACTTTTAATTCAAATAGCCTGGTTGGTATGACTGTAAGTAATTTAATATCGGTAAAGCTTGATATATGCAAAATAGTTTAACAATTTAATAAATTTGTACATTACATTGTTGGTACATTGTTGTGTTTAACAGCCTTTCCAATGTATTTCACACCACACTCATGCAACCCAGATCAATAAGCCTTATTCCCTTGGACCTTGGTCTGTCTTGGTCTTTTGTTCTCTTTCTGTTCTGAGAATCCCATAGCCTACTAAAGGAGATGAGAAATCATAAGACATCAGGAAAAGATTGTTTGTTTTATAGAGCAAAATGTTCCAGTGAGGTTAAAGGATTTAAGAGCATCTGCATACTGACAATAGTTAGAAGCAGACAGATATAACATTTAATGGAATTCAAGCTTTATACTCTCTCCCCTGATTATTATAATATACTTATATATATATATATATATATATATATTTAATAAATATTAAAACCATTTTTTTCTCTCATTCCTGCATCTCTCAGGTGAGGGCCAGTGCAATTGCTCAGGACGCCGATCAGAATTATGACTACGCCTCTAACAGTGTGATCCTGCATTTAGACGTGGGAGATGAAGTCTGCGTGCAGCTGGATGGCGGAAAAGTGCATGGAGGAAACACCAACAAATACAGCACATTTAGTGGCTTTCTCATCTACCCCGACTAACAAATACACAAACATACAAAAATATAAATATATTAGCACATATTTAACACCATCACAACAACAACATCTGATATAAGCTATACAACATGATATAACCTCAAGAGGAAAAAAAACAATAAAATTAACTTTCTGATAATAATGACAAAGTCAGCAGCATCGGCAAGCCATTTTCATATATGATGTAATTCAAATTAAAACGGCATAATTAAAGAGAAAAATTTATGCTGGGACTTGATTTTGTCCACTGGCAATTGACTTGACTGTAAAAAGTGGTCTGTCTATGAGTGGTGCACAATCTACTTCCATAAAAAACCTTTTAAGCATAAGCCTTAATAAATTTGATTTGAGTGAAAAGAACCCAAAGTATTATGACAACAAACATTCTCTAAAACAATTAATAGCAAAAAAAAAAAAAAAAAACAATTAAAAGGAAATCAGTGTAACTAGCTCATATACAGCAAAACAAATCGTTCTCGATAAGAAAAGACAACTAGCTTATTTTGGATTATTACGTTTTGAGTTAAAGATTACGTATAGACAAACTTCTTTCTTTAGAATAATGTACACAGATTAATTGAGCACAATAACACAATAAATGTGAATGAAGAAAGTAAATATAATTAATTCAATTTAATTTGACACTTGGTATTGACTTGTATTGCTGATAGTCATCTTGGTCTCATCATGGTGTATTTATCACTTTTAATGCAATTCCCTTTGAGAAACATGTAGGACAGGTCTTTTCTTGTTTGTTTGTTTTGTTTTTTAGCCCACCAATGCTGAACAGAATATTTAGTTTATATTTTTAATGTAAATTTCCTGAATCACAGTGTGAGGCTCTTTACACCATTACAGTATGTTGTGTTCAAAGCTCATCCATTAGGCTAAAAAGAAAACCATCTTTAAGGATTACCCAGAATTAACTTCTTTACTTAACTTCTGTTTACTAGATTACCATTATCCCTCTGCACCATGTGTGTGTATGTGCATAACTTGGAAAAGGGTGTATGCATTTCATGGCATGGAAACTGTGTGTTTTAGCCTTTATGTCTACTAAGTATGTACACAGTGTTTATACTGCAGGAACTTTGAGACTATTGTGAAATTCTAAATGATAATTATACCTCTCTGTATAACGCCACAAAATATCCTTTAGGATTGGTTAGTGGATTAAACATTTAAAGTGACCTGATCCATCTGTAATCTGAAGACATTAAGTTTCTGTGTGTGCGCGCGCGTGTGTGTGTGTGTGTGTGTGTGCATGTATCAACAATGTATGTGATACACGTGTGTCCATATCAGTATAAAGTGTAAGAAAATTTGCTTCTAAATATTTGACTTGTAGATTGATTGCTGTTGTAAAGCCTTGCAGTTGTGTAATTAATCATTATTATAGACTTTTATTCTGGCATGTTAAAGACTACATGCTGTAAATAATTAAAAAAAAATAAACATGTTTGCCTCCATCTTTCTTTCAACTTGCCTTCCATTTTTAATTAAAGCTGGACATTTAACATTTGGAGTGGTTTATTTTGGTTAGGTGTGTGTATTTGAACAGCCTGAAGGCATGAAGGCCAGGCAATCTACTCAACTAACCAGCATATAATCAATACAAGCTTCCATCAATATGAAAATGAGCTACAGAGCTCCCTTAAAAATAACATGTAAGCTATAAAAACAGTTAAAATAGACTGAGATCAAAAACAAAACTAGCTCTTAACAAAAAAAAAAAAAAAAAACGCTCGCTATGCTTTTCTCAAACACATCACTAATTAGTCTGGAAGCAATTGACAGTGCTGATTACTATTCTCTGTGCTTCACACACACAACCAGACGCAGACACGTTTCCTTGGTAATGAGGGAAGATAGATGGCTGGGCATTCTTTGAAGGACAATAGTAAAAAGGTCAAAGAGATTCGCTAGACAGCAACACAAACACTCTCTAAAAGTATGATAACTCTGACAGAAACAAGGTTGGGAAGAAGAAAGTTTTGTTGTTTGTCAATCTTCACTGCCATTGCAGGTTTTCACAACTCTAATTTCTCATGTACGCAAGGCCTCATGATCAGACTCAAAAAAGATGGAATTTGAGAAAACACTGAATGGTGAAAGATTCTCACAAACACATCCTCTAAATAGACATGAACATTATCCATACTTTTTTTACAATGTGCAACTTTAAGACGCACACACAGACACACAGACAGACAGACAGACAGTCAGACAGGCAGACAAACAGACACATAGACAGACAGACAGACAGACACACACACACACACACACACACACACAGACAGACACAGTCAGACAGACACACACACACACACACACACACACACTGTCTGGTTTGCCATCCTTGTCAATAGGTCCCCACCAGGATATAAAAAGTCCACACAGTCAGACAAACACACAGACAGACAGACACACACACACACACACACACACAGAAACACAGATAGACACACACACACACAGACAGACAGAAACACACACAGATACACACACACACACACAGATAGATAGATAACTGTTAATAATAAATGCACATAAGAAAGGTTATAAGATATCATATTTATAGCATGTTCACTGCCCATTAAACGGACATAATATGAGATAACCGTTTAAAAGTGACTGCCGACAAAATAGCCCCAAACAGCGTAAAAAAATCGCTTTTTACTTTAGACAACAACTCCACCTATTGGATACTTTTAGTTATTGCCATCTACTGCAAGAACTGGACTTGAACTTGAAGAGTTCGGGATGCTCGAGTGCATCCAGTGTTTTTCCAGACGCTAGGACACATTTCTAAATATACTAAGGTCACACTTTTGCAAAACTCTTCACACAATTCTCCTATCCGACTTTCAGCTCGGCAAAGCGGTTCATTCCACATTCAAAATGCACTACAACTACCAAAACACTTTATTCAGGTCTCAAATAAACTCATTCTTCCAAAACACTACCAAAGGCTGACAGCCGACAAACACACTTCGTCAGCCACAAAACAATGAGCTAAAAAACACTAACAATATGTAGCATTACAGTGTTTTCTTGTGTAAAACAAGGACAAATCTCTGTTTATAATTGCAATAAATATTGTTTATAAC
>JAUCMS010000105.1:14458124-14500923 GCA_032357445.1 Enteromius radiatus
TATTGCTGTTGAATTTTGCTGTCTTATTCAGTTTTGCATTATGTTATTGTTTTGAACATAAGTTTAACAGTTTTGAAAACAGTATAAGCACGTGCAAAATGTCCTGTACATACAAAGATTTTTGGCAGTTGTGTCTGAGTGAGAAAAGAATTCATGAAATTTGAGAGATTTAGTCATTGAATGCATTTTGTGCCAAAACAATTATAATTGATCTTCAGTTTAGCCCACATAGACTGCTTAAGTGACCTAAGTATTGAGAAATGTGTCCTAGAGTCTGTAAAAAACTGTAATTGGATGAAAATTAAGTGATTTGGGTGAGCTGCCGTCTCAATTTAAGGGCAATTGTTAGATGGCTTTTAAGTTTACTAAAATATGAGGACTACAACAATCTATTGTGCCAAGCACAACGTGATTTCACTATTTTAGGAGGGGGATGGGATGCCGGGAAGACACTGGCCATCAATGTGCGCCATTTTGGCTCAGGTTTTTCCAAAGCTTCAATGGAGGCGCAAGTCTATAATTTGAACCAGAATGGAAGTCGTTTCCTACCCATCGACTATTACTTTCGACTTTTCTAGCGAAAACAAATGAACGCCAGGGGGCGGTGGGTGGTAAAACTTTCGAGCAGACAAAGATGGCGGTACGGAAGAAAGACGGCGGCCCGAATGTAAAATATTTCGAAGCGTCTGATACCGTCTCGCAGTTCGACAATGTCCGGGTTTGGCTGGGCAAGAATTATAAAAAGGTACCATTCGTTTATTTGTAACCAACGCAAGCGGTCATTGAGATATTTGTGCAGGAAAGGGCAGACTCGAGGCGGGTAGGCAGAAAGGAGAGGGGAGGGCAGGAAAAGAGATGGGGAGAAATCCAGCTGTTTAAAATCCAGTCTGACGCGTCTCAGACAATAGAAGATGCTGGATGTGCGTCTTGAGAAAAGTCTTAAGACGTACCCAAGAATTGGCTTTATCTAAAATCTCTGACATCGTTTTCACATCTCTGGATAGTCATTTGACCTTATCTAATTGGTTTTTATGATTGGCCTTTCTCTTTTATACAAGGAAAGGCCAGCTCGTGTAACGGGGCTGCGGTACTGGCAGCGCAAGTGCGTGAATCCAGATGTGCAGCCAAATCCGCCTCGAGCGCCGTGTATGTAAAAACAGTCATGTGTTACAGACGGTGATACATTCACAGTCGGATGTGAAGAATATATTTTTTCTCTTTTCAGTTGCAACAATTTGCCAGTGGGAAGTACTTGATACGCTGAAACAATGTGTGGTGGAAACCGGCTTTAGTGTGCAACAAAGTCTAATTTCCCGCTAATGAAACACCTTAATTAGCATATGTATGAAATAGTCAAAAGTGTTTCGTGTCTGATGTAAAGAAATAAATGCCTTACATATAAAACTTATTTTAATTTAATGTAGTTAATGGAACAATCCTAATTTTAATAAACGTAGGTTTTTACTTTTACAGAATTACCATTGCATAAATAATATAAAAGTAAAAGGTTATGAATAAAGAAACATTAAATAAATGAATGAAAACTGAAACTAGAAATAAAAATATTAATCTAAATTATAAACTCTATGTGCTGTCATGACAAAAACAGGAGCGAAGCTGTAGACTACAGAATTATTTGCACTTTTATGTGATTTAAAAACCACTGTATATTTGAAATATACTTTATATGTGTTATGTGATGTTGATTGTGATGAATGTAGAAGATGTAACATGTCTATGCACCATGCCTATGAAATGTTTTGGATTTATTGCTTGGTAAAATCTTTTTTTCTTTCTGCATTTTTCTGATTTCATATATTACATTATTAACATTAAATCTGAGTGAAAGTTGAGTTTAAACACCTCTGTATATATATATAATACAAGTTAATAATTGTAATGCTTGCACAATTTACAAAAAATAACTCTTGTTAATAGTATTAAGATGGTGCATCATGTGTGTGTTCCTTTTATTGTGGTGTCTAGAATCTAAAACCTTCTCTGTTTCTTTCTAGTATATTCAAGCAGAGCCCCCCACCAATAAGTCTTTGTCAAGTCTGGTGGTTCAGCTGCTTCAGTTTCAGGAGGAAGTGTTTGGCCGGCATGTCAGCAACCCTCCCCTCACTAAACTACCGGTATTCACACAAGACGCCTTTCGTAATAGTATTGAATTAAATGCATTAATGTGATCAACATTGCTCTCTTCTCATCCTCAGATGAAGTGTTTTTTGGATTTTAAATCTGGAGGAGCTCTGTGTCATATTCTGGCTGCTGCCTACAAGTTCAAGAGTGATCAAGGATGGTAATGGTCCTCTCTTACCCTCCTTCAATTCTCTTTATTATTTAATTACCAATATAAATACATTATATGAATGTAATTTGATTTAAATGAAATAGAAGAAAAAGGTAACAATATTTTAAATCTTTCTGTGAATAAGCTATTACTTCAAATTCATGGGAAATGTTCATATAAAAATGTTCTTTTATTATGTGGACTATTTAAGTATCTGTTCATTTAATATGTACATTTGACATTTATTTGAGTGGCCTAATCAGCTGTTGTATAATTTCTCTGACACTTAACCTTATGACACACTTCCCAGAAGAGTCGTGATTCGCCTCTCTCATGGTGTGAATGGGTCCTTATGCTCCTGAATACATTCTGCATGACATTTTTGCTGCCGTTTCATGTAGTGTATCAATCTTATGATGTTAGCAGCAAAGTGCTCATTCAGTGATTACAGAGTAAAAATCTAATTAGTTGTTCACGTCTGTATCCATCAGGAGGAGGTTTGACTTCCAGAATCCTTCGAGAATGGACCGCAATGTTGAAATGTTCATGACTATAGAAAAGTCTTTGGTACAGGTGTGTATCAAGCACACAATTTCATGCACACACACAGTTACTCAGACAGAGGAACATAACTTGTGGTCAGTGGCGGTTCTACATTGAATTACTCCCTGGGCAAGACCACCCTCCCTTTTAAAATTTCAAATAACATCGGAAAATGAAAGAAGTCATCAAAAAGTTGAAAATAAAGCATTGGATAGGGTTAGGGAGGACTTTCTTTTCCCAATAAAGGTGTCAACAATGGCATCTATTAAATAATCTGAATTAAAATGAACATTTACACTCAATAGGTTGCATTCTGTTTTATAATGCACTTCAATACGGAGGTGCAGATAATTGTCACTTGCAATGAGTGGTGAAAATATCAGAAAATGTTATGTGCACTTGGTGTAAATAGCCACTGCCAAAAATAATGATCCCAAAACTTATTATCCATATGGAATTGTCAGATATGAAAATTATGTAACAATAATTTATTGATGTTTGACGCCGTGAAGGCGGATAGTGTATGCCGTTATGGTTTTTAAAAGATCAGCTTAAATGTGTGATATGAAGAAATGATGTCAAAAACAGATGATTCTAAATTATTGAAATGACTAGACTATTCATTATGTTTCATGTTTTATACCTAATCTTTATACTGCAAATATGTATTGGTGTTTCATTGTTGTTAATGCATGAGTAATTATTAATAAGAAAAAATAAAAAAAACACCCGCACACACACTATTCCTAAACTCATGACAAGCGGTATGTGTTGAAAATGAGCAATCACAAGAGCAGAGAGATCTGACATTTGATCCCCGCTTCCAAAGTCTCAAAAGTCTGCTTGACAAGCGAGCAGGGGTTCAGCAGTTGAGGGAGCGCAGAGGGTTGAGCAAGCGCTAGCGCCATACTCGCGAGCACTAGCGTAATGGTTTTCCATGCGCGGATACTGGTGCACATCTTGTTTTTTATGTGCACTAGATTTGAAACTATTTAAACGCCATAGTCACAGGTATGATAGATAATAGAAAACCACTTAGGGGTGCAGATGATCCCCCCCCCCCCCCCAAGTGCTTGTGCCGCCCCCAAGTATATACATGTGTGAGAAGAAATACTGAATAATGATGTGTTTTTCTCCTTGTAGAATAACTGTTTGTCCCGACCTGTAATTTACCTGAGTTCAGAGATAGAGCCGAAACTACTGGGAAAACTGAAAGACATTATCAAACGACACCAGGTACTTGCTCAAACTGTTTTAGTTAGCACATAGGTTAGTACATACATGCATACATATACATATATATATTTATATTTAGTGCTGTCAAATAATTAAACATGATTAATCGCGTGCAAAATGAGTTTTTGATGACATATATAATTATACTGTTTATATTTATTATGTGCATATAAATATACACACATACATGTATATAGTTAAGAAAAAAGTTGTATATTTATATCAAATATAAATTATATGAATATAAATATATACATGTGAATACAATGATATTTTCAAGATATATACTGCATGTATATATACTGCATACATACACATATATTATGTGAAATAAAACATTTATTTTGGATGTGATTAATCATCTGACAGCACTATACAGTATGTGTGTGTGTGTGTGTGTATATATATATATATATCTGTATTCATATGTGCTCTTAAATAGCGTAAAAAGTTACAAAATAGTTTCTACTAGTTGACTGAATTAAAACAATCCTAGTTTTATTTTTTTCTTGGCATCAGAATCATTGTATTTTTGTAACAATTTAAATAAGGGTATAAAATGTGTTAAATGTGTATTTCATATTTTATATATCACTCGGTCTTGTATGTAATACCACATTTCTTTGAAGTCATTTAGAATTAAGAAATGTATGTGTGTTTGTAGGGGTCTGTGACTGAAGATAAGCTGTCCAGCTCTCATGTAGTGGTGCCTATTCCTGCTAGTCTGGAGGACGGTACGCTCTGTGGTTGTTTTTTGTAGTTTGAAAATGTTTTCACGTACATGTGTAGTCTAAATACAAAGCTAAAATTGTACTTCTTCTATTAAAAAAAGAAACAAAAGTAGTAACATTGTAATCATTTTATGGGTGCTTTTCAGAAGAGTGGGTTCGTCCTGTAATGAAGAGAGACAAACAGATGCTGCTACACTGGGGCTACTGGCCTGATAGGTGAGCTCACACACACACACATATACACAAACACACAGAGTCCAGGTGTGTATGTGAATGCAGGATTAATGTGTTGTGTTCATGATGCAGTTATGACACATGGATCTCAGCCAGTGAGGTGGAGGCTGCTGTGGAGGATCCGCCCACTGCTGAGAAACCCAGGAAGGTTAGAAACCCCCCCTTACCTCTCTCCATCTGTCCCTGCTCCTTTACCTCTCTTCTTCTTTGTCTCTTTTGTCTTGCACATGCTCTCTCTGTCTTTCAGGTTTTTTATTTTTTTAACAATATCACTAATTAGCAAATGGTTATCTGAGAAATTCAGCCATTTATCACCTGACTGCAAGTTTATGTGTGTGGGTAGGTCCATGCCAAGTGGATTCTGGACCTGGACCAGTTTAACGAGTGGATGAATGAGGAAGACTATGAGGTGGGAGAAGGAGGACCGAGGAGGAAGAGAATTTCAGCAAAGACCCTCACAGATGAAGTGAGTGCTCCAGATGAAAGGAGGGATAAAAAACCCAGCAGTGCCAAAAAAAGGAAGCGCTCCCCATCTCCATCTCCTACCCCTCCACCACAAGAGAGCAAAAAGAAAAACACCAAGAAAGGGTATTTGTATTACTGTATATTAAACTCCTGACATTTGTTTCCAAAATGATTTTAAGTTACCATTTTTTACATTTTAAATGTGAACCTCTCCCTTTCTTTGTATATGTGTGTGTTTGTTTTCAGGCCCACTACTCCCTACACTAAGTCCAAACGAGGACAGAGGGAGGAAGAACAGGAAGATTTGACGAAAGATTTAGATGAACCCTCACCTGTGCCTGCAGTGGAGGAAGCAACACTACCTAAAACAGGTACATGCACACACACACTGGTTTTTATCTAACGAGGTAGTCTAGATTGCGTATAATCTTGATATTTTTGTGTGCAGTGACTAAGAAGGACTCTGATTCTACTCCAGTGAAAGGAGGCACCATGACTGACCTGGGTATGTGTCTACAGTAGCGTCTGTCTCTAACACACCTGTCATCCAAACTAACCAAAAGTTGAAGTGTGTGCTTTTCTGTGCTATTAATGGCATCAAGTGGAATTGTAAAAATAGAGGATGTCACCAAACAGGGATATCAGCCTCTGAATGGGTACGTACAGCTGTCTGTGCACAGAAGAGCAGCGATAGGAGGAAGTATTTAACATGAAAAGCACACACTTCATCTTTCTTTGCTAATTAACACTGTTTTTTTCTGTACCATAAAGTATGTGTATGTGCAAAATAACCCTGTTTTTCTGCTATCACACCTAGACGAGCAAGAGGATGAATCAATGGAGACTGTAGGGAAGGTATAGCAGCAATTATACAAACCACATTTCACAATATTTCTGCTCACAAGCTTCACACAAGTTTCAAGTTTTATATAGACTTCTGAATATAGATGGATGCTGGATGCTTGTAATATGCTTTACAGCCTTTAATAAGATTTATTTATTTATACCGGTTGATATAATGGGATTTGTATTCATTTTAAAATGTACATTTATATAAATAATACATTAAAATGCATGTGTTCATTTATTGTGAATCAATTAATTATACATTTTATTTCCTTACAAAAATTATAGTAACTTATACAATTTGGAAAGAAAATATTAATTAATTTTTTTATATATATATTTCAAGTTTAAGATTTCAAGAGTTAATGTTAATGTTTAATGATTTGATTGGTGATCTTAAAATAGGACATTTAAAATATTTAAATTAATCCGATAAGATCACATTTTGAAAAATTTGACTAACACAGACTAGATTATCAATACAGTGAAGTCCCACTGTATTTCATGAGCAGTTTTAATGGTTGGCTATGTGTTTGTGTGTTTGTAGGAGGAAGAAGAAGGTTCACCGAGTGTGAAAGGAGAACCGGTGAAGGGTTCGGACCTTCATGAGGACAATGTCACTGAACAGACCCATCATATCATTATTCCTAGCTATGCTGCTTGGTTTGACTATAACAGGTACTGTGACTACAAACAACTTTAAAGTGTATTCTGAATCCAAAAATCAAGCATGAGAGAAAAATCTAGAGTCACAACACGGTGTGTTTCTGTCTCGTTTAGTGTCCATGCTATAGAGCGCAGGGCACTGCCTGAGTTTTTCAATGGGAAAAACAAGTCAAAGACTCCTGAAATGTAAGAATATCTGTTGGTAAACATTCACGCGAAGACTGATTTAAACTTAAATATGTCTGACATCTTTATTGATTAGCTTTATTCACTTTGCTGTGTTACAGTTATCTGGCATACCGTAACTTCATGATCGACACGTACAGACTGAACCCACAGGAGTATTTGACCTCCACAGCCTGCCGTAGAAACCTGGCTGGAGATGTTTGTGCCATTATGAGGTCTGGGGGAAAAAGAAATCTCAAAAAATGCTTGTGTTATAGTTATATGTGTATTTTTCTTTTCAACTTTGATGCATTTTGAGTTTGAATGTTCATGTGTGTGAACAGAGTCCATGCATTCCTGGAACAGTGGGGCTTGATTAACTATCAGGTGGATTCAGAGAGTCGCCCCACTCCCATGGGGCCTCCACCCACCTCACACTTTCATGTGTTGGCAGATACTCCATCAAGTCTGGTACCACTACAGCCTAAAGCATCTCAGGTAAAGTGCATCTATTCCTGCTAAAGGTGTGTAGTTATGAACTAGGAAAAAAGTTATATAAAAAAATGTCATTTCATTGACAGCCATGAATTTCAGTTCATGGCATTCTGAGTTATTATTTTGAATAAATAACATTTTTGTTTTATATTCACTTCATTGGTTATTTAGGCTCTTTGTTGTTCTTCCCACTAGACTTCATCTTCTCAACAGATGCTGTCATTCCCAGACAAAGTAAAGGACAAACCAGCTGACTTGCAGAACTTTGGGTTGAGGACAGATGTGTACAGTAAGAAGAGCGGCCCAGCTAAAGTAAGAGCCCATCACATATAGCGCAGAGAGAATATGATAACATTTAGAAATATAAAGTATGAAGACAATTCTAAGCACTATGAGAAAAATTAAGGACCTCCTTTTGTCTTACCACAGACTAAAAATGCTGCCAGTGCAACTCGGGAATGGACAGACCAGGAGACGCTGCTACTGCTAGAGGTAATATATACGTATAAAACCATAATATTGTGAAGTAATATTCCAAATTAAAATAATGTTTCTGTGTAAACATATTTTAAAATATAAACACATGACATTTCTCCAGTCTTCAGTGTCACACAATGCTTCAGAAATCACTTTAATATATTGCTCAAATTTGGTGCTTAAGAAACATTTTTTTATAGTTATTATAGTTTGCAAATTCTTAGTATTTTAGTGGAAATTGTTAAAATAGAAATAGAAAGTTTGATTTGGAGTTTTATTAAATATAAAAAAGTCTTTGTTTAAATTTTTATATCCGTTTAGTCTCTGAAAAGTAGAATTCCTACTGATCTCAAACTTTTAAACAGTTGTTTAAACTTGATTTAATGATTGCTATTTGTTAACAGGGTCTAGAGATGTATAAAGATGACTGGAATAAAGTATCGGAGCATGTGGGAAGCCGCACGCAGGATGAGTGTATCCTACACTTCCTGCGTCTGCCGATTGAAGACCCCTACCTGGAGGACAGCTCCTCCTCCCTGGGCCCTCTGGCCTATCAGCCAATTCCGTTCAGCCAGGCGGGAAATCCTGTCATGAGCACTGTGGCATTCCTGGCCTCTGTGGTTGACCCTCGAGTGGCTTCCGCTGCAGCTAAATCAGCACTTGGTGAGTTACGATATTAAAGTAATAGTTCACTCACAAATAAAAATCATTACTCTAAATGACTGCAGCTGTTGGAAATTAAATGGTTTTTCTGTATACAATTGTTGGGCTGTCTATCTTTTTTTTTACGTGAACATGAACTTATTTCGTTCTCAGAGGAGTTTTCTCGAATGAAGGAGGAGGTCCCAGCTGCGTTGGTGGAGGCTCATGTGCGTCGAGTGGAGGAGGCGGCCAGAGCAAGTGGGAGGCAAGACCCTCTCTATGGCCTGGAGGGCAGCGGCATCGCAGGAACCGGCCTTGAAGATTCTGACAAACCCTGTAAGTGAGCAAAAAACTTTTCTAGAGCATAGTGAGAAAGGAGATAACTGCGTATGTTTGTTTTCAGCGGAGGATGGAAGTGAAGAGAATAAGAGCAGTGATGGTCAACCTAGCCAAGATAAAAGAGAAAATAAGGTAACTGTACGTAACAAACAAAACATATATAGTGGACTCCAAAAGTCTAGATTGCATTGAAAATATGACATTAAAATCTGATTTAAACTGAAAATGTTCTAGGATTTTATTAATATTAATATTAACAAATCCAAAACTCCTATGTCTGTGAAATATTAGGAGAGCAAAGACGGAGCCAATGAGGAGGAAGAAAAACAAGGAGAGAACGGCAAGAAAGAAGAAGAGAGAGCGAGAGAAGGGGAGACAGAGAGAGAGGCGGAGAAAACAGACGCAGATATGGGTGTGTTACAGCCATAAAATGCATGTGTTATGTAACAATAAAAATATATATATATTACTTCAAAGAAGACATCAAATAATTTTTAAATGCTAAGATTAAAAGATGAAGATATACTAATGCATTATTTGTGAAACTGCATTACAAAAAACATACCACAATGTTAAAGTTACAAAATGCCAAGGCAAAATGACTTAGTTGAACTCTTTGCAATCTCTGCAGCTGATGGCGAGAAGGAGAAAGAACGGAAGGAGGGATCAGAAGAGGGTCAGAGGGATGGAGAGAGTGAGGGAGAGAAGAAAGCAAAGGTGGAGAGAGATGTAGGAGAGGGAAACTTGGCTACCGCCGCTGCTTCTGCGCTCGCTGCTGCTGCCGTGAAAGCTAAGGTGTGTGAAAAGTTGACATTATGGTGAGAAAACAAACGACTTTGCTGCAAATTAAACACTGAACTCTGTATTCTTTCCTTTTAGCACTTGGCAGCAGTAGAGGAAAGGAAGATCAAGTCTCTGGTGGCTCTGCTGGTAGAGACCCAGATGAAGAAACTGGAGATTAAACTCAGACACTTTGAAGAGCTGGAAACTATCATGGACAGAGAGAGAGAGGCAGTAAGGCACCATGGAAAAATGGATTATTATTTTAAATTAGTATATTTTGTGGTTTGTCAGTTTCATTTAATTGTAGCTTTGTACATCTGTTGCCTAAAAGAACAATTCAGTCATTTATTTTAAAACCTTTATGATTTTCTTTCTTTCATATATTTAAAAAAAAAAAAATTCTTAATATATTTCTAGTAAAAGTGTAAACAGGAATTAGAATACGGTAATACTTATGTGCAAATAATTGTTAAATAATTACATTTATTGGCATTTTACATTCTTTGTAAGCATTGTAACCTTTATTTTAAAATATTTGTAGATTTATATTTGAAATATGGGACTTTAAGAAAAGGTTTAAGAAAAAGAAAGTGGGAAATATTATATGAAATACTTAATTTACATTTGTTTTAATAAAATTAAGGATGATTTGATATTTTTACAGAAAATTTAAAAAAATATATTAATAAAGAAAATCATTTTATGCATTGTGGAACCCAAAATCATTGAGCAGGGGCTCCAGAAGTAATTCAGTCAGACTTTTTTCTATGTCCAAAATCAATAGGATTTTTCCAAAATAGTTATCCACTGAAACTGAAATAATATTTTTAGGAAAACTGTTCCTTTAACTGAAAATGAATCTGCATATATGTATATTGTGTTTGTAGCTGGAGTATCAGAGGCAGCAGCTTCTTGCTGACCGTCAGTCGTTTCATATGGAGCAGTTGAAGTATGCAGAGATGAGAGCCCGACAGCAACACTTCCAGCAGATCCAACACCAGCACCATAGCAACCAGCCTGCCAATCAGTCTGGCAGTACTCCATCTGTAACCCACCAGCCTGTCACTAATGCCTCTGCCCCGCCCCCAACACAAAGCCCCGCCTCCGTGACCACCCCTAATGCCCACAGTGAAGCTCCTCCACCTGCATCTCACAGTTCTCCTCCCACCAACGCACAGACTGGATCAGCGCATGGTAATGACATAGAAACATACACATGCAAACACACTAAGTACCTGTCCAGTGGGTAACTTTGACATAATGTAATGTTTCATACACTTTTCTTAATCAATATGGTGCAAGATTATCCTATTTAAATCGACGTGATAAACAAATCAAAAGGAATCAATAAAATTGTCTGATTTTTGTCATGTAATCAGGAATCAGTAACTGATTACAATTAACAATCTATGCATCTGCATATATATTTTTTTCTTTTTTATGTAATTTATTCCAGTAATAGCAAAGCTATATTTTCATCATTATACCAATCCTCAGTGTCACATGATCATTCAAAAATAATATGCTTATTTGGTGCTAATTATCAATGTTGAAAACAGCTGGGCTGCTTAATTATTTGTGGATATTATAATAATTTTTCCAGGATTCTATGATGAAAATACAGTTTTAAAAAATAGCATTTGTTTAAATTTGAACTTTCTGTAGCAATGTAAAACGTTTTGTATTTGCTGCGTTAGTGTTAATTTCTTTGAAAAATATTGCTGACTGGATCTCTTTTGAACGGTTGCCAATTATTACAGAATGATCATTATAAAATCTGAAATTTGGGTCACAGTTCAGTGTAATTTAATGATCTTGCCATGAACTGAAATAGCTCAAGAATTGTATTACTAAAATGTTATTATTATTATTTTTTATATATATACATACATGTATATATAAAGAGAGAGAGAGAGATTTTATATTATTTGTATTTATATTAATATTTAATGCAATTTTTGTAAAATTGTCTAATAGATTATTCTGTTGTTGTTTTTTACTCCAGAATCCAGCACTCCAATACCAGGGGATTCTCTTTATCCAAACGCCCCTGTGCCTCCAACACAGTAAAACAATTGGTGAGATTTACAGGGGATCAATGATGAAGAAAATGAAGGAAATTAGATAGAAAGCAAAAGATACAGAGATAAAGGGAGCGATATCTTCTTTTTTTGTCACTTGCATCATTTTTGGGAGAAAATGATATAAATGAATTCTTGCCAGCATCTTGAACATGACATGATTTAAAATAATTTAGCTAAAGCTAAACACAGATAACCTTTAAACTGACTGACAAATAAAACAGAAAAAAAGACCTTTGGTTTGGACTTTTGGAAAGGTCTTAAACCCAAATCCCTGCTAATACCCAACAAAAGCACTCTTGACCCAAACAGCCCAGACGCAAGGCTCATTATATCCTTATCCGTCCTCCACTTTCAGTAACATCTCTTAACTTTGAGCCGAACTACAGGATCCAAGATACCTGTGATCTGCACTCCAGAAGCATCTTAATGTACTTTAGGTACTCAAATGGAAACACGCATACAAAAGAAAACCAAGAACAAATTGCACTTTTAGAATGTTTCCTGAATCTTGCGTTTTTGGAGGGATGAAGCATAAAGTCAAAATTAGCCCTGACTTAATGTTTTCTTTTAACAACATTCTTTTTATCACGTAATCTTTGTATTTGTTTCATAGAAGCACTCGATTTGGAGTAAATCCGAAGAGAAACTTGACATTGTTATTGTTACTTTGTATGCGTGCGTGTGAATGTCGGTTTTGCTTTTGGGACAATGTGAAAGCGTCAGTGGTTTGGCCTGTTTTTATGTACGATTAGATTTTAGCATGATAAAAAAAGAGACAACAAATTAGTATTAAATCTGTTTACTTTGTCTCTGACAACATGTACTGTAAACCTGGAAGTCAAGTCATCAATAATTGATGTTTGCATGTTATCTTTTGGGTGTGTGTGTGGACACTGCCACAAAATATCATAAGTTACTCTACATTTCTGTAGCTGTTTCATTCTCATCTCATTGCAGTGCTTATGAGAATACTTAAATATTGGAGTGTATGATTAATCCACAATGAAAAAATAATGGGAAACGCAGCGAGGAATCATAATGGTTGATTGAAGCAATCATTTTAGTGAGATCATATCACACGTTTTAGTAATCAGTGTTAATGCCAGAACTGATGTTTCAGTTCAGATTGTTAACCCTTGTGTGTCAATTTAAAAAAAGCTATACAGAGGCCCTCGGGACAAAAATGTTCTTGTCAAAAGCGGTCATAAAAATGAGATATTTTCTGCTTTCATTGACAGAAGGCTAGTTTATTTACGTAATGCCATTGGTGTAAATGAAAAGAATATATATTTGAATAAGTATATGAGATTGATTATTACAGTATTGGAGCAGGGTTGTTATGTTTACTGAAGCTAAAATCATTTGAAAGAATCCTTAAAATCCAGAATTATATGCTTAATGGGGTTTAAATATTGCTGTTTCATAGCATTTTTGTCCTTTAGGTCCTGAGTGTATTTTTTATTCCTAGAGTAAAATATATTTCTGCAAGGAATTGAGGGTAAATTATTTCAATTCAAATTTTTTGACACATTACAACATTTATGTTGTTTGCATTAACACAGCCAAAATGTAACAAAAAACAATCATGTTAAAGGCAAAAATGTCTTTAAGGACACACAAGGGTTAAAGAAAGTGTTGTATGTGTGTGTGTGTGTGTGTGTGTGTGTGTTTTAGTAACAGGCCAAACCCACAGAAAGTATTTACGACATGAAGGAAAACCGTTTTATTTGACAAATTAGTGGCAACTACCTGAGTAGAAACAAGGGAGTTTAAAGTTACGTTTGCAGCTGTGGTCTGTGTATCTCATATCTTCATATTGTAACTGTCCTATTTTTGTATTTTTATATGTTTCTTTACACTATTATGAATGATGTAATGCTGTTATCATATTATACATGTCTGTAATGTTTCCTTCTCTTTCTGACTGTGGATGTTGTCGTAGCTGGACTCTTTGTATGTATATGTGTGTGTGTGTGTGTGTGTGTGTGTGTGTGTGTGGTGTGCATGCACTCTTTGATTTGCCACACATCTTTTTGTATGTACGGATGTTTTTTTGTTTTTTTTTTTTTTTTTTTATCTACCTTAATTTGCCATGTTTCCAGACTACAAATGCTATAGTGATGGATGTAAAATCTGCCAATATCAGAAACTGACAAACTCATACACTCCCGCTGTGATAGTCCTGCAGTTTACATCCTCACACATATATGTGAATGCACACGTATGCAGTAGTCCAACATGCAGTATTACTGACAGAACAGATTCACATCAACCTCACAGTTTTGCACGACCTATAACCAGTGTTGAAAATGTCATTTGATCAGTTTGCTCAGCTCTTTGGTCTTTGTTTTTTTACATTATGGTGGTATAAGTAGTTGTCGTTTTTTTTTTTTTTTTTACATTTTGTTTATACTTTTTTTTTTTTTTTAATGGTGAAAGCTGGTAACCATTGCATTGAAATGTGTGTGAATGTTTGAAGATGTTCAGTTCATCCTTTGAGGAGATTTTGCAGGAGCTGTCTAGCACCTGTTTGACCATGAATGGATCGATTTTGGTTTAAAAAATACTGAATGGTTCTGCACAATAAAAGATATCATCAGTGATATGAGCTGTGTGAAGAGTTCTTAGAATACTTGTCTTATATTGCTGATTAAACGGAGAGTTTAACATTTATATTGCTAGAAATTAAAAATAAAAACAAAATTCAGTTGTACAAAAAGAAGCACTCAAGTTTATCATGAACATACCCAATTTTTAACTTAGAAGAAAAAGAATTTAAAGCAGAAAGCATTTATTTTGAGAAAGAAGTCAGAATTGTGAGATATAAACTTTTATTTGTGAGAGAAATTAGCCATTTCAATTTTTTATTCCACGGTGGAAACAAAAACAGAATTGCGAGATATAAAAAAGTCAGAATTAAAAGGTGTAAAAAATAAGAATTGTTATGTGGGTGAAAGACGCCAAGACCTCCGCAACATAAGAAATTGACAAAAGTGATTTTATGTTCATAGAAAGCACATTAAATATAAGTAGTGTCTACTTTTAAGGTTTCACGTAAGTTTTTGCAGAAGAAAATGTGAAAGTTCTTTGAAATAATGTTACATTGTCATTCAGTGTAGCGCAATGTTTATGTAAAAGTTCAAACAAAGCTTATTCTGACTTGTACATATTAAAATATATAAAATAATAAGGAAACATTATATTTTATTGTGTTTTAAATTAGATTAAAAAATCTCACAGATAAATGAGCAAAACCTAGGATAGTAGCAAATGTAAAAAAAAATTTTTAAAAAGTACAATTTTAACTGATTAGTATTTTGTGTGAAAGTAAGTTGTCTTTTAATGTGTCATGTTAACTTTGTTGCAAAAATGCCTGACAAGATTGTTACACTGAATTACATTTTAGTGGGTTAATGTAATAGTAATCAGGGGAAAATGGGAAAAAAACAAACTAGAATTGCTTTTAATATAAACTGAAAACTTTTTCATTTTCAGGGGGAAAAGCAACAATTTAAAGCAGTACTACACTTACTGTATTTATGGTTAACCCATCTTCATTACATGTTCGTGACCCACATGTAAATTCTGAGTTTATATCTCACAATTCTACCTTTTTTTCTCCTCACTGTTTATATCTCTTTAATTCCATATTATCATTACAAGGTGTGGTATAGAACAGGCCTTAACAATAACGACAGATGAACTATATGGCTAGAATCAAAAAGTGTTGTTATACATTCCACGTAAGTCTAAACAGTCATTTTCTTTAGGTTTTGTTTAGAGGGTCCACTTGTCTTAAAAAGTAAACACCACTAAAACATCTAAGCAGCACCAGGTTCCCCAGCCAACACATTCAAGCATCTTCACATACTCCTAAATTGGTATGATCTTGTATTATGTTTATTGGGAGAGAGTCAACTATACTAAAATGGAAATGGTTGGTACAACAATGCCCTACAAGGCAACCCATACTCTCCCACACAAACACCCACACTCACATCTCACTCACATAAAGACAAGTCAACAAAATCAAAGATCATTCTGAATATTTATTATGATGCACAGCAGACAATAAAGAGGGATGTCAAATAACTTGAACATGTAGACAATAGGTTAATAAAAAACAAAACAAAAAAAAAGAACTGTACTGAGAGCCAATCAAAATGTCCCTCACAGTTTAAGACGAAAAAGGGCTGAATACAATAACTGATGGAATGAATGCAATGGCTGAAAGGTATTCTAGCAAACCTATGAACACCAGTGGAAGTTTTTGGAATGAATCGAGCCATAATTCTCCAGAAACATGATAAAAGGCACTTAAGGAAAAAATAACAAATTAAAAAAGCTAATATGGAAATGAAGAATCACATAAACGGGGGGCCTGACTGACAAAAATAAAATAAACGTCTTTGACTTCTTCAGCCGCTCATGACCATCCTTACGAGTTCTGTAGAAGGAGAGAGAGAGAAAAGTAGTATGAGGCAGTGATCCAAAAACATTTGACTCAGTAGATCAGCAAATGTTGCCATGGACACTACACATTAAGTTCTAGAAATTCCAGATCCATAAACAGCCACAGCTCACACTAAAACAACAGACTGCATGTGTAGTCCAGTAACATTTCCCTGCAACAACAGAAGGTGAAATGCAGAAGCCCCGGGATGATATGAAGGAAAAGGGGAGGAAAAAGAGATTGTCCAGGCCTAAAGGAAATTTGAATGAGTTAGCATACCATATATAGGCATGGGGAGGACAGATAAATACACAAAGTACAAAAGAGACAGAAAGCAGGAACAGCAATGTGACAGGACTGGAAACTAGAATGAACAATACACCTCTTTACAAAGCCTCCTAAGGTAACAGCAGAATTTCAAAAATAACGGATAGAGCTGGGTGTTTACACAACTTCCGCAATCTGATTATGATTATGACTCACAAGCTTGCAATCTGATTTAATAACATTCTTTGACTAAGCACAATTAGCTGTTATTGATATCTTTCCACAGCAGATGATGTGTTCACGCGTCAATTAAAAACAGCATAGACTAAAAGATGAATTCCCAAATGAGAAATTGACTAAAATCAAGAATGATGCCATTTTAACCTTTAATAAGATGCTGACGGTAATTTCTTTTCACAATTCCATCTACTTCCATATATTTTGTTGCCTCATAGACACTGACATCAGAAATGATAAGTGACAATCCCATTTAAAAACAGAAATGAACAAAATTTGTGTACAGAGCATATAACTGTTTTTTGTATATGTGGCCTATTAAAGCTACTGCAAGCGAAAGGAATTTGAATATACAATACTGAAGATAAAACACCGTATTTCAGAAAGGGCTATGGGTTGTTTCGGGGGAAGTTGGCATCAGGGTGACCAGCAAATTGAGCATCATCATGGCAACAGAGGGAGTCAGGAGACGCCTATGCACATGCAGAAATGCTACATGCTACGCTACAGCCAGGGGACGCATTAGAGAGGGAGCTGCAGGAGACAAGAATGAGTAAAAACAAACTTAGGACCATCCGTACCCTTTCCTCAACCAGCCATAATGTGGCGCACAAATGCTGTCGGAAGGAAAGGCAAATGGATTAAATATGGGCTTCAAACCTTCTGCTTTAGTTTTGATGTTCGGAGAAGGATGAAAGACCCATATGAGATTGCTGTACCTTCATAATTGATGCAGCCATTAGCGTCCTCATGTCCTGCCAAGAGCGTCTCCACTTCTTCTTCTGTCATCTTTTCACCTATCATAAAACACGGGCAAGACGAATAAAACTCTCCAAAAGAAAACAACTGCAAGGTGCTTCTGGTTAAATCAGAGCTTTAAGTCTGTACAATTTTTGTAATTTGTACCCTTATGAGAAAAAAAATTATGTTTAGTTGTATTGAATGTGCACTTAATATATTTTGATTTAAAAAAAAAAAAAATTACTTACAGATAATAAAATAACAATGAACAACAGGCCACTATTAAGTGTACTTAATATCTTACTACACTTAATCTCAAATTAAAACTTTCACTTCAAGGTATATTTTGAATCAAGAATTACAGTAGGACACCAATTTGATATTTGACTAACATTTAAAGTACTCCATCATTTTAACTAGTCTAGTGTGTTATTTTATACTTAATTTTAAAATAATATTTTTTAAATGTACTAATTTGCAACTTCATCATTACAAATGTTTTAACAGAAATTACATAATTTTTATTTCACCACAAATGCTTGTCATTACATTCAGAAGCACACTTTTACCATTTTTAAAGACAACAGAAGTAATAATACGTGTCTAAAAACATTACATTCAGATTGTACTTGAGTAAATTCTTTTAAAGCATATAATTTCTGTAATGATTACTCTTTATAAAAGTATGCTAAAGCAGCTTTAAAAAGACAAGCATTCTCAGTTAAAGTTAACAATAGCAGAAAAGAACATCTCAAGATGCTTCCTGAGTAGAAGAACCTTGAACATAATCAAATATAATAATGTACTCTACTGTAATGTCATTGTAAAAGAGACCGTGACTGTTTACCAAGTGTAGTGAGGACATGTCGAAGCTCAGCGCCCATCACGGTTCCATTCCCCTCTTTGTCAAACACCCGCAGCCCCTCCACAAAGTCCTCAAATGATCCCTGATCCTTGTTCTTAGCGATGGCCTGCAGCATGGGCAGAAACTGCTCGAAGTCCAGCATTTTCATGTTCATATCTGAGAGAAAGGACCTTAAAAATCACTACTTTTATTCACATATCATCCCAACCCACTGAGAACTGAGGGTGAAAATAATCACTTTATAATTACAAGTGTGGAGAATAAAGACACATCTAGATTAAATCAGTGGGACTTTCTGAAGTGGGTCTGAGAGCATTTAGACTGATTAAACGAGAAACATTGCTTTTATCTGACAGAATGTAAACAAGTATAGCTTACAACGTGAGAGTGAATACATGACTACTTTTTTTGAGTGCACTATCCCTTTAAATGAATAGGACAAAGCTCAAAAGAAAAAAAATGGAAATGCTTGAATCGTAACAGCAAAAAAAGAAAAAAGCCTGACCTTCATTACTGGGGTTGCCCAGAACTTTGAGGACCTCAGCATTGACAGGGTTTTGCCCCAGAGCACGCATCACATCCCCACACTGATTGTACATGATTTTCCCATCTCCTGTTCGGTCAAACAGGAGAAAGGCCTCCTTAAACTCTGTAAGTGAGAGAATGAGAGCGAGAAAAATGCTTTAGGCATGTGATGCAGAACGTTATGTGTAGTTATGCGGACTGAAAATGAGTAAAAATACATGTGATTTATTCTAAAACAAACAGGCACAATTTGATCTAAAATCATTATGCTACTTGTTCTTGCTTAAGGCTTTTAGAGATCACTATCATAGTCCCTGGCAGAGCAGCTTGCAGGAATGTAAGGCTTCCCGGGGCCGCCCTGAGTCAAACTTCACACACACTTACTGAGATTAACCATATATGGGCAGAAGAGAGGACAAGCACTACATCAATAAGAATATTAGTTGTGTCCCAAATGACTCACTATGTTCTCTACTGTCTTAATCACATATAGAAATACTATATAACAGACCAACAAAAGAATTATAAATCTGTTAAAAAAGACAAAAGAACATACAAATTAGTGAGGCAAATGTAATCGATCATCTTTGTTGTTATTGTGTTTTTTTTTAGCCTGATGAAATTCAAGCACAGCAGTTCATAACAGAGGAGTGATTAATTTGTTGCTTCACTTATGATGAGGAATGATGAATCTTGAAAACACAAAAAATAAAGTGCAATGTAACTTGTTTCATTTATGAGCAACTCATGTGTAAAATGAAATTAAATCTGTTTAATAAAATGCATGTTATTGATTTATTGTCATGCATGCATTCAACTGTATCCTCCAATAAAGATTTTTACAGCAGTTCACGGTTGGGTAAATGATTTCATTTAACTCATAACACAAAATATATGTAATATGTGTGACGTGAAGAGAAAATATATATATCTACCACGTGCTGGTAGAAACACCACAGATAAAAATTTTTTTACCATATCTGCTGGCTCAACAATATAACATGCAAAGTGGTAACGTTAAGGAATATTTTCAGTGAACTGATTTAAAAGATCCGAGTCAGTGAGCTGAATCAAATCCGCAGCATTGTTCTGTCTGTGATCACTAAAGACGCTCAAGATACTACTACTATTAATTTTAAACCAAATGTAAAAAAGTCATATTCTTTTACTGTTTTCTTCTATTCACATCCAAACGATTTTGACGTCCGTAGGCACGTCCGCGTCTCTATACACATTCCACTGCAACAGCTTCCGGTGTTTTCAAACGCGAACTGGAAACTGCCTGCATTAAAACCTCAGCATTTCAGCACCAGAAACTGATACGTAAAAGACACCTCCTGTCAATTTTTATGCGTTAAATTTGGACATCATGTACAGCACAGCATGCACACCATATATTTTGTGTTGTTCTGAGAACTAAGCATTAACTGCACATCTGTCAGTACGTCAGTGCAACTGATGTGTGGGCCTAACAGTTACGTTTATTTTGCAAGCCACCACGCCAAATCATAGCATTGTAACATTTAAATAGTCCACATTTATTACTCACCACAAATCTGATCCTCAGTGAAGTCAGACTGTCCATGCCAGGATAATGAGGGCGATAGAGAAGATCAGCGTTATTAAAAAAGAAGACGCATTTGTTTGATGTACAGAGACTAAGATTATCCTACAAAACTAAACACGCAGTGCAAACCAAAGGACATTCTGATATTGAATGCATGGGTTATTGGACTAACAGCAAGGCTTGATGGCATAAATTCGCTATAAGGTTATTGAAACATCAATGTGATGTCTAACGGTTACATCGGTAAACCAACCAAGTGTATGACTAATAGGCATTACCTGATTCATAGTGAAAATGAGAGATGCTGCATATGATCATGCACTTACCATGACTGCAGTGTTTGAGGATGGAGCGTCGGCGCGAGCGCTGCGTGAATTACAGTATGGGCGAACACTCTCTGCTACACCGCTATATTCACGATGACGTCATGTCAACTCTATTCAAGCCGAATCGGCCAATCGAATTGTGCGGGCGCTGGTTTCCCCTCTCCTGTCTTTACCCCTGTGTCAGGATTACGTGCGCAAAAAAGAAACGTTACATACCGTAATGTAGGTTTCCCAAACGCATGCAGGAGTTGGTAAATTGACGATGCATGATTACGCATCCCAAGCGAATTATATAGCTTTCAACTATTGGGAATTATTATTATTGGGAATTCAACCTATGGAATTGGCATTGATACAGTTTGAGCTGCAGATTATTTAAATCGAGTTTAACATTAAAATAAATAAATAATCCTGCATAATTATTCGAAATAAAATTAAACCCAGAGTGTTATTATCAAATCCAAAACGGAGATTAAATTAAAGAAAGTGCGCAGTGAAGTGGAGAACAGTGAACAGATCTTTAAAAAATAAATAAAATGTGTAAATAGTGTAGTGTAAGTAAAGTGTAATAATCTAAATAACTTTCTTCCACAAACGGATATTTAACCGTTTGTGCATGAAAAAGTTCCATGCATGTTAAATGTTTTGAACCACAGATGCCAACACAGAACCTTTATTTGTATAGGGTGGAAAAAATATAGGTGACCCACAAAGTATATATATAAAAAAATAATAATTTTTTTACAGTCTATGCTTGTTTGTCAAGCGAGCACAATAAAAATACAAAAATTACTTACTTGTATTTATCCGAAATACATGTAAGTAAGTGGCCGGTGAACTGGGTGAAGAACAGAGTGAACTTTATAGTTACTTACACTATGTGTATCTGATATGAATAATAACAATGGGTTGTTATTGTTGCTTCCATAGTCATCTGTATTTTACAAGCTCTAAATGTATTGTTTCGCTAGTGCTTATGTGTATTTAAATGTCTGAAACCTAAAATATGCATTATGTGGTTAAGAACACTGTATAGTTGTGATAATATGACAAGCACAGTGCACGTCTCTCTGGCTCAGCGCCAGCAAGCGCACTAAAGCCCAGTTTGAATTTGGCAGTTATGAGACGTCACCGAACGTTCTAAATCCCATACGTGGGACTGTAACTGTTACTCCCAGGGGCACGGAACGAAAAATCCCATACGTGGGACCGTACCGCTCAACAGGTTAACCAATAAGAGTTTATGGTTACAACTGCCTCCCGTGAGACTTACTGAGCCTCAAGAAGATCCGGGTGGGTGAGTACTTCATGGTTTATTTTCGAATTGACCCTACCTGAATAATTCTAGGATTAAAGGCGTAAAATAAAAGGAGACAGCGTTACAGAATAAACAGAATTACTATGGGCAAATAAACTCGGTAGGTGGCAGTAAAGCACTTGATTAGATACTTGTTTAGGTCAGATGCACAACTAAGCTCTCTATAACTTTGTTATTTGGTAAAATCAAAACTATGACATCCATAATTCACATTGCAAAATGTTTATTTTTTGTGATTGCACAGAACAAGCATGAGAGTTCAGATTTACCCATCTAAGGTTTTTTTTGTTTTTTACCAGTAACATGTAAGTCAAAACAACTGTCTATTACAATTCATTTTCCTGATTCACTTGAAAAAACTAGAATTTTTTGTTTGAGAGAGGCAGAGATATTTTTGTTACAAATGGCCAATGCAAACATGAAAACATGATTTTCAACCAAGCTGATGAGACAAATTTATCCTTTGAGGAAATATATTTTCTCATTTGAAACAGCACTGTTTACTCTTCCTGACTGGTGCTCTCTCCACACTGGAAGCGTATGAAGTCTAGCACACGTGCGTTCTGTAGAGTCAGGTACTGTCCCACAGTATATTTGGCGTCTAGGAGAAAGGTCTGGGGCAAAAGTCTCGTCTCAGATTCACCACATGGTATATCATCCATGTTGCCAAGAGAAACAGGTGCTTCACCCACTATATGTTGCCCCAGCTTCCTTCCCAGAATGTCCGTCCCCTCCTTAGGTCCACCTTGAAACACAACTAGTGATCCATAGCGCCCCATCTCAAAGCCAACCTGCCCGGGAACTGTCCCATGAATGTATGAGCCGATGTGCCAATCAGAGGGCACAGCAAGTGATACAGCCCGCCGCATGCCAATGTTCTCACCTAACCGCCCTGAGGAGGAAAAAACAGAATACTGAAAAAAAAATATTTTTTTATTGGTATATTAAATTATTAGGAGGTAGACAATAGACAGGGTGTGTTAAAACTGCTTACAAGTGTAACTCATATTGTGAAGATATATTCACTTCATGATTCAGATATAATCACATCATGTAATTATGTAATTTATCGTACAATACAATTTCGTTCAGGGTCAGAAAGAAGTTTCCTTATGCACACCTAGTTTGCTTTTTTTTATTCTGTGTAATAGTATTATTGTGAAATATTCAATATAATGTCTTCTATTTTAATATATTTTAAAATAATGCAGTTACAGGTCAAACGTGGTTGCAGAATTATTTGTTGAACAGAAATTACAGCATTTATTTTAAACCAATTTTTGGAACTATTGTAAATATCGCTAGTGTCACTTTTGATTCATTTAATGCATCTTCACTGAATAAAATGTTATTAAATGTTTTTTATTTTTTTAAATGCTGGCCCCGAAATTTATACCTTTTTAATCATGGCTTAAATGTCAAAATACTTTTTCAGGTCACTTTAAACAGCAAATAATCATAGACAAGCATGGTTTTATAAAGTTTTTGCAAACTCACACACGATATATCATGGTTTATCTCACCTATAGTCAAGGCTACCTGATCTGCCAGTGAGGGTCCCTCAGGAACACTGAGCTTACTAATTTCCTCAGAAGACAGCACACTCTGAATCAGAACAGATCAGCAGTCAGAGGTTACAGAAGGTGTGGAAGAAATACACATTTCTGAAAATGCCAACGAAAGGCATGTACCTTAATATACCCGGTCTGTTTTTTGCTGCTGTTATGAGCCATTACCGACAAAGCAACATCCTTCACCAACTGCTGAAATTTCTCATTCCTCGCCACAAAATCTGTCTCGCAGTTCACCTGAAAAGAAAAACATGCATTTTAGTTTAGTCACACTGGATCATTGCGATGACCAAATTACACGTTCTGTGATAAGCCTGACATGTTAACATACCTCAACCATGACAGCTGCATTGTCACCCATAAGGAGACCAATCAGCCCTTCCTTGGCTTTTCGACCTTCCAGTTTACTCGCTTTACTCCAGCCCTCTTTTTTGGCTTGATCATGCAGCCAGCTTTCTGCCTACAAACATCATATTTTGCAAATCATAATTAGCTCATCCTTACCATGCCCAGACCTGTGCGTGCACACCCTTACTTTATAAACATCTAAAATTATATATACAGAGACGACTAAGTTACAACTATGACAAGGATGCGAGTTTACTTTTTAAAGATACTGGACCGCACCTGTTTAACGTCATTGTTAAATTTCTCCAGTGCCTTTTTGCAGTTGATAAAGGTGTAGCCCGTAGATTTACGTAATTTGAGAAGAAGTGCTTTGTCTGCTGCTAAATTCGGGAAGCTGGTGTAGAGGGATTGAACGTGTTGAGTGAGACATCCCTATGAACAACACATTAAAAATATGACACGTTACAGAACACCCAGAAACAGTCTGAAACCAATATACAAACACTGTCATCTGTTATTTAAATCACGCCTTTATTCTTAATAGCAAGCCAAATATCTCATTATCAAAGCTGACTGTCACGCAAAGAGCATCGTAACTTCTGACGCATTTAGGAAAACACATTAAAAAGATTATAGTGCGTAATATGAGAAACGAGACAAAGCCCACCTTGACTACTTCTGTCCTGACAGATCGAAATAAAGAATATAAAGCCATTTCTATATCTTCCTCAGGACTAACACTAGCTTTCTTACATCAGTAACTGGAATGTCATTGAGAAGCACGCTTTCTACAGAAAGAGGGAAAGGTCAAACAGAAGAGACAATTTAAGAGTCACGTAGAGCGCCATCTACTGCATAGGAGTTTACACTAACGCTTTCTGAAGAACAGAGTGAACTGTGTAATTCACTGTAAAATTTAACTGGGAGATGTTCCGTACAACAAGTTTATCAAATAAGCCGGACTTATTTCATTTATTTGAGTTGCTTTATGAACCAGCCACTAGTCCTAATGAAACAATAATAGTGTAGCAACAGTAATTTTTTATAAACCATATTTCAAATAAACTTGAACTGATTCAATGTGCTGTACAATATGGAGAAAATCAATTCAAAAAGAGTAAGAACATGTGACAGGTCTGCACCAACATGGAGTTAAAAAAAAGAAAACCTTAGACAAGAGTATAGTGATTGCAGTGTGAATGCTACCACCTGGTCTTTCTGAATGTTTGCACATTTTATGGAACACTTTCTTGCCAAGAACACATTCTTGGCGAATGGACCAGACCATGAAATTAGCATGAAAAATGGTATATTTTATATAAGTGCTACATTCATCATTTTCACCAGGTGTTTGCCATTTCTGAAACCTGAGAACGAGAACTGTTCTTAAAGATTTTGGACCAGCTGACTGAAAAAGAGGAACAGAGATTCATTAGTTTTATTTAATTTTATTTTGTGATTAAATACTTCCTCTTTGTAATCATTTCACCACTCCCAAAATTGGCTTTTTGCTCATAGCAATGCAGCTAAATATTTGAACTGAGTCACCTAGGGCTTTATTATTAAATATTAGTAGTTATTATCACAACAGAATGTGTTGAGGCATGGGTGGAGTTCCTTAAGCTTTATTGATCCGAGATGGTATAAAAAGCAAACTGAGTCTTAATCTGTAGTTAGTGCGTCTAGATCGTCTGAAGTCCATGATGAAGATCACCCTCATCCTCTTTCTCGCCATCACCCTCATCTCTCAGAGCTACACTGGTAAGTTAATACCCATATATTTCCATCCTGATTGTTCGTTAATGAAGCTATCTTTTGTTCTTGTACAGCATAGATAAAATCCTAATGCAAAAAAGTGTTAATTCTCTCTCCTTGTCAGATTCTCTGGACTTCTGTAAGTGTGAAATTGTGATACTGAACTTCACCCTGACCTTTTCCTATTTTATTCATTTTTTTCTCCTCATGATTTAAACCAATTGATCTCCTTAATCAAATCCTGTGCCTTATGTCTAATTGTTTTTTTACTGAGTTCACACTCTCGACCTCTACTAGTTAAAATAATAGTTTACTGACATGCCTCTGGGTGGTAGATCTTTCCTTTCACATAAAATTATGCTTAAGCAGTCAGCATGAAATATATCTCACCTCCTTTAAGGCTCACTTTCTTGTAAAGGAAGATGTGGAGAGCTCTATGATTCTTTGAACGATTGCCAGTGTGATTCACAATGCCAGCAGCATGAGGACTGCTGCAATGACTATAAAAAGCAATGTGGTCGTCGAGGTGAGCTTCAACATCTCTGATTCTGTAAAACAAAATCATTCTCGTTAAAAGGTACAAAGCTGCTGGTGGCACCAGCATAAAGGAAAAAAGGCAAATCTTTGTACCTTTTCTGAGAGCGTATTGGTAAAAAAAAAAAGTTTAGTAGCTGGTCTGGTGCACATTAAAGCTGGGATTTTGCTATTCTGTCAAGTCAAGCTGGACTGCAGTTTGTAGTTGTACAAGTATGGTTTAATACTCCTTGTCTGTGTGCAATTAGACAAAAGGCACAAACGAATAATGAATCAAAAGACTTACACTAATGAATCGTAATTCTAAACAAACACAGTTTTTAATTATCTCTTAAATACAGTACAGTGCTCAAGGTCTGTCGAGTCACGTGGAGCAAATCAGTATTTTATAACAGGCATAAAAATAGGAGTTCTAAATATTAGGGGGTCTATCTAGTTACTCATTTACCCCAAGTCCTGTTTATTTTGGACACCAAAAGTTGCATGAAACTCAGCTGTGTCTACTTCTATAATTCACACAGCTTCATTAGAAAATGCTAAACACCACATTTTCTATTGTGCAATTAATCAGTTTCAGTTATTTGTATGAGGGTCTGAATTTGTATGAAGACTTTGTCGTATGTATATTTTTTTCCCCTAAAACATTACTTTTTATTATTACTTTGCATTAGTTTTAGTCTACAAATGAAACTGCAGGTTTATTAATTGCACAGATCTGCACTACACCCAGGATTATGTCACACAAATGTATAAAAAACAAGAACAACTGTAAATTAGATTTACAGTTACGAACACTGAACATGTTCAGACATTTAACTGATAATTAACACTGTTTTCTGCACTACTATAATAGCTGTAATTACTGACAGTTTTTCCTCATGCTTTATTCTAATATTTGCTCAGGTTTTGTGAGGTTTATTCTTCAATCACTAACCCTTTCTTTATCCAATTCCCATCCCAATCATTAGCCAGTGTATCTGACAGTGAGATCAAAACTCTGTCTGAGACGCTGTACAAGTTAGACCATAACAGAGCCACAGCCTCAGAGCTGGTTATTGATACTCAGACACTGATCTCTTCATCTGAGACCGGCTCCAAGGATGACCACTCATCTCACCCGTAAGACACAAACTACACACACAGACATCTACATACATACATGTTATTATGTATTTTAATGCACTCGTCCTCTCTTAGATTGTTTAAGCAAGTGAGTAGTACTTTGCTCTCCAAGCCCACATATCAAGCTCTGCTGAATCTGCTGGACAACTATAAAAGGGTGACAGGGGAAGCGGAGGATGTGCCCTCAAAGGAAGTGCAGGAGCAGGACACTTTCCTCCAGCAGACCATGAACACTGATGTGGGCAAGGAGCTTTACAATTTCCTTTACTCCAAAGGTATACGTGACCCAAAAACTCTTTTTGTTTCGTACCTTTTTCAAAATTTTTTTTTTTGCATTTATTAAATAATATTTTAAATTCTACATTACCATTCAAAGGTTTGAGGTATAATTTGAAACATTTTATCTAGCAAGAATACAATTATTTTGCTACAAATAGACTGTAAAGATATTTATAAAGTAAAAGATTTGTTTTAAATACATTCATTCAACATTACTTAACAAGAAGTGTTTCTTGAGGAGCAAATTAGCATATTAGAACAATTTCTGAAAGATCATGTGACATTAAAGACTCGAGTAATCTCCATCAAATGAATCATTTATAGTTTAAAATTTATTCAAATAGAAAAGAGCTTTTTAATTGTAATAACGTTCCACAATATTGTAATGTATCCATGATACATTTTATCAAAATTTAAAAAACATTGTACCAATGCCAAACTGAATGGTGGTGTACATTTTTGTTTTAAATGTACCATTAATATTTTTTTAAATATTCTAAACTATTTACTAGAAGAAAACTACATTTTGTGGTGATAAATAATAGTAGTTAAAACGCATTTGAAATAAATTATAAAAAATATCTGAATTTAAAACCCACTGTTTTTCAGGTATATACTCATCACAGAGTGAGTTTGTCCAGGATCTGAAGATGATGTGGTTTGGTCTTTACTCTCGATCTAGTGGTAAACTGGACTCCAGCGGGTTTGAGCACATCTTTGCAGGTCAGTCTGTGTGCGAGCACGTGATTGGCTGTCAAACTGATTTTTATCCCTCTTTGGCTGATGTGTAATATGTCTTCAGGGGAAATTAAGGGCGGAAAGGTGTCTGGTTTCCACAACTGGCTGCAGTTTTATCTGAATGAGAAACAGGGACTCCTGAATTACTACAGCCATAGTTTTAATGGCCCTGTGAGTACTACCGAGCGTGTCAATCAAAACAAACCAGTGCTATTACAACATGCATTTTAAAAGTTTGGATGTCTACTTGTATTACACAAGTCTCTCCTCTCTCCCAGTGGACCACATATCCTGATGTATTGGGAATGCAGTTTGAATGGGATGGCTATTTCAAAGAAGTTGGTTCTGCCTTCATTGGCTCTAGTCCTGAATTTGATCTGGCTATCTACAGTCTCTGCTACATCACTCGTCCTGGCAAGAAGTAAGATGTTTTTTGTTGTCGTCCTATGCACATTTATTGCTCCATTTAGCTATTCATCACATAAAACTTGTTTTGTTTTTTTTGAGCAAATGAAATTTATATACTCCTCTGTATCCTCAGATGTTATGTAAGTCTGGGAGGACAGACTCTGGGCATTCAGACCTATACATGGGACAACAGCAGCTATGGGGATGGAAAGAAGTACATTGCCTCAGCTTACCCTGCCACTCCATGATTCCCTGTCACCTGAATATCAGTATCAACACAACCAAAACAACTTAGATGTAATCTTAATTCTCTTCTAGGTTGTTAGAGGTTGATGTTGGACCAAATAAAACACAAGAATAGAAAAATGCCCTTCCTATCTGTTTTACTAATGCGTAATAATATTTTTTCACACTCTCACTAGCTACAACTGATAAAAGTGTATAATCTATTAATCTGTTATTAAGCAAACTTGTAGATCACAATTTTTTCTTCACGTTTGATTTAGAACCATTTTCTAATAATTCAGGATAGAATCACTTTCTATAATTGAACAAGAAAAGAAAATAAATAAATAAAACACAAACTCTTACAAATGGCTTTATTTACATAAACACACACAATCTTTCTAGATTTCAAGTGCATGACAGTAATAGAGACAGTGATAGACCTGATGTTTGAGGTTAGGGATCAGCATCAGCGGCGCAGCGGAAGCCCAGATTAGAGGCAGAACTGTCCGGAGTATTTTGACTACGGGCTGCACATCTGTATCTGTAGCAGTAAGACTACATAGAGACAGACAAATATGTTAGCAACCATGTATGCAAACAAGTTGCACAAAAGCTTACAGATGAAGGTTGTTTTCCTCTTAGGTGCATATATGTGGTATATGTCGGTATATATATATATATTTATATGATATGTGGATTTGTTAGGATTGAATAATATTTGGCAGAGATACATCTTTTTAAAAATCTGGAATTTGAGGGGGCCAAAACAAATCTAAATACGAAGAAAGCCACCTTTAAAGTTGTCCAAATGAAAAGCATATTACTAATCAAAAATGACGTTTTTTTTTATATTTTTACAGTAAGAAAATTAACTAAATATCTTTATGGACCATGATCTTTACTTAATGTTCTAATGATTTTTAGCATTAAAGAAAAATCAATCATTTTGACCCATACAGTGTACTTTTTGGCTATTTCTATAAATATGCCCCAGCGACTTAAGACAGATTTTGTGGTCCAGGATCACATGTGTGCATAACAGCTTTATACTACTGTTCAAAACATTGGGGTTGGCAAGATTGTTTTTTTAAAGTCTCTTATGCTCACCAATGCTGTTTTTATTTAATCAAAAATCTATTTTTTTTTTTTATTTTAATAGATTTTAAAGTGCAATTTCTTCCTGTGCTGGTAAAGCTGAATTCTCAGCAGCTATCACTCCAGTCCTCAGTCTCACATGATCTTCAGAGATCATTCTATGACGCTGATCATTCTTATCACTGTTAAAAGCAGTTTAGCTGTTTAATCATTGTGTGATAACCATTATACGCGATTTCAGGATTCAATAGAAAGAAAAAAAAAAAAAGTTTTTAACATGTCTCTACTGTCAGTTTTAATCTGCTGAATCCTTTTTGCTTACATTTTTGACAATGTTAGCTAACATGCAATATCCCTAAAGTTAGGGATGCACATTAATCATCGGCTGATATGTTTGCGCATTTTGTCAGTAAAGTCAGTCCTGTAATCAGCGGTAAATGCCATCATGTGCGTGATTTCACATTGAGCTGTATATGTATGGCTGTGCGTAATATATACGGATTATCTGTGCTTCCATATCTAATGTGCTAATGCCAGTCATACATTAGACGGATGTGTCTATGTTTTACCTTGTGACACATGTAGGATCCTCCTTTCTTGACTCTGTCTGTCCCTGTTTCTGGTCCTTTCTATGAAAGGAGTCATAAAGTTAAGAGCGAAGAGCCTTATATGCATAAATGAAAGAGCTTTAATTTATGTGTGAATAGTTGACTCATATTAATCTTACAGGGTTGTGCTTGTCTTCTGTAGAGTGATGAACGTTCCACCAGTCTGCCGTCCACTCCCATGCATTTCCCACAATGTCATACAGACCAAAGCCATTTGCAGGAAATGACATCACCTGCCCAAAGCATCAAGTAATCAGTTAGTGTTCTGTAATTTCCCCTGTCTAAATTTTAAACCATGCACACATGTAAATCAGGATGCTACTTTGGGTTACCGGTGATGTGTTAGCATAGCCATCCTCTGCGGTGTTGTGGTTAGGGAAATCTCCTTGCCACAGGTTAGCATAGTGCTTCCCTCTGGGCATTAGTTTATTTCCCCATGGGTACAGCCTAACAAGACAGAGAAAGAATATGTTAAAAAGACAATAAAGTGGACAAACAATGAACAAAACACAGACACAAACGCACCTATCCTGCAGTCCTCCTCTACAGGCCAACTCCCACTCAGCTTCAGTAGGAAGTCTGCGTTTGGCCCAGTGACAGTATGCCTGTGCGTCACTCCATGATACATGCAAAACAGGGTGATTCATCCTAGATAAAAACATAGAGATTATGTTTAATATTATGACTTTTAAACAGGTGAATGTCCTATAAATGTATAATCTAATTGTAGTAAATCAATATTAATACTGTACAATCATTCATTACTTGTTTGTGTGTTATTACATTTTTTATTAATTTATTTATTTACCTGTGCTCTATGGTTGAATCTGGTCCTTCTGGATGTCTCCAGTCTGCACCTTTCACAGGAGACCACCAAGGAGCAGCAGCCACCTACTGACCATAATTATACACTGACAATGTGAAGTGCAGCTTAGTTATCTATAAATGCACGTCCTGTCTATTTTTGGCTATATTTGGAGATTAAGATCACCATGTTCTGAGCTCATGCAGGCACAAAGAGACAGGCTCATTACTTGACTATATTTGTAGTTAATTTTTAACATGTCTTTCTAAGACATTCTGTTCCTTGGCCCCCTCTTGAATTTCAATTCAGTGTTACTCACAAACCTATGTGGGTATTGACAGCTAGGCTGTACGTTAAATCTTTTCAACATTTAGGTGAATTTACTTGAGCAAAATTACTGTAAAAACTGGGACAAACAAAGAAAAGGGACAACAAAGAAGACAGATGTGTTACAGAAAATTTCCATTTCAAATAAATGCTGTTACAACTATATATTTTTTTTATAGAATCCTGAAAAAAGCATATCATGGTTTCCACAAAAATATTAAGCAGAAAAACTGTTTTGGACATTGATCAAATAGGAACCATTAATAAGCAAGCACCAATAACATGTACGGAAAATGTACAGCCAGTAGTTCATTATTGCAAATGAAGCTTTGAACGTAAATATTTTATATCCAATTCTTAACTCACAATATAATTAACAAGAGTTCAAACGTATGTGTACATGTTTCTCACCGCATGTGATAGCGTGTTCTTCACTTCCTCACTCAGCAGTCCCTCGAAAACAAAGGAGTCTCCAAAACGTTCAGCCTGTAGATACAGGTAGTAGTAATATCTTTATTTATTTGTCCCTTTACAGGGCAATTTATAGCTGATTAAGCAGGTATGTATATTGATTATTTGTTTTATGACCCAGTAAATGGTTGTTATTTACCTCTGTGGTGTATCCTGTCTGGTTGGTGAAGTTTTGGAACTGCTGGTTTGTGACTTCATGTTCTTCAATGTAAAAAGTGTCCAGTCTCACTTTCCTCTGTGGCCCCTCTCCATCCTGTGGTATTCCTGGGTCATCCGTTCCCATCATAAACCAACCTCCCTGCAGCAGTACCAGCTACACACATGACATTCATTTAAAAAGTATTCATTAATGTTAAAACCTATATGACCTTCTTTTTTCCATGAAAAGTTATTTATGTTGCCTATCTAACGAAAGTGAATGACTGTCAAGCAAGACTTTCAACTTAAAGTATGTGTTTTATACAAAAAGCTACCATGTGGCTTTAGATATATAAGTTAGAGAACTAAATGCAATATACTAACTTTTATGTTCTTTTGTGAGATTGACAGCCATCTGTATTTTTTATAGATTGTATTTCACATAAAAAAACAGTCCATGAAACAAAACAATACTTTACTCGTCAGGAGCATGATAACTGCAAACATACCTACCTTACTGCGTATATCATGCTCTGTCTTGTGGGGACTTTCGTTAGCTGTTCTGGAGTATATATTTGCATCCTCGTGATGTTCCAGTTTGCTTTCCTCACTTACATCAACAGTAACATCTCTTTTCAGTCCCTGACAACCACAACCCGTGTTTTGTGACTCCGATGACTGCTGTTCGAGCACGATGTCGCCTATATTACTACGCACTGATAAAATGCAGAGAAATAAAACTACAGAATTGTTAAATGTTGAGGCCATAACCACTGTCAGATCTGAACATGGTGTTGAACTGCACGTCCGGAAAGAGTCACGTGATTAAGTCAGCTGACATTTGTAGCAGCAGCTATGCACAGAAACTTTCAGAGGTTTCAGAAGCTCCCCGTTCCCATTTATCTGAGCTGTAGAAGTTGCATGGTTGGCGTGTATTAATATTTGCTTTAGT
This sequence comes from Enteromius radiatus, assembly GCA_032357445.1. Lineage (NCBI taxonomy): Eukaryota > Metazoa > Chordata > Actinopteri > Cypriniformes > Cyprinidae > Enteromius > Enteromius radiatus. The sequence goes on from JAUCMS010000105.1 coordinate 14,491,802, forward strand.
CACCAACTGGGGATAAATCGGTGACAAGGTCGTACGAGAACGCGCCAGGTGCTCGTTCACATTATCTTGGGGATTATTTCAAAATCTGTTACCAAAATCTATTTCACACAGAATGCATTTATTCAAATTCACTCTGGTGATATCTAAGCTTCCCTTTACTAAATTTTAGAAATCACTCTGGACTGGGTCACAGTATCTGACAAGCAGTACAGCAGATTAGGCTACTAAAATCTCTTAGCCCATTCTTTTTCACACAGAATGTGTTAAATGTTCTCCAAATTTACTCTGGTGACGTTTAAACTTATGTCGTCTGTATTTTAGAAGTAATTATGCTCTGATTTGAACAGTTGCAGATATGCAGGAGCAAATCAGGTTGTCAAAAAATGTTTCTGCCATCTGTTTTACACATAATGAATCTTTAATCAATATCCAGATTCACTCTGGTGATATCTAAACTCCCTGACCTGATGATATGATAAAATGAGCTTGAGTAATATAATACATATTATTGAAATTTCTCAACTGATTTTCCTTTGAATTAATTTATGTAGTAATTTTTCACTCAGGCAATTAAAGTTGAGTTGTGTATGATTTAGGTTAGGCTACATCAAGTCATTTTAATTAAACATGCACAAAATATAAAAATTGCAGTTGCTTTAAAAGAGTCCAGGTTCTGTGTAACTTGCAGCTGGACAGGAAGATGGTTCCAGAGCTATGGGGCAACAGAGCAAAAAGCACAGTACAGAGCTTAGTAGAGGGAACTTGAAGAAGCATGCTGCCTTATGATCTGAGGATATGATTGGAGATTTGTAAACTAATCAGATCTTGAAGATATAAAGGTGCCTGGCCAAAAATACATTTATAGGTTAACAGAAGAATTTTGTACTCGATCCGGGAAGAAACAGGGAGCCAATGAAGTGATTTGAGGATGGGAGTGATATTAAAAATTCCCTCACTCTCACTAGGATTCTTGCAGCACTGTTTTGAATGTATTGTAACTTTTGTATGTCCTTAGCAGGAGTCTCAGCAAAAAGTCCATTACAGTAGTCCAGCCTTGAGGAGACAAAGGCATGGACAAGTTTCTCTACAATCTGGGAGGGTTAGAAGGGCGCAGAGTTTGGAAATTTTTAGTAGATGGTAAAACAATGTCTTACACAGATGTTTTATGTGGTCGCTGAGGGTCAACTGTGGATCAAACCGAACCCCCAGATTAGTGACTGAGGAGGAGAGAGTAATGGCCTAGCCATCAAAGGTGAACTGTTGTATAGGAAACGAACAGATCTGGCTGGGGATGCCAGCAAGGAGTCCCTCAGTTTTACTGCTATTCAGCTGTAGAAAATTGCTGTTCATTCAAGCCTTTATCTCATGCAGTGGGGTGCAAGATGGCTTCTGAAGGTTTTGGAGCAGTTTAAATGTAGAGCTGCGTCGCATCAGCATAACAATGGAAGGACAGCCCATGTCTGGTGAAGACGTGCCCAAGGACCAAGAACTGACCCCTGCGGAACACCACATGTCATGGTGGACAGCCTGGATGTACATTAATAAATACATAAATGTATCAGAACCTAATACTCTCTCTTTTGCACCCTCAGATTCCAGATTTTATAAATAGTATGTCTGTCAAATTTTGTCCTATCCTACCAAACCACATATCAATGGAGAGCTTATTATTCAGCCTTCAGATGATGTGTATTTCTTTAAATTACTTTTTTTAACCCCATGACTTGTTTTGTGGTCCAGTGTCATAGCCTATATTTCAAAATGTGTTACATCACTTGCTTGTCATCCCAACTTCAATATTTATACATATTGTATGCATATCTTTAGCTCTATAGATCCATCACAAAGTCAAATGAAAGGGAAATTCTGGGTCTTGTAGTTTTTGAATATGGCAGAATATTGAAATAACCGTGGCGTAGCACAACTGAAACACAGTTTCCCAGAATTCTGTCGTACTGCACTGTTGACGGAGTCACTCGGCGAGCCGAAAAGAGACGAACATCGGGGCGATGGACCGCTGCTGGACTCTATGAGGAGTCGGGTTAATAACTTTCTCAAACTGAGGACGAAACGTTTGGGAAAATACCGCGGACACTTTTGCTCCAACTTCGTCGGAGAGAGGTGAGAGAATGACTACATGTGTATAAATGGACTACTAAGAGTTTTGTTCATGAATTAGAGCTAATTAAATATTTATCTTATCTACGGGAGAGCATCGCGCGCCCTGCTGAACCCGCCCCTAGGTTACAAAAACCATGAGAAACTCGCTAAATAGGATATTAAAAAGATACAAACTCAACGAGGGAGACTAAAGTGTGTCTTTTGGCCGGGGCTGATGTTTTATATTGTTTAGAGAAATATTCCACAGCGTTAAGATGAATTCAAGAAGACGTCTGGTTCCGTTAGTTTAATCGCATTTAGGACACGCAGTTCATAAAAATAACTCTGCTTTTCACAATTGCGTTTAAAGTTAATCTTAATGCGTACATGCCTCGTCTCTGGCTTTCTGGCTTTTTCGTTTTTACATTGTTGCCGAGGGTTGAGAATTGAATTAGTTTCTGTTGTCAAGACGGGCTATCTTCTGATGTTCAGTAGATAAGATGGGTCAGAGTCTGCAGTACGCTTGCAGTAGCATCAGATGAAGCTGCAATAAGTACACACATATACATTTCATTTTCATGTAATAAAAAAGGACAGTTTTTGTCGGTAGAAATAAATTCACATGCAAATCCCTCCTCCGCACATCTCTCTCTCTCTCTCTTTCTCATTCTCTATGCATATTAACGGTTTGGCTGGCTAATCATTTGTTAATCAAATCAAGTAGTAACAGGAAGAATCTGTGGTGATGATACAGTCGTCAATGGAGTTACATGGAACTGACTGTACAGTACGGTCACAAATCCTGTTTCTTTTTGTCATACAGCAAACCTTATCAGTCATATCAATTGTGTCTTAGTACATTTCCATGCCTTGTTAGATGTCTACTGTTAGTCTTGTTAGACATGTCGTATGTTAGATATTATGACAATTTTTAAAGTGAACAAAGGGATGGTTGGGCTAGTATAGTAATTAAGTTTGAAAAGTTGTGATACCAGAAATACTACGAAAGTTAATAATACAGTATCTGTTTATAAATTATTACTTTAGTAAAACAAATTTGTGTTAGTATTATTATTTAGCATTTAGCTTCAAGCTTCAAGTTTTGAGTTAATTTAAGTGGAATCCATTTTTTCTATTTACTGTATGTATTTTATAAGCATTCTAATTTATTTTGTTATGTTGGTACAGTATTTCAGTTTGGTCCAGTATGTTATATTCAGTATGACACTGATGTTTATTTATAGTACGGTATTCCAATGCACTGGACTTGAAATGAGTGTCCAGCCTGTTAAGTTAATAAATAACTTGCGAACTTGTAATTTTCCAGCTTCTGGTTATCAAAACTCTGTTAAGGAATGAGATGGAGTTGAGAATTTAAAAGGTAATAATATATTTAGGATGGATTCAGCTTAAACTATTAAACTATAATAACAAAAGAATGAAGATGCAGCAGTCAGTCTTCACATCATGGGTTACCAATGAATACCAATTAATATCACATGTTATTTAGTTCATGTTTTGGGACGCTTGTGGTTTAAGCCAGTTATGCTGTCTTTGAAGATTTCAAATTGGTTTAAACATGAATATTCTTCCTTTGTTTTTGTGAAAACATTATGTTTAAAAAGCTCTGTTGCGATTTTATTTATTTTCATATGTTCTATTTCAGAAAGGTCTGTTTTGTATTATGTGCTATGTGACACTTCTCACCACACATCATACATACAGTATATGTTGCTTTACCTTAGTAAATCTATAGGTCGTTTATGACTAGCGCTGCTGTTAGGCTTGTTTGTTTAATGATAAACCTGCACACAGACCTTTTCATGACCTCTGACCTCTGCAGGTGGTGGAGTGGTTGCCATGGTGGATAAAATGTCAAGTTTCCTGCACATTGGGGACGTTTGCTCCCTTTATGCTGAAGGCTCTACCAGTGGCTTCATAAGCACTCTGGGGTGAGTTGATTTGCACTCCCTGTTATGAAGTAATGTTTGAAATAGCATGTTCATAAACTTTAATTGAAAGCGGATTAGCGGATATTATGAGCAGGACATCAGCATGTACACATACTCTTTTTCATTAATTCCTCAGACTGTCTAAGATTTTTAAAGCTAACCTTTCAGAGAAAAACTACATATTTTTGACCCTCTTCATCAAACAAACTTATGATGAGACTTTTGATATGATATATGCAGATGAATACAGATTTTTAATATTTGGGTGATCTAACCCTTTGAAGATGAAGACGACATGAAGTTTGCTGTGGTTGAATGCTAATCTTTGATGTGTAAATAAGAACAACCAGCTGTCAGCATTTTAACACTGTGTGTGTGTGTGTGTGTGTCTGTGTTTTTGGCTGACTGATCGTGGAATTTGGACTATGTCCAGTAAGCTGCTGCTTTGGGCCAAAAAAGGCTAAACACAGGCGCACACTCACAAGTGCACACCACTATTTACTCACTTGCGCGGATGCACAGACAAACCCAAATTACAAATATCTTATAAAACTCTTGTTTGTTTCTTTAATCAGGTTGGTTGATGACCGATGTGTTGTCCAACCAGATGCAGGGGACCTCAACAACCCACCCAAGAAGTTCAGGGGTGAGCAGTTTGTGTGTGTGTTTGTGTGGATGCTACGTTGACTTATTTTCAGTTAAGACAGGAAGTTCAGTTACTTAAACTGGGCTTTGAAGTCAAAGGTCACACGTACCCTAGAGAAGAGTTTATAATTTCCATGAAAACCACTTAATTTAGCAAGACAGCATTAATTCTTTGGAATTAATATACCATTGTAGTCCAAAGCTTGCATTGTATTATTGTCAAACAAATCTTTGACTGCATAAATCAGTGTCAAACAGTCTAATCTCATTTTTATGGACTTTACTTTGCTGTGGAAATTGTTACCAACACAGAGAGTGCGGATCTACTTAGTTATAGGACTTGAAAAATGATTGTGCTGTGAAGGCTGCTCACAAGATTGTGTGTGGTTGCGGTTGAGTGCCTTTTAAACTCCCACATCACTTAAAATGCATCTGCAGGTGACATTGAGAAGCTACACCAGGAATAGGTGTGTGTGTGTGTGAGTACATTTATACCTCGGTGCATGCTGGTTTTCATCACTAGTTGACTACTGAACATTAAAGGAATAGTTTGTCCCATAATGAAAATCCTGTCATAAATTACTCATCTTCAAGTTGCTTATAAGATAAACAAATTTTTTTTTCTTCAATGGGACCTTTGGAAGTTCACACTGTTCTTTTCTGTTTTTCTGCTCACACTGTTTAACTTTATTATTTATTATATAATTGTACGTTTATTTATTATTTACAATTTTAAAATGTAATTTATTAATATTAATAATAAATTGTTTTCTGTTTTGATTTACGTAAGGAACTATACCTTTAACCTTGATCTATTTGTCTACCAAATGCATTTATCTCAATAACGCAACCCCCCTGATAAATAAACCCTGCACAATGTGCTTGAGTCTGTGATGAAAGGAGAGAGAGTAAGAGAGACAATTGTCTGTTGGTCAGTGGGCCCCAGTAGAGAGGAATGCATACTATTTCCTTCAAATATAAACACACACCAAAGCAAAATGGAAGCATGTGATGATTCATTTTCAATCGTTATTATTTCATGAATATATTTCTTTTGTTTGGTTATGCATTCATTTCAAATTTAAAATTGGCATCTGGCAAATGTTAAATGAGCAACATAGACTAGCATTAAAGAAAAGTCCTAAGCTATATCATAGCAGCTTGGTGTGTGGAGTCTTTGAACTTAAACCAGTACCAGTAAGCAACACCGTGGCATTAATTGTATTAAATTGTGAGCATGGTAGAAGCAACTTTTCACTTAGGAAAATGTTGAAAACATTTCCTTTTTTTTGAAATCTGACACTTCTAAACACTGTTGTTTTTATGTGAGAGTGTGTACTACATTCCTCCAAATGACCCCAGAGGTTTTTAGTGTATTATCAGCCCAATCTCTAGAAACTGGAAACAGAGACCAGATTCTCTTTCTCTCTTTCTCTTTCTCTTTCTCTCTCTCTCTCTCTCTCTGTCAGTCTGTCTTTCTTTGACTCCCCCTCTCTCCTTATTTGGTAAGACTGAAGTTTTGTTGGAAAGAAGAAGTGCATTTTCACTTTTATGCCTGTAGCTCTTTACTTATTAAATTTTGAAAATACTGTCAGTGTGTGTTTTCAGTCATGTTAAATCTTCCTGAATTCATGCTGGTTTTTTAATTAAGCTCTGCTGAAAATGTATTTTTTTTTTTATCAGATAAAAAAGGCTAGTTTTAACAGTTGTAAGCTCAACCCACACAGACACAGAGTTTACATATTGATTTTCATAATGATTTCCTTCTTTACCGTTTATGATCACATTGTCATGTTCATCAGCAGGTTTTGAAAGCTATGTTTGTCTGAAATGCGGTGAATGTGCGTATACCTTCTTGTCTGTGCTGGGATGAAATGTATGTTCCCTCTTTCTCTGTAGACTGTCTGTTCAGACTGTGTCCCATGAACAGATACTCTGCACAGAAACAGTTCTGGAAAGCTGCCAAACCTGGAGGAACCAGCACCACAGATACTGTACTGCTCAACAAACTCCATGTGAGTGCGAAGCTTAGTCTTTCCCTAAGCGTGAGCTGTTTGTTTATATATAGGGAATTCCACTCGCTACTTCAGAATAATGCTGCTCGTTATTGCTGGTCTAGCATTAGCATCCACTCCACAAAAGATTGTCTGATGGCACCACATGAACATACCACAGTCCAAAACCCTTTAGTAACAACTTTCCTGAGCTACAGTATTAAGTTCAAAATGAATTGGTGGCAGTGACAGATGTTTTCTTCAGTATTGTGATGTATATCCCAATGAAACAGATGACTAAATAGAAAAATATGTTGAAGCAATGACTGGGTTCTGTCCATCAGTTGTTGGAGACTGTTCAACTGAATGTGAGCTTGAAGTCGAATGTAATATAGGGGCGGGTTATAAGCAGACTAAATTATTGGAGAAGTCCAGCATATGTCAGCAGACAGTAGATTTGTTGGAGTCTGTCACAAGATTCAGTTATGACATTTTGCTCAGGAATTTGAATCAAAAAAAGAAAAAAAGAAACCTTTAAAGGCAGCAAACATGGAAAGTTCATATCTAAAAACAGGAACTTGTAAACATGAAATACTTTGGATTTATGTGTTTTATTTCATGAGTTTCTATTTATGAATGGCTGTCAATGGAGAAAGACTTCTCATCGTATATCTGCCAGCAGAGGTTAACAGGGCCATGCTAACCAACCAAATCTTGAGCTCTAAAACTTATTTACCCTTGAGAAAATTTTTAACTTACCTTAGATCACTGAAAACATTGTACATTGTTTGCTGTATTTATGCACAAAGAAAATATATCAGATTAATTTGTATTTAGTAGACTATGATTGCATCAAAAACAAGTTTATCTAAAAATGTAAAACATTCCTTTACAAGTTTCTTCAATAACTTAAAAATCAATGTGCAGTTAATACTTTAGTTACATACCATGCTTATAAAAACAAATCATGCTTTATTTAGTTGGATAATTATCAAGTTTATGTTAGTTATTTATGTGATTGCTTGGCTAAATTAGCCAACCTCCTAGACTTCATGGCTTCAGCCTGCAATTGGTTCACTATGCTTATGACCATATATATACACAGAATGAAGAAAAGTTGCTTAGAATTAAAAAAAGATGTGCTTGTAAATTAAACAGATAGTGAAGAATGCTGAACAATGCCATCTGAACAATGTTACAAGACATCATTAAAGAGAGCAAAGTTTGTTTACTACTCAGCAGCCTCTTTTTTGGTTCAGCAACTTCAGTATATTTATCAACTTCAACTTATGAAGCGTCCTCAGATGTTAAGAAGAGCAATAGTCTTGCACATGCGTTCATGGGTTTTTGGTGTTCATGTGGGAAATGCAGATTTGAGCCTGGCCTGCTAAATGTTAAAATCACCATTTTTACATTCTTCATTTAATTCTTTTATTTCTCACTACATGCCTTTTTTTAGCATGCTGCTGATTTAGAAAAGAAACAAAATGAATCGGAGAACAAAAAGCTTTTAGGAACAGTCATTCAGTATGGCAACGTCATCCAGGTAAATCTCTTACAAATGTATGAGCACAAGTATTACTTAAGCTAATATTAAAATTAGTAGACAAATTAATTGTTTAATTATTCACACGCATTTGCAGCTTCTCCATCTGAAGAGTAATAAGTATCTGACGGTAAATAAGCGCTTGCCGGCTCTTCTTGAGAAGAACGCCATGCGTGTAACCCTGGATGCTGCAGGGAATGAAGGCTCGTGGTTCTACATCCAACCCTTCTATAAGCTCCGTTCTATTGGAGACAATGTGAGTATATCATCAATCTCTGCAAAACAGCTACTGTAATCTTGATTATTAATTTGATTCATTGGGCAGTCCTGCTTCTTGCGCTTCCATAAACACTCATTAGCTTCCCACTTGTTATGTTCTGTGGGTGTTAATGTGTTTTTCAGGTGGTCATTGGAGATAAGGTTGTGTTAAACCCCGTCAATGCTGGACAGCCTCTTCATGCCAGTAGCCATCAACTTGTTGATAATCCAGGATGCAATGAGGTAAAATACACATATACACAAATGGCTATATTAACAAAGTAATACTAGTGTATTGCATACTGTACAATATGCACTGCATATCCTGACAGTATCCCATTAATCCACTGCACGTTTAATTTTGTCAGTGATCCAGTTATCTTAGGGTTATATTTTTTAAACTGTAGCTTTTATTGCTTCTGCACAGTATACATACTGCATACTAAAAAAAAGATAAAAACTAATTTGTTCTAGTTTAATTTAATGCTTGTTTTATTGCTGTGCTTAGGCTCTATAGGTTGAGGTTGACCATCACTGCTCTGTTCCATTCTATTTCTCTCTCTCAGGTGAATTCAGTGAACTGCACCACCAGTTGGAAAATTGTTCTTTTCATGAAATGGAGTGACA
>JAUCMS010000105.1:14509105-14521526 GCA_032357445.1 Enteromius radiatus
CAAAAAAGGTATTTTTATAGCTTCCAGTTCATCTGCAATAAAGTAGGCAAACGCCACGTGATCTGCCATGTTTGAGGCGCGAGACAGAACAGTTAACATTTTGTGTTCATTTAAAACTTGAAGGGGCTGATCTCTTATTTGCAAAGTTTACAGTAGTTATAGTAGTAATAGTGGACTGTATTTAGACATTTCCATTTTATTTATTCAAATTTGATCTAAAGTATATGTCTAATACTTTAAATATGTTTTGTTTTCTATCAAAATGTTCTTGTGTGATAACAATGCTCTTGTGTGGAAGTGTTTGTAGTAAAAGGTGTTTTGCACAGAAATTCATTGCAGCCGGCTTTGTTTTTGATGTTTATTTGTGAGTAGGTATTGTATGAATAACAATTCAATGTAGCTTTACACATACACACACTTTGTACTAAAGGTAAATCCAAAATAGTGATGTCACTGTCTAAGCAGAGGGATGATGTGCAACCCTACGGAATATAGTCCACACATGACAAATGAGGTAATAATCAATATTTCAGAATAATTCAAACTCAGATATTGGTGTGTGATATCTGAGTTTTAATTATTTGACTACAAATCTCACCTCATCATTCCTCCCAGTGATTATTTCCAGGATAAACTGAGATGCCCCCAAACTGGCTTCTTAAAACTGACTAAATATTTAAAAAGAGCCAAAGAGCCGTTCTTTTGAAAAAAAGAGACCTCAAAGAGCCATAAATCCCATCACTAATTAGTAATGTTGTCGTCGCCAACAATCACGACATCACAATCACGCCCCACATTATAGACCCACCCCTGACGCTGATTAACAGGTTTCCGCGTAATGCATCGGAAATTCAAATGCAAAAGGAATTGCGATTCCATTTGAGTTTTGTCCAGATACATGCGCGACACAGAGAGAGTGAAAAAGCAGACGTGGTAATTGATTTGGCTTTTTAAATATGACAGGCTCATAACTTGTAAGACATTGGAAATGCAACTGCAAATGGACTTTGCTTTTTCATTTGAAATGTGTCAGTCAGCGGAAAAGCTAACGATAATGCAAAATTTGCAATTGCATTTGAATTATGTCACAGTTAATGCGTCCACATATGGAAAACGCAAATGCAAATGCAATTTGCAATTCCTTTAGATATCATTCCATAGAATTGGTTAAAAATCAGTAAACTTATCCTTGAAATGTGTAAAAAGAAATTATATTATAAGGTCATTTAAAAATTTATTTTTTTTTTAATCTGACTTTTCAAAGTGTATGTAAACAATATTGCTGTTGGAAAAATTATTTGACAGCACAAATGTGTTTACATCTTGTCGACTCATTTATATTAAACTGAGAAAGTATTTTAATTGCTAGGTACACACACACATACAAGCACATAACCCATTTTTCAATAAAATCCCTCAATAATAAAATCAAAGCTCATCAATGAGCAGTACTGTAATTTAGTTTAAAAATGAAGCAGCAGACAAGGATGACGCTAATGGTTACATAAAACACACGCACATAGAAACACATTAAATCATCCCTGAGGCCCTGTGACAACTGGACAATGAGACAACTATGCCTTTGCCCACAAACCACTGTATATACACACACACACACACACACACACAGAATAATCTACTCTGTGCTACTTCCCTAGACTGGGATTAGTGCGTGTGATCAATGAGCAATGGGTGAGGACTCAATCCTAATCCAGAGATTTAGACACAGATTATAATCAGTTCACATCACATGATTCAGTTTAAAGTTTAATATATTTTAAACCCTGCCTCAATCTGCCCTCACATAATCTGTGGTATACACTGTTATTTTTCTCTATATATTTTCACTGTTTCCAATCAGCATAAAAAATACATTCATAGGTCCCACTAAACATAACTTGAGATTTAAAAATAATCCTCTTTGATTCAGAAAGTTCAGTTTCTTTCATGGCAGTGAGCAATTAGAAGTCTGTCACCAAAACTGAACTTGACAGGACTGGACAAATGATTGGGTTTCGGGCTAGGCTTGAGAACATTTTGCATTTGCTTGAAATTTTCTTCTTATAATACATTAAACAATATTATTATAATATATTTAGCATTTACCTTATATAAATTATTTCAAAAAGAAGCCAAAGCACCAAACGTTTAAACAGCACTGCATAGACTGTAATCTTTACTGGATTTCCAGCTCCAGTCAAGGTTTGAAGTTTTCCACTCCCCACTAACCTCCCTCAGAGCAAAAGAAAACACAGATGCGTTCCTATCTCCAGGCAAAGATCACACAGCTCTGGCCTGGAACGCCACAAGCAAAGATGAACAGAGTAATACAAACAGTGAAATGTCACAAAAAATATTCTTTTTGGAATGCAGAACTAAATGTTGAGTAAAAATATTTCTGTGTCAGGTCAAGGTCAATCTTACAATTGGATGAGAAGAGGATAGGATTTGACCTAATACTCATGTATACATTTAAAAATCCTTCAACCAGCTGATGATGTTAAATGTGCTGATTATATTCTTGGATCCAAATACAAAGGATGTGACACCTCTGATGATGGCGCATTACTTTGATTATGATTATGAGGGCAGGCGACCATGTCTAAATGTTATTGTGAAACATTTTGAGTCAAGGTCTTTGGTGTTCTTCGGTTCTGCCAGACCATAATCCACAGACAATGAGAAATTAGGCCATTGAGCATTAGCTAGTGTGCATGACTGACAGCAAGGGGCTTTTTTGGTAAGGGTCATGGTGTATGCCCGCATTTGTGTGTTATGTTACTGGATATCAACCTGGCACCCACTGAGGGGTTCACACACTGCTGTGGGCCCAGACAATGCAATCTGGCATGGATGGAAACCATCTTATGCAACCAGGAAAGGTCAACATGGACAAAGCCAGATCTTCTTACACCAGCTATTCCTGCACGGCATTCATCCGTGAATCTGTCTGAAACATTAAAGATAATAAGTCACTTCTGTTGACTGGGTTTGTGAATTTGAAAGATGACGAGACACTTTATGTAACATCAACTGACAGACAGAAAAACCTGAGGAGATATTTAGAAAAACACCTACACAAAAATAAAGAAGCAGATTGACATATAAACAGTCATTTGCATAATTTGCAGATACAGGCTAATTGCAGGCACCTATGAAAAATGCAATGAAATACAGTATCAATGTCACAAGGACACGATAAAACTAGACATTTTATGCCCATGCACATGTTGTTGTAATTTGTTGTCAATTTCTAAAGTGAAAATAGTACATTGTTACGTGGTTGCTTAAGTTTTAAACATAATTTTTTTAATTATGCCACCAATAAACCTATAATTATTCAATTGTTATGGTATGCTAAATAATTTAATTCACCCTTCCCACAATTTTTTTAAATGTTACTTCTAGATCTGGAAATGTCATGTACATGAACATTTTTCTAAGCTCAATAAAAAATGTGGGCAAAAATAATTGACCAAAATCCTTATCCCTAATCTTTTTCCAGTTCACCACAAACAAATGGAGAAATTAGAAATATTTTTGGGGACAATGGGGGCCCTTGGAGTCAAAAGGATTTAGAACCACATGAATATGCATAATTATATACCCTCTATATAATATCAAATTAAGCATCAAAAATGGCTGCTTCCTCACCACTTTATATATATATATATATATATATATATATATATATATATATATAAATATAAAACACTTGACACTTGTCATTAACTTGTAATGCTGAGATTACCTGAGTTTGACAGCGAGCGACATAGACACCTATCATTGTGTGTGTGTTCGTGCTGAATTACATGACCCAGACGGTGTTAAAATTATTAATGTGGATGATGACCTACATTTCCTGCCAATGATTTTCAATAAACGTGTGTCTATTGGACAGAAAGAACACACTGGCTTAACAGAGTCACACCTCTCCTGTGGTAAAATATAGACATGTTGATTGTGTGATAAGGTGAGAGGAGGGTACTGACCCTCTGAAATTACCCACATACTCTCACATTGACACAAACAAGTCAGACTCAAGACACTGCTACCAGTGTTTATGCCCTCTTTCTCTACACCCAGACACATTTGAGAGTCAGAGTTCTCTTTGACAGTAATGGTTAGAGCCTCAGTAGTCCAAAAAGTAATATTTGTTTCTGTTAAATCATCTAAAGTAATGAACAGCACTTTTGACATGTTTACAATAATGTAAACCAACAAGAGATGAAGACTGCAGTCGATGGCTAAGCAAAATCTATTTTATTCTATGTAAGGGTGGTGTTTCTCCATAATTAGATCACATAACAGTTTCATTTTTGTAACTTTATTTCGGTAACCCCCAATGACGAGACACTTTCAGTTGCAGAATAAATGATCCTCATTCCCTCATATTTCTATAAAAGTAAGTTTTGTGTGGTATTTCATCTTAAAGACCACTATCGCTTCACTCAAAGAAAAAAAAGCACCTTTAATCCATACCAGATAGACCAGATCATCTACATGTGGAAAGTCCAAATCTAACAGAAAATAAAAGATGAGCAACATTTACTATCCATAAACACCTGCACACACATTGTTATTTGGACATTTGAAGTGTTTTACAAACATAAATAAAAAATAGTTGTCAAAATACAGACATCTTGCGTCATGGAAACAGATGTGACTGATTCCATGACAAAGAAATGTGTCACACACACAAAACACACTTTTTGAGCTACACACACACACACACACACTACGGTTTCTGACAAAAATAACAGTATTTTCCAGATGAAATGTGATGAATGAGCATGAAAACGTTTGTTGCTTTAGCAATGAACTGTAAAATACTGTATTTACACTCATCATGTCCACTATTTACATACAACACAGCGTGTAAGCATGTGCTTCTTTTGGACAAAAACAAAGTATTGCATTTCAACATAAAAACAAAGATCAGCGATAAAGAGTGTGAAGGAGAAAGAGAGAGTGAAACACATTTCATTTTGTTTTCAAATGCATTATAGGATTTAAGACTCAGAAATGGACAGTTTATGACAGACATTACAATAAAAGGTCAAGTCAGGCTGGATCAGACGCACGCCTCTGCCAAACATTGAAACATTCAGTTTACATAAATACTTTAGGCACAAAATTCTCAGACATTCAGACTGTTGAAGCTTCTGACCCAAAAGCCTGAACTGTGTGCAGCCTAGTTTTAAATATTAAAGATGTTTATTAGGGAACAATCATACCAAGTACATAGTTTAATCACTGAACTTTGTTTCAGTTATGAAAAAACAGGGAGTGGCAGAATAGTTTCCATATTCCTGTTTATGACAGTTGTAATTCCTTCATCTCTATCATAAATGTAAATTCATATTACCATTTCTTTGCACTAAAGTTTTTTTTTTTTTTATGACACTGCCATTAAACGAAGTCATTGGTGATTTAAATTCATCCAGGTATGTTAGAAAAAACAGGTGTACCGCACCTAGGATCAAGTTGTCCTGTTCAGATAAAAAAGAAATAATATAATGTACAAAACAGGTTTTGATTTTCTAACAAGTTTGCACATACAGTAGCTTATCTAAATGTATTGCATGAGATGTTGTGATCAATCTGTGTTGATGCACATCAAAAAGCCATTGTTGTGTCTGGCTTCTGACCCATTTCCAAGTCCTTCTGCATGAATGCATTTAGCTTCATCTTTAAAAACTCACAGTAGAGATACCGATGATAAAGTTGGAGGCAGATTTTGACCTCTGTATGTCTGCAGGGAAAGAGTATTAAGCATGAAGCCAGCATGCCCATGTGTCTCAATGCTAGTGAATTGTGCTCAGTAGTACGGCAAGATGGTGCAATGTCAATGCACTGTGGTGACATTTCTGACAAGGTTCTATAAATACACCCCCCAACCTCATATATCCCCAAGACACTGTTGACATACTTTCCCACACGCAGAGACAAACAAATCCACCAACTCGCTCTGCACAATATCAGACTTTCTCGTTCACACAAACATTTATTTTATATCATTGTGACTGCCATTAAATTTCAAGTTATTATCTATTCCTTAACGCAACATCTAACTTTAAACATAACCCACTTATTATTATCTATAAACCATTTTCTGCTTTGTTTGTCTTCACAATAGCTGGTACCCAAATCAAAGTAATTGCTTTTTAAGGTCTGGAAAAGGTTGAGTACAGTCCTTGAAAATGATGGACCTCTGATACTTTTAATCTTGGGCTTCCAATCAACATCATCCATCAACATCGTTAACCAGACACACCCCTGCATTCCTGCCCCACTTCCAGTGAAGCTAAAGTTTACGACCATAGTTTGAGTTACAGTGGAGATTCCACACAGACCCCCGTGATGTAACAGGCTGTGATGTAGTGCTGATATATATGTGTGTATGTAAATGACACAGCACCCCAATTCACTGGAAACTTGTGGAAATCTTTTCAATGTCTCCCTGAAAACTTTTCAACAGTAGTTCTACAGTGAGTAAACAGGAGCTGCTTTTAGTGCGACAATGGAGCCTGACTATTGCATTTTGGGATTGTGGTATCTAGTGTAGTTTAGCTGGTTAAATACTTAAGATAATAAACTACCCAAAGTTAATAAATAATAAATAAACTACCTAAAGTTCCCTTTATAAAGGCTTCAAAAAATTGACAATCAGAAAACGATTAATGGTTGTAAATTACTGTACCATATGCATTAAAAATAATGTTAAAGATGACAAATACTACTCTGTAATAGCAGACCTATTCTATGATTACATAAAAAAATTAAGACTATTAAGTTTCACCATTTGCATAATCACAAACAAATACTGAAAAATAAATCAGTTAAATTTGGACCAAATTCATTCCAGATTAGGGGTTTTGAACAACATCTCTCTCTGCATTCTCTATCTGCATGTCTACAATAAGGTTCACAAGTTCTCAAACTATTTTTTGGGATTTGCTGTGTAACATTTTCAGGCTTACTGTATCCATTCCATTCCTCTTGGACTGTAGATTATCCCTCTGGTCACACTGCCCTCCCACTCTCTCTTTGGAACTGTACTTTAATTGAATCCATACGGCCTGAAGGTACTAAATAAAAATAAGCACGTGGATCAGAAGGGCTCACGTGGAACCTCTGCAGAGAATCCTGGCCTGCCAAAAACCAGATCACATTCACTAATACACATATGCACACACTAATACACACCAAGTGATAACAGATGGAGACATATAAACATAGCGGCCAAAAGAATACAATCTTACCTTTACAAACAAACTGATGTAAACCATCTATTATGCAGAAATTCATGCTAATTTACCAAAGACATCCCGTTAATGCACAAAAGAACAGATAATATTAAAATTGTATATATAATAAAAAGGATGGAGTAATTTTATTTATTTTTTTACCTGTACTTGCAATAAGCATCCTAAGTGCATATGCTCTTGTTGTTAAATAATAAATAATGTATGTGGGTGGCTAAACAATGAATGAATACATTTTTCAGTGTTTTTTTTATCCTGTTACATACTAGGTTACAATTTTATCATATAGTGCCACATTACAAATATTGTTATATAGATTTTATGATGTTAATTTTATATACATTTTTATGAAATATGGCCAAACTGTGGCCTACTGAAATCATAAAAATATTGAGCTTTGAACTACGACGATCTTAAAGAAAAACACTAAATATAAAACACTATATTATGGTAAAAATAGGTCAAATGTACGTTAAAAATGCCAAGCATAAACATATGCACACATCAACATATGCAGTTATGTTTAGATGATAAACAAAAAAATACATTTATGAAGCAGATAAAATCAAACAACACAGAAAGCATTTGAAGACCAATTTAAATGCACATAGAAACCAAGCAAGATTTTCCTGAAGAAAAACCCCAAAGCAAAACAAAACCTGTCAGATACAATATATCAATTTCTGAGAACATAAAGGAGTGAGCCAAAGTTTATAAACACGCTCTCTGATTGGCAGTAAGTTCAGTGAGTGCATAACCAGCAGATGTTTGAGGTTCTCAATGTTCCTGGACCTCTAGGAGTTCCCAAGATAAAGGCATGTCTACACTTGTGGCTTTGTGTGTACTGTACATATGTTTGTGTTATCTTGCAGCTGCGAATGCCAAAAGCAAGACATTATTTATGTGAGTATTCCCATGTTATGCAAGTGGCCTCAAAAAAAATTAAGTTTACACATTTAACCACAAGCTCAGGGAGTACAAAACATTCAGGCCAAAGGCCATTGGCCACACATAAAAAAACCATACACAAATGTGCAGAGATCAGCAAACAACACAAACACAGGACAGTCAAAAACAAGTCATCTCAGAGTCAACTCCCAAATTACATTAACAAGAAAAACAGATGTGCTGTCTGCTTTCTCTAGGAACTACAACATGGCAATGGCATTTTTTGGTTAACATTAATGTTGATAAACAGACAAATAGATAAACATTTTAATTGGGAACAACTTTAAGAATCTCATAACCAAAAGGAATTTGACTGTAATTACATTATATTTATCAATAGTATTTCTATTTCGCTGCACAAACACCTTTAGTATTTTTGTTTCCAGGATATTTGACACTACCAACAAAAAATGCATACACTTTGAACTTTTAGGGACTATTCATCACAAATAGAATACACTTACATAGTTGACCACAGGCCCAAACTATTACTGAGTCATGTAGCATTGACGTTCTTGGCATTTCAGTATTTCATTTAAATACCTGCAGTTAGAGGCTTTCGTCATATACATTATTTAAAAACTACATAGAGCATATTTTGAACCAGAAGCCATTTATATTAGAAGCATGTCAAGGCCATATTTGGAGGTTTGGGCCCACCAGAGCAAAGATAGCCTGACTGACTGGGGCTTTGGATTACAGCGTGAAGCTAGAGAGAGTTCAAATCAGGAGAGACTACAACTGCTGAGAACTGCTCTCCAAAGTAACAAAAACACAGGAGTCCCAAATCTCAAAAGAGGTTTACCAACTGCAGCAACCTCAATGGAAGCAGTGTGTGATAGCACCTCATGAGCCAAACAGTTGCCATAGTACATAATGGCTAGTTCAATAAAGCACTGTGACTAAGCACATCTACTGTAACAATAAGGAAACATCTTAAAAAAAAAACAAGAGGCAAGGCTCATTTAAAAATATTGTTGGCAATGCGCAGGCAAATCTGAACTGTTGTTTAGCACTGCTTATCACGTGTTGGATGAGAAACGAAACACTAACCTTTGACAAAGATGAGATGCTTCTTTTGGTAAAGAAGAACTTGCTTGCACTTTTGAAAAGCCAGAAGTAAACGTCAGTTCTGTACAGCAGGATGATTTTTATCTTGCCTTAATCTTGATTTAATTTGATTTAAAAAAGCACCTGTAGCAAGACCTTTTTTCTTTACACCAAATTTAAAAACAAATGAATGAATATGAATAAATGAATTAATGAATAAAATTTAGATGAATAAAAATTTGAAATCGTTATAGGAATTGGCCAAGTTGCTGTCACGCTCAGTCAAGCACAGAGACAGAGGTGGTACGTTTTCAAAGGTGAGCATATTTATTTTCAGAAAGTAACACACAAGCTTAGAAGTTCAGTGCAGGTAAGTGGGTTAAGGTGAGTAACTCAGGTAAGTATCTTCAAAGGGGTATAGTCCACAGTTCGATTTAGGAGAGAGCACAGATATACTCAGTCTTTTTGGCAGGTAAGTAGGACACAGGCTGACGGGAATCCTCCTATCAGAGTGTGCAGGAATATCACAAGCAGGTAGGTAGGTAGGTATCTGAACGCAAGTTCCAGGTAACCTCAGGGAAATTACCTCGAGCTCAGCCAACGACTGTTTGGCTGAGCCTGGTTTTATGGTGCTGTGGTGATTGGAGGCAGGTGTTAATAGTCAGGTGATTGTGAGCAGACAATGTGATCTGATCCGGGATCAGGTGAGTGTGGTGTTGGTGAGATTGATCCGGGAACAGGTGAGTGTGACGGTGTGACAGTTGCTTATAAAAAAATAAATAAATAAAATCGTATCGGAATTGGTCATGAAAAAATTATTAATACATTTGTTATTATATTCAAAACTAGTGTTCAAATTGGGATCTTTAATAGTTTTGTTTTGTTCTTCTGCTCAGCAATGCTGCATTTATTTGTACAATAAAAAAATACAAAAACATTTATTATTATTAACATTATTTTAAATAAGGTTTTTTGAATGTGAACAAATAGTGATGAAGTTTAATTGATTGCTGTGATCAAAGCTGAATTTTTTGCATCATTACTCCAGTCTTCAGCATCACAAATCATTCTAATATGCTTCTCTGCTGCTCAAAGTGTTCAGTTTTTGTTCATTTTTTACAAAAAAACACATTTTGGTTGTTTAAATTAAGAAATAGTGGGGGAAAAATTTACAAAACACATGGGAGGGAAATAAAGTCAAAAACTATGTTTGGTCACCTTCACAATTGTGCTGATGTACTGAATATGGATGTAATTCAGTTGCAGATCTACAAAAGGTCTGCCAAAATATTTGTTCAAAAAGAAGCCAACATTTGTATGTCACCAAGTGCATGAGTTTCATCAGAGTTTACCATTAACAAACCACAGTGGTCATTGTTTGACATCAAGGCGCTGTATTAAACCACAGTGCAATGCTTTTAAGGAAACAGTATTTTAAACTGGAATGAAAGCTGAGAGTCTCTGACACCCAACAGGAGTGATCAGAGCGTCTGAGCCAGACATTTTCTTAGCTCATACCATCGCCACCACATTCCTCCACTACTTAGAAGCACCCAATCATCACAGTAATGTCAAGGAGAAAGCAGGGATGATGAATCAGCAAACACATGCTCAGATGCACACACACAAGCCCTTCAAACTGAAGTTCAGATGGTAAATAGGGAGCCATAAATAGCTTCAAACTAGTCACCCCACAGCTTTATCGCTCTTTCAGTACATATATCTCTGATCCCCTTAGTTTTTCACCTACACTCTTTCACAAACAAATTATTAGACACCCTTTCAATCACCAATCAATGACTCGTATTCATCAACATGGCCAAGAGAACCCCCAGGATTACAGCTAATAATACAAACAACCAGACCCACAGTGTATGTATTTTCTGCACTACTGTCGTCACCGTCTTAGCTTTTACCCTGGGTTGTATAACATCTTCATAAGAACAACAGAAACAACATTTTTTTTTTTTTTTTTTTACAAAAGGGACTAATGCCAGAAAAAGGGCCAAGTACATGAGAAGCCTGTCAAATAATACAAAAGAATAATTATATAAATAGCACAATAACAGGAAACAACATCATAACGGGGGGAAAAAATTAATGGTATCCATCAGTTTTGCCAAATGGTTATTGACTCTGTTTATATAATTAACATCCGTTTGTGGACAGTGCTATATACAGGTAAGGTATGCATGTACAGATCCTATCTAGTGAAAAAAAGTCTATGTAACATATTAGAACTTGTGACAGTATCATATTATCAAATCATTCTTCACAACAGAATTTTATAGACAGGTCCAACTAATGCATTCACTTTCTAGAGCATGTGTGTCAAACTCAGTTCCTGAAGGCTGAGAGTTTAGATCCAACCCAAATTAAACACACCTAAACCAGCTAATCAAAGTCTTTGAGAGGGCTAGAAAGTTCCAGGCAGGTGCGTTGGAGTAATTTGGAGCTAAAGTTCACAGAATGGTGGCCCTCCAGAGCAGAGTGTGACACACATGCTTAAAATTAAGTAAACACATGACTGGCTCTTTTAACTGTAAGGTGTATCTATATTCATAATTTGAAGTGTTATGAATTTGCCCTTATTTCTGGCACGTCTGTTAGTAAATGTGAAAGGCAATCCCAAACACTCTGTCATATAGCATCTGCAGTTTCTGGTAATAACAGAAAGACACAGAAGCACAGTGAGCAAGACTGTGAGTAACAGTATCTGTAGACATTTCTAGAAGTGTCCAGTCTCACAGTTGGATGAGAAGTCTGCCTTCACTTATAGCCTATTCTCTCTCCATTTCATTGAATTTATGAATCCGATGCATTAGATTGCAGTAAACTAACAATCAGAAATACATTATTTGCATACTTTATTAGTGTTAGCCAATACAAAAACCAATTTTCATTGCAAGTTATTTTTTGCTCAGGTCCATTAAACAACAGCAAATGATACATATTTAGATTTTAATATTATTGTATTTAAAGGTGCCATAGAATGGAAAACTGAATTTACCTTGCCATGGTTGAATAACAACAGTTCAGTACATGGACATAACATACTGCGAGTCTCAAACACCATTGTTTCCTACTTCTTATAGAAATCAAGTGTTTGCAAAAGACCACTGAAAAAAGGTCAAATTCCAACACAACACAGACTG
>JAUCMS010000105.1:14535492-14549663 GCA_032357445.1 Enteromius radiatus
TAATACTAAAATAGCTTTAAAGAGTAGTATTCCAGTCCTGGCAGAGTTGAGCAGGTTATAATAAGTAATGTGGCGGACGTTTTAAAGCTTTACCAACACAGACAGACATAACATTGATCAAAAATACTCTCTTCCTGAATGAGAACATCCCACTATGCCTTAAAACACATCACCATAAAAACAATGGCGACTAACATCTGCCTGGCACTGAAACTACATTACAACTACGTTATATATTTAATTTAATTGTGTCCTGTACTCTTCTAACAACCAGAATAAAGACACACCTATGTGAATTATGCAGACACCTGATGCTGTATGTACAAGTTGGGACATTAGAGAACAGAAACTTGGAAGCAGATACCAGTCCCACGTGTCAAATTAAGGGTTCATGAGGTTCAGTGACCTCCGGAGATTATGAGTAAAAATAAATTAAGTAGCAACTTCAATAAGCAGCCGCAAAGACTTGCGGTACAGAATGTCAAATACGAAAAACTTGACTGACAAGAACGTGATGATCGATTTAACGTGAACAACATGTTTCTGTGTATTTGGTATGTGTGCAAGTGAGACTCTGTGGAGATGAAGCAGTAGCTTTGGGATTTGGCTGACGTCTTCAGCCGGTCTTCAGTTACGTGATACAAGCTTCCAAAATGAGTTTCTGTGAATCTGTGAGTCAATCATTTGACTCTAAAGACATGTTTGCATGTGTTGCACAGGTGGGTCAATTCTATTAATAGTTAAAGTATATTGACAAACTACTTATTTTGGACCAGAAACCTTTCTTGTAGAGGTTACAATTCTTTTAAACAAGAACAAAGCATTTTACAGAATTGAATCAATTCGATAATTAATCTCAACTGATTTATCATCACAAGCGTATCACAGTACATCAAAGAAAACACATCCCTGCACATAAAAGTAAAACCAGAGGTAAATAAGAACATAATTTAATTTTAAAAGTTCACCCAAAAATTTAAATTTGCTGACAATTAACTCACCCTCAGGCCATCCAAAATACAGAACAGTCTGTTTCCTTATAAGAATATATTCAGAGAAATGTACCTTTAAATTGAGCATTTTGGTATGAGCAATGTTTTATTTTTAAAACATTAACAGTGGACTTGTTTCTTGCAGACACACAGATTTTTGCTCCACATGACCTTAATTGATAGACTGGAGTTATTTTACCAACTCTAAATCTGACGGCACCCATATTCACTGCAGTGGTGAGAAAGTAATGTAACGCTGTATTTTCCGAATATGTGCGGTATTTATTTCGAAACAATTGTTAAATAAACAAAGAAACAGATACCCATAAGTGTAGACATTTGTGTTGAAAACACATTGTGTTTAAAATGCAACTTTTGAAAAAGAATGTAAAGTTTATCCTGCTAAGTTATGATAGCCTGTAACAGACCAAACATTTAGGCCAAGGCGTAGCATGTTGCGTGGTCTGCAGTGAGTTGAGCCATATTATACATAAAAACAAGTGCACTGTGTTCAAGCTGTCATACTGTAGGTACTGTACCGTTATGTCATTCTGCAGTTCAGCGACTTCCACGCTCTTCTGGTCAGCACATGTTTCTGTGGCCTCTCTCGCGTTTTCCACGAGGTAAGACTACTGAATTGTTGAACAACACCGCCCTCTGCTGCAATTACAGCAAAATCGCAGGAGCGATTAATTGCATTGACGCATAGAGCGACACCATCAGGCTATGTACTCCACGCTACATAACTGGAGAGATTTGCTGTAGCAGTACTTTTCGGATTTGCCTCTGTATAGTACTTTTCTTTACTTATTAACTGCTGACGTAAAGTTTAGTTCTCATCACCCTGAAGCGAGGAAAAAGCTTTGCCGAAACCCGGGATCGAACCAGGGACCTTTAGATCTTCAGTCTAACGCTCTCCCAACTGAGCTATTTCGGCTTGTGATGTGACGTTTTTTGCGTATATTTTCGTACCCACAGTATATGTA
This sequence comes from Enteromius radiatus, assembly GCA_032357445.1. NCBI lineage: Eukaryota > Metazoa > Chordata > Actinopteri > Cypriniformes > Cyprinidae > Enteromius > Enteromius radiatus. The sequence goes on from JAUCMS010000105.1 coordinate 14,537,471, forward strand.
CTCATGTTGCTCTTATAGAACAGTACGCAATATTATTCGATAATATGAAGTATGATAATAACTACACTATTTTCATATGTAGCGTTTTAAGTGAGTTGTTTGCTATAATCCACTCGTAATTTATTTATTTTTAGTTCAGCAAAACACCTGACTAATGATGATTGAAGAAATTATTGATAGTAATATGGATGAACGTTATATTTATGTTAGCTTATTTTGGCATTCGCACAGAAAAAGTACAAGCATTAAGCAAGGGTTATTATAATAAAATAAGGAACTATGAACAAGTGAAACCAAGAGAACTAATAAATAAACGAAGGAACGACACGAAAACTAAGAGGTCATTACGTTTACGTAGTGAATCTATGAGCAACACACACATGGGAATGTGTGCTTGTTGCCTGATTCAGTCAACATGGGATTCATCCTTCTGCTAGTTATTCCACCCACACAAATCTCTCTCTCTCTCTCTCTCTCTCTCTTCCTGTCCTCCAAGGTGACTTTCCCCTTGCAAAAGCAGATCTTCTTTGTTCTTATGCAAGTCTAGAGAAGAGATGAGTGAGGACAGAACGAAGGAACAGAAAGCAAGGCACAGTCAGTGACAAAAAGAAGAAAGATGATGACAGTGAGTGGAACAGATGAGATTAAAAAAAGATGCATGTGTGAGAGAAAGAATGGTGGGAGAGGAAGCAAGAGAGATTTTAATGAATACATGGCAGTATTTTCATGTTGCATACAGTAAGAAAAAAAATCCCACCCACCCTCTCTCTTTCTCATTTTCTCTCCTTGCTCATGAAGGCACACAAACAGAAGGCGTCCATACTAATTGACATACTTGAGTTTTCAAAATTAAAAGGAAGAGAGTGGCAGACAGAAACATAGAGGGAGATGGGAATAAGATGCTGATTATAGTACTTAATATGTAATATGTAAATGTTGATTAAGTGCATCACTTTTCCTCATTTGGAAATAAATGAACAATTCCAAATTTGAATGCTCACACAATAATTGCCTCAATTTGATACATAAGCATATGCACCCTCACTTTTGTTTTTCTGAATAATGAATTTGCTTAAACGACTTTACTCACTTAGCATATTTAGCAAAACCTCTCGTGCATTAGTGCCAACAGTATGTTTGAGCACTTACCAAAGAAATACTATGGTATTTTTGGAGTACCTTGAAATAAAGTGTACACTACTATTCTCCTTTTTTTTGTAAAATATGATAAATATAGACCCCAAACTATTGAATGGTAGTGTACATACAGGAATTTGGTAATCATCGCACCACTGCACCATAGTACTACCACAATATCTTGGGTAATTCTTACCTTCTAAAAGCACACGCTGCAAAATTGCAGTGGTAGGGTGATGCAAAATACTTGTAATTTAATTATGGACAAGTAGAAGCAAAGGTCTTATTGACCTACATTAACCTATGCAGTAAGAGTCCTTTGCATGTCTATTAAGCTTATTGCATCTACATCTGTGTGCAGGACCCTGTCCCCATTATCGGCCCTCCAATTATTAGGCTCCTGCAAATGTCAGTGTGTGTCATCAAACATTAATAAGTGTTAATACGATCAGACTTCACAAGTGGAGTGCAGCCTCTATCACCGATAATAAGGAATGCCATTCTCTACACACATATTGGCTGAACCACAACCAACTCTTTAAAGATTAATAACATTTAAGGTCTCTGAATCAGGCAGAGAGAGGGTTTGAAAGGCTACCATTTCACTGATTGAACAGGTTCTTTATTGAGCATCCCTCAGATGGCATTTGATCTTCTGTGTGAGACTGAAAACGCTGACAGAGACACAGGAGGTTCTTAATTGCCTGTTTGACTTTTATCAAGTGGGATGAAGTCAGTCAACCTTTCTCAGCATGGACTAATTGTATATATTAAAGCAGCCTGCACTTCTTAATAAATTCATGTAATGAAAAGACACTACCATTCACCATATCAGTGCAAGTGGTTCATGATGTTAATTATTCAGAACAGCAAACTTTTTTAATCAGGATGAATCAAAATACAAATTAGTTTTTGCATCTTTACTCTGGCCTAAACACCAACTTCTTTGGGAGAGAGCAGGAAAACCCAGAGTGCATTCAAAATTGCAGATCACTTTGTCTTCACTTGTGTTGAAACGATTTCATTTGCAGCAAAAAAGTAATGCAAACAGGCCAAATATGTAAATATGAAATGCAAGTTATATTAACTTCAGTATGTTTTATGTGTTGCATATTATGTTACATAAAAGCAATACTACTGCCAAAACATGATATTTTATATGCTTCTCTATAGGAGGCATGGGTTTTGACTGCTGGGGTTGGGAACAAACAAAGCAAACAAGCAAAGAGGCTGAATCCTTTTATTACTGTAATTCAGACTTATTGCTCCTCTATTGTAAAGTAATACAATACCCATCTCAAACTGAATTAATATACAGCACTGACAATATATACATATACGGGACACAAATAAAATAAATAAATGTCGACTTTGTAAAAGTTGTTTTGTCAACTGATCGAACCAGTATGCATGCCCTTGGTAGAGCCGAATTCAAATTGGCTGCAGTTTTAAACCACAGAAATATTACTGACTATTTACATCCCTGATCATATAAATTAATAAACACAATGATAAATCTATTGCCCTCTAGACTATCAGTGAGAAGGACAATGTGAAATATGTGCACATGTATGTGTACTGGTGGATAAACGGTTACTTTTTACACTACACAATGAATGCCAATAAGTTGGTATTAATTATATGGAAATCATGCAATGCATAACCTGGATTTGGAATTTATTGCACATGGCCTCTGGCAGACTCACACCTGTAGGTTCGCTCTCTCTCAATCTCGCTCTTTTCCCTCTAGCACCATGGGAATGTTTGTGCTCTACTGGTTAATTAGACAGTGCCCTGTTGACCTCAGAGTTCAGTGTGCTTTAGAAACCCTGTGCTGATTAGTTGCCAATGATACTACACACTCATGGACAATAGAGACCTACCGGCGTCTTTTAATTTCCTTTATAGAGGTAAGCGAGTCACACATATCATCTAACACATCTAACACATTAATGGTTTCCTGCACACACCTTTTACCTACAGTCATAAATAGGCCCAGGCGGAATCTGCTGACTTTCTCTTTTTCTATACCATTTTCTGCACAGATTTGTGGAGGAAATCTGAGAAATGGATTTAAACAGGGCCGTAACCACAAGCCCCCTCTGAAATCAGATATGGCCAAATTGCCAACTGGAGTATTTTATATCCTTGATGCTGTTTTGCTGCGCTCCATTACACACTTCCATTTGTTGGTAGGATGACAAAAAGTTACTAGTCTACTATTTTTAGACTAGTCTGCCTCAGGGGACTAACGACACTCCTTAGTGTCAAAATAATTGAGATGCCCATCAAATCAAAGAAGGCTTTGTTGTTAAAAGAAGACAAGTGCGGTGAAAGAGTATAAAGATATATAAAGTCAAACAAATAATTAACAACTATCATGACAAAACTTTTGAATTGAACATATGGGCCTGTTTACCTTATTCATGAATCATATTTACCTGATTCATGTTAATCGTAAATGAATGTGGCAAGACAAGAAACATTAACAGAGCTGTTTTCAGCATATTGAGCAATATGTTTTAGCAAATTAGAAGCAAAATTTTACAATTTTTACATTTTGCCAAAATTAGTGGCGAATTTGTAAATCTTTGTTTCCGCATGAATTTGTGTGTAAACAACAGTGCATATGTGCATTATTTGAAAGCTTAAAAGGCTTGCGTGCTTTTCTGTGCCTGGGCCTTTAAAGAATGTGTGCCTTTCTATCTTTTTCTTTGTTCCCTTAAGTCTCTTAAAATGTTCAAAATATGGTTACGGCTTAGGATTTAAACATGGTGAAATCTGTTAAATGAAGCTGAACCTACACATATTAGCAGCTGAGAGCATAATTAAATTATCCAAAACAATTAAGAAGAAAAACAAGAAAATTACAGACGTACACAAGTGAATGCGAACTCAGATTCCGTGTGAGCCTAGTTATAAGTCACAGACACACAAACACTCACTCTCTAACAGCCTCTGTCAGGCAGCGGTCAGTGGCATCGCTGCAATCTGCCCTGTGCTTGCGGCGGATCCTGTTATTAGGGCGAATGCGAGTCTGCGTGTTTTGTGGCCTCAGCCTGCGCAGACGGGTATGCAGGACTTTGCGCAGTTTTTGCCGCGTGAACGCGTAGAGCAGCGGATGTAACACTACCGTCCAATAAGCGAGCACCAGGAAGCAGAGTCTTAGGCGTTCCAGCCAATCAGATGGCCCGATGGCCAGCATGAGAAGGGGCATGATGGAGAGAGGCGCCCAGCATAGCAGAAACGAGAGGATTATGATGACAGACATGCGAAAGACACGCCTTTGGCGTTCTCGCCGATCTCGATGGCGCCGAACCGCTCTGCGCAGAGCCAAAATGGCCGATACTGATGCTCCCACACCCATGCTGGGTGGCCCCTGGACAGGGGCGGGGCTTAGCTGAGTGGTTACTGTGGATACAGTGGGCATGGGGCTCAAAGGCGTGGCCACTGATGATGTAGCAGGGGTGGGGATGTGAGGGCTAGTTATGATGGATACAGATGGGGCGGGGCTCAAAGGCGTGGTTACCATTGAAGCAGTGGGGGTGGGGCTTAAAGGCGAGGTTATCACAGATACAGTAGGGGTGGGGCTAAGAGGCGTGTTGAGCGAGGGAGTGTTTGTCTCAGTGTTGATGGTTACTGTTGTAACTGTATCTGATGCGATAAGCGGCCCGGTTGAAAGCGGAGGTGGGGAGGTTGGTGTGTTTCTCGTCGTGTGATCCGGCGACCTCGTTGACTTTTTACGCCGCAACCAGAGGCGATGCACAGGCCGTTTGCTGTCTCGATGCGGCCTGGATGTGCGTCCGATGCGGATGCGCAGTGCCTGAAGAATTCGTGAGTATGTAAACAACATCACAGCAAGAGAGCACAGGAACACAGGAACTTGTAGCAACAGATGTGCCTGTAGAGTTCCTCCCCACTCTGAACAAAGCACAGTGCTATTGGAGTGCACAAACACGCCCTCACCTTGCCCTGAAACAAACCCCGCCTCCACGAACGGTAGGAGGGGCACAGCTAAAGAAACCGCCCATACTCCAACAAGTAACATGGTGGCCCTTCGAGGCGTCAGTAGGCGATTGGCTGGCCGGACACTGATATCATAGCGATCTAAGCTGATGAGCAGCAGGTTAAGTGCGGTGCCCACGCTGGCGAAGCTGGCTGCTGATTCGTGGAGACAACAGAGAAGGGCGTGGTGAGGAACCGAGGCTCCGCCTAGAATGAGGAGCGTGGCAGTGATCGGCAGGCAGAGGAGACAGAGCAGCAGGTCAAGGGTATGCAGACTGAGCGTGACGGCATGACTGACGGACTCCAACAGGCTGCAGTGGCCACAGTATAACACCAGCACGGTCAGATTGCCACCCACTCCCAGGAGCAGCTCCAGCAGCAGCACAGCACTCACTGTAGCCCGGAAGCCAAGCCACGTTCCCTCCTGCTGAGCGAGTCCGGCCCCCACGCTATCTTCAGCCTGTAAGAGGGACAAACCATGGCCCCCAGTGAAGCTGCCATCTGTCTCCATGGACACCATCGCCACGTGCCTTCAGGCATAGTAACGCCAGCCACTCCTACTGGCCATGCTCCACCTACTCAGGTGTTTTCTTGGGGCGTTGATGAATGATTGACAGATCTATGATGGGAAGACAAAAACAGAATGAAACACGTTTTTTAATGAACACACCAAAATGTGCAGTATTTACTGGACCATGGCAGTAGAAGTAGATTCACTTTGACTCCTTTTCCACTGACAGGGTGCCAGGCTTTTCTTATATATTATCTTTATTAAGTAGTAAATACATATACATTTAAAATGGCATCGCTCTATTTATCTGTCTGTCTGTTCATATTTAAGTATTTACGGTATTGGTATTTATTTTTAGTGTTATCTCTCTTTCTCTCTCCCTCTCTATAAATGTACTGTATATATATTTAAAGCTTTTTCTTGTTTTATTTGAAATGTATTGTCATAGCATGATAATATATCAATATCTGCCAGTCTGGATTTTAATGTTGGTGCATCCCTAGTATCATAGTTACATCATCTTCTCTCATTCAAGAGCAGACACAGGCTGGGACTAAGAGAGATTCACAGATGCAACCAACCGAGCGCTGGCATCATTTTGGTAGAAGAGGGGTATAACTTGTCCTTCTGAAAACTAATAAGGTATTGATCTAGCAAGACAGGACAATAAAGATGAGTATGAGTATGACGATTACTGAAACCTTGATAAATTTGGCTAGGAAAACAATAGTGTACACAGCGCACTGCTCAAAGTCTGATTTAACATATTATTTTTCTAATAAACTCAAAATCTAAAATACATGTCATTAAAACAAGCAGCTCTCAAATTACAGGCTGCGCAATAACAGCAGCATGTCATTCCAAAAAAAATCATAAATATATAAATAAATAAATGAGTTCGACTTGAGACTGATCCCATTTCTAGGATGGTTGTTACTATGGCAACTGTTTTACAGTTTAAGAGTGGTCAAAATACAAAATTTGAGACTTTCTGCATCCTTGGCTGCTTAAGTGGGACTCAGACTCTGCCTTTTGAGCACATCTGTGATAATGACCGCAGGAAGAAAGTTTTGATGTTTAACACAATGAGACTGCAGACGGGGGGAGGGCAATACGGTTGGCATGCCAATGCACCCATGCCATGCTGATAATGAAAAGAGGTCACTGCAGTGGAACTTTTGAGTGACAGTGGAAGACATAGATTTAGGGTTCGGGGTTCTGTGGTAGTACGAATAACTGAAGCTTGACATCTTATGCTCACAGAAGTGAGACTGAGGCAAAAATAAGCAAGACTGACTTTTGTCAGAGATGGCAGATCACGGTGTTGCATTGTAAAAAACTAAGGAGTAGTGAAAGTGGGAGAGAGAGAGAGAGAGAATGAGAGATGAGTAGGAGGTGCAGGTGCACAGTGTGTTGTGAAATCGCTGGAGGAGTTTGTTTCTACCTCCTACCCTCTATCCATCACTGTGCTATGCTTGAGATCCATCCATCTTTCTTTAGACTAACCACGCTGTCTCAGCTCTTTCTGCCATTTATCAGACTCTATTTCATTATTGTTGTTTTCCAAGCCAATTTGGTCTGTCCACGCTGGTTTGTAGCCTGCCTGTTAAAGAAATAATTCACCCGAAAATGAAAACTTATTATTTATTCGCCCAACAGAATGTTCTGTGGAACGCAAAATATGTTCTTCATGGAGCTTTTTTCCATAGTTACAGATTACAGTCAAGCTCCAAAAGGAAAAGAATACTATAAAAGTGGTCCATGTGAATCGTTCTCTGTATTTCAAGAATTCTAAAGTTGTGGCTTTGTGTTCAGAATTTAAATGTAAGCTAATGTAAATGTAAGCAAAAGTAAATTGAGATATTATCAAGATATATTTTTAAGTTGTTTTTATTTTTGTACTTTATGTTTTTAAATTAATGTTAATGATTTTTTAAATGGTTTAATTTGTCATTTTTATTATTATTATATATATTTTTATTTTTTAAATATGCCTAGTTTCTATTAATTTTTACTTCAGTTTTAGTTATTTTAGTACATCAAGTTAAACTAAAGAAATGTTGCTTAACTGAAATAAAAATGTTCAATTTTCTTTCTGACTTTCTTTTTTATTTGACAGAAGGAAACTGTTTTCTATAGTTTTAGATTAGGTTAACTATTCTTTATCTATCAAACCTGTTTTCCTAAAATAAAAATAAAAAAAATAAATACAATATATATATATATATATATGTGTGTGTGTGTGTGTGTGTGTGCACCTGGTATTTATCACCTTATGGGGACCAATTGACCCCACAAAGATAGGAATACCAGTAAATTTTTACCTTTTAGGGACATTTGTTACAGTAGGTCCCCATGAGGAAACAAGCTTACAAATCACACAGAATGAAGTTTTTTGAAAATCTAAAAAAAGCACAGTTTCCTGTAAGAGGTAGGTTTAGGTGTAGGGTCGGTGTAGGACAATACCACATACAGTCTTTACAGTATAAACACCATTACACCTATGGAATGTCCCCATAAAACATGTAAACCCAACATGTGTGTGTACATAAATTACATGACATGTGTAAACAGTCACAAAATGTTCCTATTCCTTGTGCAATAGCAGAGATATTCAAGCCACACATTTATGCAACAAACTGAACATATGCATGTGATAATGAATCTGGTGGCTTGTCTCTGTGGACAAAAGGGTCCTACAGTAGCATGGAGTCAAAATTGATTTATAATGAGTTATATTAATAGTGGAATGAATATGCAAATCTATTAAATTTGTTTACAGACTATTTGGAAATGAGAGAGCGTGACAACACGTGAAACTACAGTCACTACAGAGGGAAGAACCAAAATAACTCCACATCTAGAAGGAGCTAAAATAGCTGGTGATCTAGATTCCTTTTTTCTTTTTATACACATTTTTAACACATCAGGGCCCCTTCTATACCTGCACCTCACTCCATTGTTCCTCACTGTTGCTACTTGTCCTAAAGCTGTAGCCTTTAATCTTATTAGAAATGTACACACACCATCTCATGTATCCTCTTCTCTTCCTTTCCTTCCTTCAGCTGGCATCTTGCTGCCTGATCTGAAGTGCATCTGAAAAATCCTTTGACTGTAATCAGTGAGAATGTGCGTGCATGTGGGAGCAAGATGATGATGATGATGGGTGTGATGAATGTCAAATGATTGACGCAGGCGTATTTAACTTTTTCCCCCTGAATAATTTGCTGGAGTCACGTGTCTCTGAGCATGTGCATGTGTCCAGTTGTGTTTGAAAGCATCAATGTGAGAGGATGATGCCCTGATGCAAATTGAACTGCCATAATAAGCAACTCATAAGCCCAAGAGTCCATTGTGAACAATAATGAAAAAACATGAATTTGCAATATAGCTATTTAAATGACATCTTGAATTTCACAGACACGGGCTGACCGCAGATTACAGGCAACACATGGATTTGCTCGGTAAACAATTCGTCCGTAGTGGCGACATACCCCGCATTTGACATTGCTGCCAATTGTTTTGCAGTGTAAGGAATATTAGTAGTCGAGTCCAGATCAAACGACACTGATGATTGTCTCTTGTCATTTTTATTCCCAGGCGCGCGTTGCCAAAATGTACCAGTTAAACAGCGGAAAACGAAGGAAGAGTAAAATGGAACCGAATGGCAATTAAGTGAAAAGATCAATAGCCTCGTGAGTAGTGTGAAGATGCATCAAGGAGGTTTTTTACTCACCTTGCCCCGCGCGCCGGGAATCCCCGCTACATTCCACTGCGGTCCGTTCAGCGCGCGCTACTCTCTCTCTCTCTCACACTCACTCTACTAGAGCGCCAGATTCCGTGGGGCTTCAGGACAGTCCGCTGTCAGGTACGTGCCCGGAATAAATGTCGCACCTTCAGTGGTGCTAAACGGTGATAGAAATCGCCGCTGTGCTACTGTGAGTACCCATGAGTGCCGCTATCCTGTGTACTAGACGTACTGAACCCGCTCCCTCTGCGCTAACGCGCATACATACACGCGCATCCACGCTGTCTGCAGTCCTTACAAACCAATTTATAAGATACGGTTTCTGTGTGGACAACAATGTATTATTTTTTTCCCCTTGTTTTATTTCTTTATTTTATCAGAAACATTCGATACAGGTTGTAAACATTAGCCTATGTAAATAAGAACACTGTAAAAATATTTTCGAAGTTGTAGTCTAAATAAAACAAAGATTAAGCTATTGGAGTACGTCTTTACAAGAAAATAGGCCTACTACTTCAGTCTTTCTACTTAAAAATTCTGCTATTATTTGTGAAATTTAAACAGATAGGCCTACCAAATTTGATAGTATTTTATAGTAGCCATTTAATTTGCCCTTTATACTGTAGGTGATTCTTTCCAATACAATGCATAGTGCTCGATCTTTCACCCAATGATCAGTGGATGGACCTTCTGTTCTTCCATCAGAATGCTAAACATCTTGCAATAGCTAAACAATATATCAGTCATTTTAGTGTGATAACTTGGTAACGATAAACTCATACACACATTTCACTGGAATTGATTTTAAAATTATTAAGGAAAATTGTGTTTTCACTTAATCACCTTATATTTTTGCCATTTGAAACATATCTGGGATGTTTGGGTTCAACTTATTTAACTTTTCAGGGGTGAAACACATTATTGAATCAACTTTTTGAATTGAAATTCTGGACTTTAACACATATCTGCCTCCATTCTAAATCATATTGCAAATCCCTACCCATAGCAACTCTATTGGATTCAGATGATTCTTTAGAGATGTTAACAAATTAGCAATAAAGCACAAAAATTTGATTAGTACTATGATTCTTATAATACATAAGCTTTTGTAGTTCTATTTGTAAAGGTCTAGATAGTGAATAATTTAGCTTTACATTGATATAGCTGTGAATTTGTAAATATTTAATAGGACTTTAAAAGACATCAATATATCTCACTTAAATAAATTAGCAATCTCAAAATTCTTTAAATGAAAATGATTTCTACACCAGTTTTGGTGCACACGTTTCCCCTATATGAACTGCTCAGCACAATAATGAAAGGGCAAAGAAATTGCTTTTCAATGTCAAAATCAATGTCATCTTGTCAAATGCAATTAACATACACCTTCCTTCCCAAGGATATTTAGTAGATATGTAAAGGGCAATTTAAAAGGCATATGTAATGATCTGAGAGAATGAGGAATGCATCCACACGAAAGCTAATTTTTCCAAATATTCGCTGCACTCAAGGCCTGATTAAAACATGATATAAATTAAGACATGTCTGACCTCTGGAGCACCGCAGTGAATTTGATGCACAGCTGTCAGTGACTGACATTACAATAAACTCATTAAAATCCACAATGATGGATTCATCTCTAGAATGAACAGAATAAAAATATAGACTGGCACTCAAACAATGTTATTAAGCAGGCATGAGAATATAAAACAAAATACCCTAGCAGATGGACAGGCTAAAAAGCAGTCAATGAATAAATATGAGTAGAAATGAATATGAAAACAGTGTTTGAGTGACAGCCCTGGAGGAGTAGTAATGACTGTACGTTGGCATCTTAACAAGATGGTCCAGAATCATTACTGAATCATCAGATGTGTGACTAGGATTGATGCACAAACAAACTCCCCACCTCACCCACCTCCCAAAAAGACAACACAACATAGAGTATCATCAAATTAACACAGAGAGAGAAGAGAGCGTGAAAAGACTATGTAGTTCGTTTCTAGATGGTTACTGACCTTTTAATGAGGCTCTTGTGGACATATAAGGCATGTCAAATGTAGATCTGCACTTGTTGATATTCATTGTTAAAATGTGAGCTCCAGCACCATTTAATTTCAGTCTTGTTTCATGTTTATTTTGTTCCCTTATAAATTTCAATGCTTATTTCAAGCAAATACAGAACACATAAAGAAAAGATCACTTTACAACGTATGAATGTATATTTAGAAAATGGTTTTGTGTGCTATTAAAACTGGCAGACAGGAAGTGCCTTGTGCAAAGAAAATTGCTCCAACATCACTTAAAATGAACACGATTTTAGAATTCATATACTATAATGGAAATAAACACTGAATACAATGAACAGAATACATGAAAACATTAAAACCAGTCATCAATATAAAAATATCTTTAGAAATAGCACCATTTGTCCAAGTAAACATGCAACATTTGATAATACAAGAACATTCATTCTCATTTTCAAAATACAGATCTACATTTACAGTACAATTTTGTACAGCATAGACTTATTCTACGAACAAGTCTAAGACGAATTTGTTAGGAATATTACTATGTGTGTTCTAGTTTCTGTTTTTAGCACCTGAGAAAATGTCAGTGGGTGTAACTGTGACAACAAGGATTAAGTGAGAAATGAAAGATAATGTGGTATGCTGTTACTGACTGGACTTATGTACGTGTGTGTGTATACAGCTCTGGAAAAAAAATAAGAGACCACTTTAATTTTAGCAATTTACTCCTAAATCAGTGTCTCTCTGAGTATGACAAGCATT
>JAUCMS010000105.1:14549763-14582255 GCA_032357445.1 Enteromius radiatus
AGGGCTCAATCCTAGCTTTACTGGCACAAGGATTCAGTGAGCATCAAGTTGCTTCTATTATTAATATTACAAAGACGCCAGTTCACAAAAAATGAAACAATCGTGCATTGTTTTGTATTGGTGAGATTAACAGTTTTAAGAATAATACCCAAAAGAAACAGATTTTTCTGCAGTGGTCTCTTATTTTTTTCCAGAGCTGTATATATATATATACTGTATATAATAAGGTATGTAGATGAATCCAGATTGGCAGGACTATTAACAGGTGTTTGGCAGCTCAACAGACAAAATAAATAAACAAGAAAGATCTGATCAATATTTCAAATTTGCTTGTTCCGCTGAGGAAAAGGTGTTGCCATCAATCTTTACCTTGATCTCTTGTGCATGATGGCAGCGTTCAAACACTGAGGTTTAGCTTTTTTATATTGCTGATGAGTTAGAGATCCTCCATTTACAGTCGATTCTTGTTCTCAAGTTATAACATACTTCTATAAAACACAGAATGGACAGAATTGTGTGAAAACACAATAGAGACAGATACACATAGATGCAGTGCAAAAATCGAATCTCTATGCCATCCAATTCATAATTTATTTATGAATATGCATTAATGCACCATTTGTTATCTTCAGCTATTTCTATTAATCAGTGCTTGTTAATGTACCTTTTCACGGCTGTAGACAGAGATTCTCACAATCTTCCTTCTGTAAAAAGCGGTTAGCGTTTCCTCCACAGCCGCTGTAGATAAAAGGTCTACAGACGCCCACCTCAGAGTTAAAGTACCAACGTAAAGTATAGTGGTAACAATTACCCTCTTCCATGGGCAAGACGCAGGAGTCTAAAAACACACATTAAAGAAAAAATATGAAAAAGTTAAATGGTAAATGATAATCACTAATTCATCTTTCTGTTCGATAGAATACACTGCCATTCAAAAGTTTTATCCTGAATTAATGCAATTTGAACTATATAGCGAAAGACACTGAAATGCACAAAAGCACACAAGGCAGATTCAACTTTTAAACTTATCATTATGGCATCTCTCTATAGTTCAGAGCACAACAGTGATCTGTAGAAATGTCCAGCTATTTTCTGTGGCGGGACAGCTGCTTGCGATCTCATACTAAGAGCTGTCATACAGATGAGTCAGCGGGTTGACAGCATGCAGAAGATACACAGAGAAACAACAGGAAGTGAGAACAGCAAAGAACAATAGTATGCAGCAATTACAGAGTGCACAAATTATGATAATCCATCATCAAGCTTTGAACAAGATGACATCAACATAAGTTTAATACATTCCCACAGGCAGCACTTGTAAGCATTTTGTTCCCAACAAAGACATGGAAAAGGAGTAAAATTAAGGAGAATAAAATACTTGAATTCCCACAGTAAAGGCTTCCCAACACACCCATGAGTAAAGATGACTCAGTGGAGCCTTTAATCTCCTTGATGAATCAGGAGTGGTGGCTTACCTTCACCTTTCACCTCAAATTTTGTCCTTTCAGCATTTAAAGAATCAAAAGAGACGGTTTGACCTGCCAAAATGTTCACATGTTTTACTATGTCTGCACACGTAGCTACAAGCAAACTGTTTTTCTACTGGGGAAAAAATGGCATACCCTGGCTTTTATTGACAGTGGTGTCATAATCAGCAGTCTCCACCACTGGAGCATCATCATCATAGGTCTCTATAGAGTAAATGTGCTCGTAGTCCGGATCATTTGTGTTCATCACAACACGCAGCTTTTGACCTGCAAAAAATGTGCATGGATGCACAAAGAAAGAATGTCAGGGCCATTGGATATGAGAGCCTAGAATGCTGGAATATCATTGTTTGAGCGCATTATGTGTACATGTGCAACTGGATATGTTATATACAAGCATGTATTTAACCTATCCCACTTGTGTTTAAGGCAGAAACATAGTTTCTGTTAAAAGGGGTAGTTTAAAGAGAAAAATTCAATTCTGTCATCATATACTCAGCCTTGTTTCAAACCTGAACGATTTACTTTCTTCCACACAATATTATAATGAGATGCTTTGTAAATGTTGACACTGCTTTTAAAAAAAATGAAAATAAAACATTCACATACTTTCAAAAAAGAGGACTTATTACAGAAATAACATTTTTGAGAAGAATATACTTTAGTGTGAATTGAATGCAATATTCTCAGACACCCAATTGCCTGTGACGGCCATTTAATGTTATTTCAATTAAAAATGTATGTCATGTATTCATGTAGATACTTGTAATTACACATTTGCAGTGATGAAGATGCAATTCAGTACAATTAAAACAATTTTAAACATAATCATGAATAAACTACAGTTAAAATGTATGTGTGCTTTAGTATGTCCTTCTTTAAAGCATGACAAAAAATATATGTTTATGTGCACATTCAGTGTGAAAAAATAAGTGTTAACATTCATGAAATATCTTCTTTTGTCTGGTTCAGTAAATGATGACAGAATTTGTATTTTTGGATGAAGTGTTTCTTTAAACTAGTCATTTCGAGGAAGTCATAAACAGAGGACAGAGTGATAGGAGTTTTCAGTTTAGAAGAGAGGAGGATAAACAGAGATAGAAGGATGAAATCAGGATAGGACTCACCCTCCTCGTCCCCTCGGACTAGTGAGTGCTCAGGGGACGTGGAGGAGCTTCGGTAAGCCTGCACTGGCACAGGTTTCTCAACTTCCTGAACACCTGAGAACATGCCCATAAAGAATCACACAAACGCAAGATAGTAAAACCCATCAGTGAACACACATTTGCACAGGCATCCATGCATGTGAAGATGCACTCAAAGTTCATGCACTACATCAACAATTTAGCATGCACAAAACCCGTAATTCAGCCATGTGGACACAAACCAGAAATTCTCACGAACGTACTCAACCTTTTTAAGACAGTCACACACAAGCCTAATGTTAGTGAACTGTGTGCACATGAGTTGCTGACGCAACGATAGGAAAATGTCTACTGGCTATATTGAGGCTTTATTAAAGTCACAACTTACCTCCACAAGCTTAGGGAAAAGGAGAGAAAGAGAGAAATTAAAATCAACATCAATCAGCATTTGCAACCCACCGTAAAATGTATTTCCAAGTGAAAAAGTATATAGAGTGAAAAAAGAAGGCAGGACTGTAGAAGATTTGCTTTGATTTCATGACATTAAAAAGAGATTGATGATGATATGAAATAGAGGGAGATAAATGATGATTATCCACTCACCACAATGCAAGTTCATCTCACTTCGAACATAAGACCGAATCTCATCCTCCTTTAAGAATAAAGAGAGATGCAACCAGTCCTTGTGTCATTGTTATCTTGAGAACTCATTGAGAGACATGAATAGCAGAATAAAATATGCATGACGACATTACAATCACAAATGTCTATTTGTTCTGACCGTCATGCCTGGTTCTCCTCTGTCTCCTTTAGGTCCATCGGGGCCAATCTCACCCTGATACAAAAACACAAAAAGACACATTTAGCGATGACAGATATACAGTATGGAAGTAAGTAAGTGCATAGAGTCACCTGTTCTCCTCTTTCTCCTGGAATCCCAGGGATGCCACGTGGGCCAACCATAGCAGGGCCTGAAGGACCTCTTTCACCCTACAATAAATATTCAGTATGTCACATATGATGAACTAACCATGACTCCTTGTGCATATGAATCAGTGTTTCCTGCAGTGCTATTCAGGAGAAGCACTGCACTGCTGCTGATTCTGCTGCTCCAAATCAATGCAAAACATAACAGTGAAAAAGAAAAAAAAATGATAAAATAAATACAACTATACTTTATGTGATGAAAGAAAGGGTCTGTAATGAAACTGTCAAAATAATTGACAAATCAGTCTGAACAGAACAGAGTAAATGGTTTGAATCATGGACTAAATTGGTACGACAGCTCACATCCTCAGTGAATCGGCTCTGATTACTCACTTGTTCACTGAACCACAGGTTATGACAGAAAATGAGCTCAGAACGTTACTGTGATTTCTTTTTGTGTGAAAATGTAGGAAAATTCATATTCGTAAGGTTAGTGAAAGTTTAATTACTCACTAGTTGTCCATATGAGAGCACTTAAGAGATGTTATAGACATTTATCCGCAGGTTCATTGTAATTTATTCTAATTCAAAAACCTGTCATATCATGTATGGTCCACTATCAATGAAAAATTTGATCTATGTTAACACTGACATGAATAACAACTGTATAAGTATGTAAATGCCTCTTTGCACATACAAAGTATTTAGTAGGGATGTTCATTTTAACCGTTTAGCCGTTAACAGACAGACGGAAAGTTTTTCCCATTGCACTTTTATACAGAACTAACTTTCTTTTGTTTTCTTGATTTATTATTTAGGTAAAATAGCTATATATTTCTTGTATAGGCCTATTTATCCTTTATAATGTTTTTTCTCTGGTCGCAAAAGGGTTGCAGGCATATGATGTCAAATAGATATGATCATGTGAATCTTCGTTTTCTGTAGTTTTACTATTTTTAATGGGTCACAGAGCTTATTCTTTTAAAATTGAATGCAATTCTAATTTAAAATATTGTCGGTTAACGGTTAATAATCGGTGAACGAGTGTCGGTTGTTGATTACGACAAATAACCAAAATGAACATCCCTAGTATGTATGTATTGATGTAAAGTAAGTTTGATACCTTTTGTCCTTGCAGGCCCTCTGGACCTTTACCTCCAGCTGGTCCTTGAGGGCCTGTTAGACCAGGGGGTCCATCCGCTCCTCTTGGACCAGGGGTACCAGGGATACCAGGTTGGCCCTAAAGAAAGCAGGTGGAGATCAGCAGTGTTAGGCTTAAACAGCAGGGGAGCTAAAGTTAGTGTACTCACCCGTTCACCTTT
The DNA here is from genome assembly GCA_032357445.1 of Enteromius radiatus. Taxonomy (NCBI): domain Eukaryota; kingdom Metazoa; phylum Chordata; class Actinopteri; order Cypriniformes; family Cyprinidae; genus Enteromius; species Enteromius radiatus. Next base: position 14,554,645 of record JAUCMS010000105.1, read on the forward strand.
CTCTCCCTGTGATCCCTTCGGCCCCGAAACTCCATCAAAGCCTCTGTCACCCTGGGCAACAACAGATGAACGTTACATGGTTTGTTTAAAGTGTCACTGTACCTTTTCCAGAGAAACATTTTGTTGTCTGCTGGTTTATTCAGCAGTAATTTTAAAAGAATTTGTACCTTTTAATTGTTTAAAATCTTTTGTTTTGAATTAATTTTTTTTACGGTTTTCATCAATTATAGTGACAATTTCTATCGTGACAACACTATTATACAATATATTCTCAGGTCAATATGTTTCATGTTTTTACCTTAGCTCCAATGAGTCCCTCTTTCCCTGGACTTCCTGTGGGACCTGGTGACCCGACTTCACCCTGAAATAAAATTTGCCATCAAAACAAGATAATGGCAGGAAATGCATACACAACAAATAAATTCATGTAGACCTACCTGCTCTCCTTTCCTCCCTGGCAATCCCGGTCTGCCATTAATCCCAGCATCCCCCTATGAGCAGACACAATTCATCACTTCCAGCAAAACATGGCGACACCACAAAAACTTTCCTCCAGCTCTCCTTATTACTCACCTTGTCTCCCTTTGGTCCACTTTGTCCACATGCTCCCTTGGCGCCTCGTTCTCCCTGTAAGCCATTAAAGCTCAGTCAAACTGTCAATCACTCAATGTTACAGGGAGTAATGGCACTAGAGAAAAGCTCCCTATGAGGGACTATTTAGAAAGAAAAAGCACCATTCATGTGTCAGTCATACACACGAGCACACAAACTCACACACACCCTTCAATTACTGTCTTTCTCATTAGTGACAACAGATAGAGGTCTATCTGGGATGCTGAATCCAGATAAAAGTCCTTATCTGCTTTGTGAGTGTGCGTGTCTATGTTGCCGCTGGCTGAAGGGCAGCTAGTACTGTCTGCAGAGGCCCATGTATCCCTGAGAGGAATGATTCATACGCAGAAGTCTTTCATGTGCTTCACTGCACTCGACAAATCAATTTCTCCACACATGCACATACGCGCACACACATATTCACCTCACAAAAACTTTAATACGGTGGCTCTGAGGTACATATGCAGATGGATGTCAGACAATGCCCTGGAATCCAGACTGTGGCGGAATTATAAGCAGTGTGATCATCTGGTCTGAAGGGCTACTCAAGGTTAGCGATAAAGCTCTCAAGAGTCAGGTTGAGTTTTAATCAAAGAGACAACCATTAAAACGCACACACACCTTGAGGCCTCGCGAACCTACGGGCCCAAATTCTCCCTTCTCTCCTCTCATTCCAGGCAGGCCGTCTTTACCAGGTGTTCCCTGTAGAGTACAGACAAAAAAAATAAGAAGCAGCCATGGGGAAACGGCTGAGTCTGGGGACTGTATGTGCCAGTCATGCACTGGTTTAGGCATCTGAATAAGAATACGCACTGCTTCTCCTGGGACACCTGGCTGCCCTGCTTCTCCCTGCAAATGATAATTAAATATTTGATCAATATGAGGGTCACGCACATCAATGTACATATGCATTCAGGCATGTGTTTATTCGTGTTCATTTGTGAGGAAAGAGAGCGTATTTTTCACCTTTTGACCACCAGGACCACGGGCTCCCTGGAAGCCAGTGGACCCCCTCTCTCCCGGCTCCCCTCTCAAACCCTGCAAATATAATAGAAAGATCACAAATGAGATTAATATCTTTGTAATTTCTCTCACACAGCAATGAGATTAAAGAGGGAACAAACTGAGACTCCTGCTTCTCAGATTATTCTGCTAAGAGAAGACATGTTTTCAACAACGTCTGATCAGAATGTCATAATACTCATTCTCATTCAGTTTTTTTAAAGACCAAACCAAACCAAGCCACCCACAGAAATTTTATAGGTATATTCCCTTATTTTTTTGTCTATATTTCATACACCTGAGGAATTTTAGGAGATGTCTAAGACATAAATCAAAAGAAATGGGTTCTGAAAGAACAACCTTTACAATAAACCAAAGGAGAATAACACTTATTTAGGGATGCACCAATATTAAAACTGTGGCTAATAGCAATAAAATGATATTTTTAATTATGATAATGCTGATAATAAATAGTCATTATATATTAAAAAAACAAAAAACAAAGCTATAATAAATAGTACCACAATAGATTTAGGCATTCACGACAACAACATATTTAAAAATATATATATGAAAGTGAAAGTGAAGTGACTTGTGGCCAGGTATGGTGACCCATACTTGGAATTTGTGCTCTCCATTTAACCCATCCAACGTGCACACACAGAGCAGTGAGAAGTGAACAACCACACACACCGTGAACACACACCCGGAGCAGTGTATATATATATATATATATATATATATATATATATGATGAAACAAGAAAGAACATTCTTACCTGTTCTCCTGGTGGTCCTTCCTGTCCCTTTGCACCCTTTTCACCCTGTGCACCCTTAGGTCCTCGCTCCCCCTGAGGAAAGCAGCGATCAATACAACTGATTAGTTTACATCGACTCAAGAGATCTGCCTTTATCTTGTTGCTTACTGACTCATTAACAATCTATAGATCTTGAGGCAGACACACATGAATGCTTTATGACCATTTCTCATAGGCACATGTTCTCAACAGATAAGAGACCTATAGTGGCATAACCTTTACTATTAGCCTGTGTGAACCAAAACCATTAAACATCTGACACAGCTTAATCGAAACAATTTGACTCACGGTTTCTCCTTTCACTCCTTTCTCTCCCGGAGGTCCCCCCACCAGCTGAGTATCTCCCTTAAAGACACAAAATCAAATACAGCAATATGCAAAAATAACAGTATAATATATTCAATATGCAAAATATTAAATCAAATTTAAGTAATTAATTTAATTTATTTAACATATTCTATGGCTACAAATAAATAAATGCACATGAAATATTAATGTGCGTTTAAATACATTTTTTAAAGAAGAATTAGGTTTAGGTAGCTAATTTACTGGAATGGACCAATCAGAATCAAGTATCCCAGTAAGCTGTATAATTAAGGAAGATCAAAGCATATTCCTTTGTAAAAATAAAATACCTTTTCTCCCTTAATTCCCGATGGACCTTGTTCTCCCTGTGAAGAATTAGTATCTCATAAAGAGTTTTGTTTAAAAAACGTGTACATAAAGGAAAGTATTTCATAACACATTTATTATTTTTATTATTATTATTATGATTAGCAAAGTAGCCAGATTGAGCCAGATTGTAGCAGTTGATGAAAAGTATGCACACCTTATCTCCTCTGTTTCCTTTGCTGCCAGGAGGACCCTGTCAGTGGGACAGACAGATGAGTAGAGGAGAGATCTCATTTGCCTGAGCATTTGTATGCATTTGTAGACAGAAGACGTGCAGTGCTGCAAAAGGCCTTGACTCATAATGGTTTTGAAATTGCAGCGAGTGGGAGATGAACACATCATAGCCCTGAATATAAAGTGTGACGAAGACTGTGTTCGTACAGCTACCTCTCTGCCTGCATCAGCCTTTCCAAATCTAGACGAGGGCTCAGATCAATGACACCCATCAAGGGAGACTGACTGTTACTGCCTGACTGACATTAATATGTGTAGAAAACAGGATGCGGTGGGGTAAAAATAATGAGTACATGTAGAATGTTGTAAACGGAAAGTAGGAGTATATTTACAGTAGGGCCTCTCTCTCCATCTGTTCCAGCCCGACCTTCTTCTCCCTACAAAAATTAGACAGAAACACACCATCACGATCTGATACACATACAAACAAATAAACAAGAGATGGAATCATTTTGGACATTACCCGTTGCCCTGGGTCTCCTCTGTCTCCTCTTAAACCTGGCACTCCTACACCAATTTCACCCTGAATGTGGAGGATAAAGAGAGAAAAAGGGGTAATGGCTCTGTTTGTCACGCTGTGCACTTCGTTTTTCTCCAATAAAACCTTACTGAACGGCTCTGACTGTGCAAAGACTGGTGTCAAAGTTTTAGCTTTTTAGACCAGCTTCCTTATTTCCAAAATAAACACAAAAATTGGTCCTAAACATTTAAAACCAATTTTAATTATTTTGTATTTTTTGTATAATAATAATAATAATACATGTTTAAGTTAATCATTTTAAATTTCAGAATGCCTTATGTCTTGTATATATATTTTGGTTCTACAGTGTGAACATTAGTCACATTTGCGACCATAAATGACCAGTGTTACTGAACCTCATGAATACATTCAGTAGGTGCCAAATGCTAGTAAAAACTGCAATGACTACTGAATTATATACATTTATAGGCTAACACATGAATTGCTTCAGAGTAATCCATAAGGTCTATGAGGGATTTTCCACAAAAAAGGAAGCTCTTGCTTAAATTATTAAATCCAAAGAAATTAAGAGAATCATAAATATTTTTATTGTAATTTTACTGTTGTAATATATAACAGTTATATATATATATTTATTTTTTGTTTTCTGCAGCTAGTCAAATTAACTGAAAATATTTTATTTGGTTTATCAGAAGGTGAACTCCTTTGTCATGACTCACACAGTGTTCCTGATTACTGTTCTCTTAAATTTTTAGTGCCCTTAAAAACTGTAAGCTCTGTAAGCAGTGCATCACTTACCTTATCGCCCTTCAGTCCTGCAAGGCCTGCAGTACCCTAATATGAAGATAAAGACATCATTGAATACCAGGAAGAGACGCACTGTTATACTTTTTTGCTCAGGGCAAATACTTATAAACAGTTATTTGATTTTAAAATGACTTACAGGGGGTCCTGGGGGCCCAGCAGCTCCTGGTGTTCCTGGGTTCCCGGCTTTGCCAATAAATCCTTGTAGACCCTAACAAACACCAAGAGGATTTATAATTATTGGACGCAGCCAAATGTTTTTGTCTATGGTGGTATTTAACCTTTTACTTTATGTAGTAATTCTGAACGTGTTGTTTTTAGTGTACATTTGTTTCTTAATGTGCAGTGACTCTACTAACCCTGTCTCCTGGTGGTCCGGGGGGTCCTGGCTGACCTGCTTCACCTCTCTGCCCTGCCAGTCCTGGTGTGCCATCTAATCCACGTGGTCCTGGAGGGCCCGGAGGACCTGGTAAGCCAGGGTCACCCTACAACAAATTTTTACATTCACACAGAAATAGTCACAGAAATGATATGGGATGACCTACGTGCCAAAATTTACACTTAGGGTTAGAGGTATGTTAGCAACAGTTCTGTAACAATAAAATAAATCGAATACCTTTAAGCCAATGGGTCCAAGTTGTCCTGGAGGCCCAGTCATTCCCACACCTGCCTCTCCTTTGACACCTTTGAGGCCTGGTGGTCCTCTCAATCCCTGAATAATGAATGTGAAAGAGTCTTTTAATGATGCATATATTATAGTAGAGATGAAATGGATGGCGATGCTGGCAGTTCTGCCTCTTAAGTTACCGCAGGTACTCACATTCTCACCAGGCTCTCCAGGCTCACCCGCAGCACCCTGTGAGTAAATAACACTTTCAAATCTATCTCGACACATTGTGCATTGCCTTGTTTGGGGGCACTCTTCTCATAATAACAATACGTACTCTTTCTCCTTTGATTCCCGCTGGCCCTTTGTCTCCTTTTAGACCCTAAAACACAAAACAGCCACACACACAAAAAAATTTAAATCAATACGTGTATGAAATGTGAACTACTTCTAAAAATGATATTAATGAAAGACAAACTGTGGGAACAAATAAATGTAAACATGCAGATCAACATATATAAACTTAAATATATTGGGCAGGGGCTCAAATAAATGAGAAAATGTGTGAAACTCACCGGTGGTCCAGGAAGGCCTCTTTCTCCAGCGGTACCCGGCAATGTCAGACCAGGAGGACCCTTAAACAATCATGATTATATATGAGTTAGTAATGTGGCATATTCATGTCAGATATAACAAATCTATGGCCCATTATCTACAATCTATGTCATGGCGCAGTGCAGAAAAGCCATCCATTTCCCTGAGGAGAATTGGTACTGTACCAAATGGATGGATGCATTGACTGCCTGTGTGCTTCAGCTCTGTTTATTCCGTTCGTGCATTTTGAGGAAATACTGCACATTTCTAAGAATATGCTGTACGTGTTTTTCAGATATTATAAAGATTCCATCATTGGTGAAAGTGTGGATGGCATCTCTTGACAGATTAGTTACTCCTGGAAGTATTCAGCTGTACAGTGAAAGCAGGTGATGGATTTTGCCTGTGGCATTTAATGTGCAATGGGCCACAATAGTTTACTTCCCTGTCCCTGTCCTGTCATAGTTTTGTTGATAAATGTGGTAAAAATGTGGTAAATAATAAATATAGATGGAGCACATCAGTGCCAGTATCTAAATAAACACATACGCAATAAGGCACAATTACACAGGATTTGTGTCAGAAAGCTGGCAGAATGTTGAAAAAGAGGGTCATAAAGTTTGCACATAAAGTGCAAGTTTTTTAAGGTTTAATGTACTGCTATATAGAGCTAAATCTATTATTCAGGCACACAAAGGCACATTAAACGATTGTTCAAGCTTAATGGAATGCTGTCAATTATCACAGACAATAAACAAAAATCACATTTATAGTAATGTGCTTAGAGGGCTGAACATGAATATGTGTTTTTTGATTTCTAATGCTGTCTAAATAAAGCATTTCAGATTAGCCTACTATTTTTGCTGGATGCACGTCCGGTTATTGTATAAACAAATACCAAACAGGTAGAAAACACAATAACCACGAACCATGCAACTACACGGAAAATACATAGAGATTATCAAAACATTTCTAAACTTAGTACGAAAGATACATAATTGAGGATCAAGAAAAGCTTTTTATCCTTAACAGTAATAAAATATTAGGTTAAAGTTAAATAAAATAGAGCTTCTCTACTTGGATTGAACAAATTAAAGTCTTCACTTGTCTGCGATTTACTTTAATACTTTGTGCTGCTCCTCAGTTGGCATTTGAGTATGACAACACTGAAAGAAGATCTATTGAAGTGCTCCCGTACATGCTGCTCTAACATTACGTTTTCTTCAAATGAGATTATCTGTCATGCAGGTGAGACAGGTTGATCTTCACACAGTGTTCGCTATGATGTAACCATGGCAACAACTCACCATCTCACCCTTCGTTCCAGGGGGTCCGGTGACAGACTGTAGAACACAGTGGAAATAAAGGGAGAGAGATAAACTGAGCGCGTTGGGAATTAAAAGCATAGTGTCAGTCAAACTACACAATACGTGCAAATCCACACATGCAGATGCACATATGGACACACCTTTCCTGGTGGACCGCTGTCTCCCTGCTCTCCTTTTAATCCTGGGGGGCCGATGGGTCCGGCGATACCCTAAAAGAAAGTGACAGAGTGTAATAAGAGGACAGAGAGAGAGGTTAAGCAGAGAAGAAAAGAAAGAAGCAAAGGGAGCATGAAAAAAAGATAATGAAATTAACACACATCTTTGTAAATGTCTAGGGCATGTGATCACTCACCTGTTTCCCAGATAACCCGGGCAGACCATCTTTCCCTGGAACACCGTCTCTCCCCGGGACCCCAGGCTTGCCGCCCTCTCCCTGTTTATGTTAAAGATAACCTTGTTACACAAACAAGCGCCATGCCTCACATTCACACTGTCAGCTAATAACAATTTGCATTATCACTTACACAAACAAAATCCATTTCTGTGCATGGTAATATAAAACTCCTGCAGATAAATTAACTGAATATTGTGTATTCCTTGAAATGCTTTTTAAAAATGACTACATTTTTCATTCTACTTTTTCCCTCAGACACTAATATCGACATGTGTTGCAAGAAACAGCTGCCAGAGTTTATTAATCAATTTATTATCCCCTGGTTTCACAGACAAGGCTTAAGCCTAGTCCTAGACTAAAATTTAAATCTAACTGAACTATGGCTAAGAACTTAGAAACTTAAGCTAAGCCCTGTCTATGAAACCTAAAAATGTAAGTGTTATGTTCTGTTCATTAAAAAAAAAGTTGAGTGAGAACAACTGAATGCATCACATAAACATAAAATATAATTTTTGCCACTAGAATACTATTGTGGTGCAATGATATTTATTAATCTTCAAATAGGCTATAATTATGAACCAGATTAATTATGGCAATTAATCAAGTAAAAATACATTTAAAGGAACACTCCACTTTTTTGGAAATAGGCTCATTCTCCAACTCCCCCAGAGTTAATAAGTTGAGTTTTACAGTTTTGAAATCTATTCAGCTGATCTCCGGGTCTTTTAGCATAGCTTAGCATAGATCATTGAATCCAATTAGACCATTAGCATCCCGTTTAAAATTAAATATATTTTCAAAACGTGACTCTTCTGTAGTTATATTGTGTACTAAGACCAGCAAAAAATGAAAAGTTGTGATTTTCTAGGCTAATATGATTAGGAACTATACTCCCCCATTCCAGCGTAATAATCTTTGTTTCTGTACCATGGCATAACAATATCACAGAGTGCCTGAAAACAGCCTGACTCTCTTGCTTGCCCAGGGAGTGTGTCTTGAAAGCTGGGGACTATTTTCCAGAGGCACTGCGTGATATCACTGCACCATGTTACAGCAGCAAACTTATTTAATTTTTATGCCGAAATGGGAGTATAGTTCCTAATCATATCGGCCTAAAAAATCACAACATTTCATCTTCTGCTGGTCTTATATATATTATAATATAACTACAAAATACTCAAGTCTTGAACAAGAAAAATATTGAAACTCTTTGGTCATATTTGAATGCGATGCTCCTGGTCTAATTGGATTCAATGATCTATGCTAAGCTATGCTAAAAGTGCTATCGCCAGACCCGGAGATCAGTTGAATAGATTCTGAAATGGTAAAACTTATTAACTCTGGGGGAGTTGGAGAATGAGTCTATTTCCAATAAAAGTGCAGTGTTCCTTTAAGTAGGCTTATATAAACAGCAGATAAGTGTGTGTGTGTGTGTGTGTGTGTGTGCTTTTGTATATATACTGTAGCCTATTAAATGTTTATGTATGTGTATTAGCAAAAGAGCAGGAGGACTGAGAGGCATTTCATATAAACTAGGTCTGAGTATTGCAAGATATGATACACATCCATTGCGATACATGCATCACAATATCATATTTGGATTGTGCCTGAAACAGCACCAAACTTTCTTTTATTGATCGAGCATTCAACCACGCATTTCCTCACCTTCGCCATTTGACCAATTAGTTGAAGAGGGAAAAATGTAATATATGATTTTCCATCATTTGAAATGCTCTGTAAAATATGTTGATCTGGTATGTTTGTTTACTCACCACTTGTCCTGGAAGCCCTGGAGGTCCTTGTGGTCCCTGCAAACATTAAAAAGTGCTACATTCATCCCCACTTAGACAAATATAAATCACCCTTATCTATAAGAACAATATGTATATATAAAACACACATGATCTATTGAACATCAACAGTACACTGATATAAAAGTGCTGAAATAGGCCTACGCAAGAAAGAAAAACATTTTACTTTCTGAAATGTAAGGGCAAACTGAAGAATACCAGAGTCAAGGATAAATAAGGCAAAGAGAAACAGCATTTGAAGAGGCTCTAAGCTGAAGTTGCAGAGATTGTTTAATGACCTCGGTGGAGAGACAGAGGTCAAACTCCTCTGAGCTGTTGGAATGACTCCAATATTGAGTTTTTAATCTTACTATTGCTCCTGGAGTGCCTGGAGGTCCAGGTAACCCTCTGTTGCCCTGAGGTCCAGGAGGGCCCTTGAAGAATGAAGAGGAAAGATTGAAGAGTGAGTAAACTCTGGTGGGTTAGTTATGTAACTCCAAAAACACATTACTGTGTATCAAATTGCCTGAAGCAAAGTGTTCATTGCTACTCAGCTAGAAAACTTACTTGAACTCCAATGCCTAGTTCTCCTTGGTCACCCTAAACATGACACACAAACATGTGCAAATATACATACATATTATATGTGTTATTTGCATCTTCAGTAACAAAGCTGAGGACATCAGGACACAAATAGGGACAAAATAACTTTCATGCTGTTATGGTTGATTTAAAATGACTGCTAATGAATGCAATTATAGGGTCCATGTCAAATAATGCAGCATTAACCTTCACACCAGGAGCCCCTGGGGGTCCATTTCCGCCCATCGGTCCCTGAAATATCAAACCAAAGGTTAGAAATGGATTTTTAATTTGAATATGTACGTTAAATTGAATATACGTACGGTTGGTCCTCTTATTCCTGGTTCTCCTGGATTCCCCTGTGCAAAATACATATTTGATAAGAATAGAAGGCTGCTATAATTATAAAGCACACAGACACACACATGCACATATAAGTAGCACACAAGCTCTGAACAGACAAACATACTGTATACTGTACTTTTGACAAAGACTGTACAAATAGTTGACACATACTGTATACTACTGTTCAAAAGATTGGAGTCAGTAAGATTTCTAAAATATTTTTGAAAGAAGTAAACATACCAAGGCTGCATTTATTTGATACAAATATTGTGAATATTATTAAAATTTGAAATCATTTAAATTGTTTTCTATTTTAGTGTATTTGAAAATATTATTCATTCCTTTAATGGGAAATCTGACTTTTGCCGGCTTAAGTGTCACATGATCCTTCAGAAATCATACTAATATAAACTCATTAAAAAAAAAAAAACTTACTGACCATATATTTTTGAATGGTAGTGTATAAATCTTAACATTCACATAAAACATAAAATATTTCCTCACTCAAATATCTAACAGACATACATGAATGCACATATACACACAAACAAAATACAGTGACATGGACGGCCCCCTTCCCAACGTTAGCGAAGCAGCCTACAATCTCAGCCACAGAAAACCTACCGGTCTGCCCAGCACTCCTGGGAACCCAGGCAAGCCCTAGAGAGAGGAAGGAAGGGATGGAGGGACAGGAAGTATAGAGAGAGCAGAGGTGTGATGGTCCAGATTTCAAATGGAGTGGAATTAGAAGTTGAAGGAAGTGGGATTACAAAAAGGAGTGGAGGAGCAAAAGAGGAGACAGAGTGGTTAGCAGATAGAAGCTGTGCTGCATTGTTACTTCTGTGTTGTTTATCTATGGAGCCTCAGGCAAAGGAAGTCAGCTAGTGTTCACAGCAAGCCCTAGTCCTCGCATTAAATCCCCAGACTTTCCTACAATGGCAAGCCCAAGAGAGGCTACCATGTTGGGATGATGTTACTCACAGGTAGGCCTGGCGAACCGGCCGGTCCCTTCAAACCCTGCTCCAGAGGAGAATAAATAAATGTGTGAGTGAGAGTCAAAACTCTCCTCTTCCCCACTAATGCTGAACTCTCTTTTTATGTCCATTTCATACTGTAAATGACAGCATGTTTCCAAGCAATCTGAACTTTAATCTGGTTTTAATGATCTGCATAGTTCACAAAATATTACCAGGCTCTTAAATGAGAGCGAGATTTGTGGGACTCACCATTCTCTGGTCATCATACTTGGTGGTTTGTTGTAATTACAGTAGACCAATGTGCATGACTGTTATATCATAAGAATGCATTAGCCATCATTGGAAGGTGACGCCTGCCTATGCTAAGGACATTCTGGTTCACAGGTGAGTATGAGGCCCCTCAGTATCATATACATTTTGTGTAATCTTTTTTGCATATTTTATCGTACTTTTCTCAATTTTTACAAAATAGCTAAATTTTTCACAATTCTCCTAAAGAACTCACATTATGTACAAATGGTGCAGGATAATTACACATCATGGTTTACTATGTGTATGTATCTAATAAGTACTGTATGAGCATAACTAATAATGATGCTTGCCTTAACACATTAAACAATAACATCAATATTAATTAGACACTGAGCAATTAAAATTCATTTTAAGAATAAACTGGCAACATAGCCTGTGGAATTTGTTTTTTTACCGGCTTCCCATCCGGCCCTGGTTTTCCTGGCTCTCCTGGACTTCCCTAAGATAAAAGAAGCAGAGATTTATTGTCAAATTAAATTAATGAATTAATTAAAGACTAAGGTCTATTGTCAGTTAAGGCCAGTAAAAGGGTATACACACTGGGGAGCCATCTTTTCCACTTTCTCCACTGGATCCTCTTTCTCCCTTCTCCCCACGAGGACCTGTGTAGCCCTGTGAGAGGAACACATCACTGATCAGATTGTCAACTAAGGTCACAAACCTATAAACAGTCATGCTGCACATATAAACAGTGTCTCTGCAAATTTAAGACTCTTTAAACCCTTTTTAAGACCTACAGTACACAAATAAAAGTATTTATGAGCAGGGTAGGGCAATGTCTGTAAATATTTTAGAACCCTCACCCTCTCTCCTGTAGGTCCAGGAGGTCCTACTGGACCAGCCTCTCCTCTGATACCTTGGGGGCCTGGAAGACCCCTTGGACCAGGCAAACCACTCTGAGCTGTGGCAGAATCACCCTTAAAAACACACACACACACACACATTCAATATGTTAGTACACAAATAAAAGTCAACATTCTGTCCTTGTGAGTTTTATTTTGTTTAACCTTTGGTCCTGGAGGCCCCCCTAGGCCAGGCAATCCAGCCGGACCCTAAAAAAAGAGAAGAAATAAATAAATTTATTTTGCTGGAGCATTGTTTTAAAATGAGGCAAAGTTACTTTTAGATCTTGCATGAGCATGCATGAATTATAGTAATGGTACTTACAGCTGGTCCTCTCTCCCCTTTCTCCCCTTTGTCTCCCTGCAACAAAGACAATTTTTTATTTCATTTCTACAGTGACTTCACATTAAAGGTTTTCTTTCATCAGCTTCTTATCTCGTAAAAGATGCAAAAAAGCAATAGTAACAAAATATCAAAGCCTCTTTTTCTCTTTACCTTGTCACCAGGTCTGCCAGCTTCTCCAAGTTCACCAGCTCGTCCTGGTACTCCTGGTATTCCTGGCTTCCCGGGTTCACCTGCCTGTCCTGGTGGACCTTCTGGGCCTCTTTCTCCAATTGCTCTGCCTGGAGGACCCTGTGGGCCAGGAGGCCCTTTCTCACCCTGCTCTCCTTTCCCACCTCGTTCACCCGGAAGACCTCGTACACCCTGAAAGCCAATATGCAAGGAAAAGATAACACATTTTAAAAAATAGGAGAGGATGAAACAATGAAGAAATATAGAGTTGCTTGATGTTTCTTCCAGAAAAAAAATTTCAGCACCATGAAATACATTTCAGCACCATGGTCAGCGCACAATGAGTTTTTGCATGATATTCATTGCAAAAGGTGCCATGACACACTACTCATCCAACTATTAAGCTACCAGAAACCACTCTGTTGCACATAATCACGATTATAACTCACATCTGCTCCTGCAGGGCCTCTAGGTCCGACATCTCCTTTTTCTCCCCTCTTTCCCTCTGTCAGTTCACCCAGCTTTACTGCCAGATTGCTTCTGTCATCAACTAATAGTTTCAGCTCTCTGAGCTGCAATAGAAATTGTATGCAAAGAACAGGGGAGAGGATGACATGTACAACTGCATACAAAATCTGCTGATCTTTTTGATGAAGTTCTCTGTACCTCAATGCCAAATTCTGACAAAGCTTTCTTCACATCCTATGAAAAAAAAAGCAAGGGGAAAACAACATTAGTCATCTTGCTGGCTATGCATGTGTGGCTCTGCGTTCGTGAGCGTTTCCCTTACCACTACAGTTCCTGGTCTGCCATCCTCTCCTGGATCACCCTGTCAATCAAAAGAGTTAAATTATTACAGTCAGGTATGCTGAGAGAACTGCCTTATGTCAGCTCTGAGAGCAGTGACCACTAAAATGCACCTTCCCGGAAACACACTCACCACATCTCCCTTCAAGCCGGGCAGACCTCTCTCCCCCTACAAAGGTCACATTATTAAAACTTGCATCATGATTTTAAAAAAAGCAACAATTTACTTGTACACACACCAAGACAAACTTACTCTTTGTCCAGAAGCTCCTGGAACTCCAGGTACACCCTGATTGATAAAAAAAACCAATGCATATGGGTCACAATTTATTGCTTCACTCATTTTGTCTGTATTTCAACAGTACTTGGGCTTAACTAAACAAGATTTTCAAAATATCTAAAGAAAATGTAGGTGTAGATTTTTTTTAAATAGAAAATATACATGTTCTTTGACAACTGACTTTTACTGCAGTAGAGCCTGCAGTGGTAGATGCTACTTACAGGGGCTCCTGGAGAGCCCTGAGGGCCTGGAATAGGTGTTGCTGGCTCCCCTTTAACATACACCACCTGAAAAAAGTAAAAAAGATTGAGACATCCAGCTGTTTGCATAAATTTTATCATCCTCCAGAATTCACATGTAATTAATAGAGTAGCAGTCTGCTTAAAATGAAACACATGCACAAACACAAACGCACAGGTCCTGGCGGTCCAACATTTCCAGGAACTCCAGGGGGCCCAGTGGGACCTTGAGGGCCAATAGGTCCTGCGATGCCCTGATCACCTTTCAACCCATCTCGACCCTAAGGAGAGAGAAACAGAGAGGGAGATGAGAGAAATAATCATGATACAAATTAATTTCTTAATTAATGGGCATAAATTTGCACATCAAATAAACTCATCAGTGAAGAGTTTCTCCCATAAGGCTGCTGACTCATAATTACTGACTGCACTCAGCATCAAGCACAGGAAGAAGAGCATCCACACATTTAAAATCTGTGTGAGAGTGTGTGTCTATGATTGAAAACATCCATTTAACAACAAATCTGATCTGTGCTGATGGGAAAATTAGCTGTGCGAGAATAGCAAATAGCAAAAAGCGAGTAAAAAGGGCAAATGGACATAATGCAATGCACTGAATCACAGAAACAACAACATCTGAGTACATTGAGTAATGTGGCCACAAATTGCAGGAAGAAAACAGCAGGTACAGACAAGGAGAACAAAAAGATGCATTATACATTACCTTTGATGTCACACAGCGAATGAGATCCTCATAATGGTAAGAATAACATTTTCCACAACAGTTCAGAGAAACCTTAAAATTGTACGTTTTGAAAGTGTTAGGTAGTGCAGAGTATGATAAGCTGCGAGTGACTTGTCTTGTGTTGTGAAAGGCAGGAAGAGAGTGAGAACAGGATGATCAGGAAGATAAAGATAAGAGACTCACATCTCTTCCAGCGGGGCCCGACTCTCCTTTATCTCCCTGCAAAAGAAGATCAGAATCTAATTATCAAATATTACAATGCAATCCTACACAAGCTTTAAGCAATAGGTGTTTGATTACCTTTCGACCATCCTCTCCTGGCACGCCATCCTCGCCCTGAAAAAGTTTGATAGAAAACGAGGCATTAAACACAGACATCTGGATGAGTGCGAGGCACGTTTTCATAATTTCTGTAATCAAGACTTCCTGTAATCAGCTCTTCCTGTTTTGGTATGAGAACTCTTGTAATTTTGTGCGACTCATTCAAGCAGTAATTTCTCTTCTAAACGCTTCATGCGACATGCAGCCTCGTATTACAGTTATATGACGGGTGCCATCCAGCCCAATATAGCTCCCGCAATTACCACAGCTGGGTGAGGGCTGTGATCAGTAAATCAGAGGGAACTGCAGGACGAGCGCGTTTTGGGTAAGCTCAGCTCCAGCGGCATAATCTATTTGAGTCAGGTTAACCGAACATTAGTATACGGCTGACTGAAATTCCTCACATATTTCAACTATAAAGCATTTATTAGGCAGAGTTACCTCCCACTGAAAGCTCATTAGGCTGCTAAGAGGGTGATTTATTATCAGCAGGATGGTTTAATCGTCTCGTTTAAGGAGAACAAGGGCTGCGCTGTGGTTACTAATCTGGAACGAGAGTTTGTATGCTGCATTCCAGATCGAGCCTAACAAAAGAAAAGCCTCAGGATTTAAGTGCTGGCCTGGAAATTAATGCACGCTACTAATATACAGTATGTCAAGTTCAGTTTCTGAAAGGATTTTGAGTTTTCATTAAGATTATATCAGTACTTACAGGTTTTCCAGGCAGTCCTGCTTTCCCATCCTCCCCTGCTTTACCCTGAAATAAAGCATGACATTATATTGATGTGATAACTTAAGCTCCAGTATGTGCATTTGTATGGATAAATGATCGCCACAGATTAATTTCTCACAGGTGTGCCATTAGCTCCTGGGGGCCCAGATGGTCCCGGAGGCCCCTGAGGCCCTCTTAGTCCCGCCAAGCCCTAGGGAACAATTAAATATTAAACAGATTAAAAACGGGATTGATTTGTTGCAGCAAACGGTGGCAACATCATGATGCAAAAAACAAGCGATTTGACATATGGAGAGACTGGAGTACTCACATCTCTTCCAGGATCCCCTTGTTTTCCTGGGTCACCCTACAAAACCAAAAACATTTATAGCATGATTCAGGTTAGATGCTTTGAATATCAAGCTGATGTATGTGATCTGACCCGTAACCCAGGAGTTCCAGGCGGCCCGGGTTTCCCATCCTGACCGGGTCGTCCATCCAAACCAGCCACTCCTCTTTCTCCCTGCACACACATGAGCACATATACAGAAACAATCAATATGAACTATTCTGTGACACACACATACACAAAAAACACTCAGCATCACTGTCAAAATCAATTTTAATTTTCTCAGCACTGGGTCGTCACCAGCTTAAATGAATAATAATCAGAACGCGTTGACTGACAGATCCAATATTTGTCACGAATAACACCTTTCTGACAGCATCACACATACGCATGCCAAAAGCAGCAGTCATCAGCTTAATTAATGTAATTAAATCAATGAAGAAACCTCCACAATGATTATAAAAGGAACAGAGAAGAAAAGGATAAATCAGAAGGACGGGTACAAGTATACAGGGTTCAGATATAAACTAATTGGTAATACGTCTCTCTGACAGGAAGCAGAAAGCCACAACATGGTTTACAATATTCCTCGACACATCAGTGAGATCTTGTTTTCTCATTTCCTTCCACTACAAAACAAAGCCTTGTTTCAATTCTGTAGCACAAATGTTAAACAAAGATTAAACAGTCTCGCAGACAGCCAATAACAAATAATTGCAGCACTGGTGAGACCTGCTTTTTAAAACCCTGAAAGGTAAAACCTGACAAAATGAAGTGTGTCACAGCTTCTGCAGTATAGAGAGATCCATGACTAAGCAGATATATTCATACTTTACACTGATTACTGCAGCCAGTTGTACCATTTCAGCCATTTTTCAGCTGTCTACTGCTGTATGACACTCACTTTCAAAATATTGTCATTGCTGCGCTCTAAAATAGAATGATTTTTTGCAGGGATGCTTACACTTGCTTTTGAAGAGATATTTAAGGAAACTGCTTATTTTATAGATTCCTCATTCAGAAAGTAATTGAGAGTACTTGGCACTTGCTTCTCATTAAAAAATACTTGTTATATACACTACTATATAACTATTTAAAATATAAATAAAAAAATTACAATCAATTATATTGATTAAAAGTGACAGTAAAGAGCTTGACAATGTTTGACAATCTATTTCAAATAAATGCTTTTCGTCTGAATTTTCATTAAAGAATTCTGAAAAAAAGTATTATGGTTTCCAGAAATACATGAAGCAGCACATTTTTTTAATAATGATTATAATGAGAAGTAATTTTTCAGATTTTTCTGATCATGTGACACTGATTGGAGCAAGAATAAACGACATTTTATAATTCAATAAAATAGAAAACTATATATAAAAATATATTTTAATAGTTTACTGTTTTTACTAAAATAAATGTAGTTTTTTAAACATAAGATACATGCATATATGTATACACTAGTAATTTATACAAATACAAAGATTGCCTGCCCAGTTTTATTTTAAAGAAGCTTTTGGATAAATATTTCTCCCAACATTGATTAAGCTAGATACTGATCATAGTTATTAGAGCTAGGAAAAAATCATTCCCAGAAAAATTATAAAAATGAAAAATAATCATAATAAGAATTTCAATTTAGTTTTTCTTTCTGTTTTTTGTGTCTTTCTGTAAAGCAAGTGTTGTAAACATACGCCACACTCAAATATAATTTTTCAGAAACATGAGAAAAAAAAACACATTTTATGTGTCCATCTGGAGCTGGAGGAACAACAGCCTGTTCATGCCTATCAATTCTAACAGAGAACCCTTAAGCAGCCCAAAGCTCCCACATATGTCAGAAAGGCTCTAGGTCTAATGCATGATTTATTTAAAAAGATCTGGGGCTAAAAGGCACTGTTAAAAAATGTATGAATAAAATATTGTTTAGTAATCGCATCATGATTCCCTGAATCAAAATTTCATTGAATCATGAGGTGCCGAAAGAATACCACTCAAATATAAAACTGATCCTTCAGACTTTGCATCTTTAATCTTTAGGCTAATACAACGTCCTGTCAGAATCACTTGAATAAAGCACATTTTTAACAATGTTAGTTGTGGTAAATATGTTTTATAATTCATGTATTGTTGTCATGTGGCGCCAAAAAATTGTCTGGCTCTCTTACCTTGTCTCCTGGACTGCCCCTATCGCCCTGGTCACCCTAAAAAAAAAACAGAGAGCAGAATGAGACCTACAATCTGATATTAATAACTCCTGGTGTGCTACTATGGAAGCATTTGTGTAGCAAAATTCAATTTGAAATGCAATATTCAAAATGGCAATGTATTTTATTTTTAAATTTACATTTTCCATCACTCCAAATGTGCAAAGTTTGGTGCAGAAAGAAAATGAAAATGAAATTATATTATTTACATTTGCCATTTCCAACAGTAGTCTTAATATGTAAATTGCATACTTATTTTAACACTTTATAAGTAGCGAAATGAAAATGAAAATTTTTAACCCAAATTGATTTGATATGTGCAACATGTCCAAGCAGAAATAGTAGCAAAGTGACCATTTAAATGTTATTTGTGCTAAATGCATTTATACTAACAGTTATGGTTGCATTTTCATTATGACGCTGTGGGATATTTGTAACAAAATTCAATGCGGCTTTGAAAATGCATTCCCAGCTGACCACGACCACCCTAATTTAATTTTGCTACACAAATGCTTCCATATGGTACTACAGGGGAGATTTAAAATTCCGTTATCTGAATGTTTAGAATGAATTTAGTTGCATAATATGTTTGCCACTGTCCTAAATAACCATGTGTTTGATGGGATTAAGTATATCACTACATTTATAGTTAGCGTGAATGCGACCATAGACACAAACAGATACCCATACAGATCAAAGAAATGTCTAAAAGGCACAAAAGCAGTAGGAGGTTCTTACTCTGGCTCCTGGTAGCCCACGTGGCCCTTCAGGACCCTAAAAAAATAGGTTTAGATACAAATCAATGAATTACAAATGCACATACTGGACGTGGATGATCACCAAACAGACTTACGCTTGGTCCTGGTGAGCCTGAAGATCCCGGTTCACCTTTTTGACCTTTAGCCCCATGCTCCCCTGGGTCACCTGCCTCTCCCTGGTGTTTAAACAAGAGTGTCACAATAACAAAAGCAGAATATGCATGACGGACAGAACTGAAAGACCATGCACATTTTACTGTACCTTTTCCCCTCTATCACCTCTTAATTGTTTCTCTCCGGATATCTTAGAGAATGAACACATTCAAAAGATGTCAAAAACAACTGGTTATTTAAATAAACAGAAGAGGTGTAGAAAAAAGTAAAGTGAGACGATAGTGACTTAAAAACATACCACATCACCAGGTGGCCCAGGAGGACCTTGTATTCCCTATTATGACCAATAATAAAAATAGTTAGATTGACATTGCAGTGAATTTATGTTGAGTGAGAAGTATCTGATATTTCACCTGCTCTCCCTTTGGGCCTCTTGGTCCGGATGGACCTGGGGTACCCTGAAAGAGCAAAGCACTGATCACATGACTAGACTAGATTAGAATAATCTAAACCAATAGTCCTAAATTCCTTGCAGAGTTGATCCGGTGTTCTTTTATTTAAAGGCAAGCTTGATGCTTTTAACTATACGGTTGTTCATTATCCGATAAAACATGAGTTTTGGGGTCATAGGCCTGGATTTCAATATGATGAGCTCCTAGGATTGAAGGTCGTTATAAACAAGGAACCATATAATTTAACAGCAATAAATAAAGGATGTAAAACAAAATTGCTGATAAAATGGGAATCTAAATAGTCCTGTTTCACTATTAATCTATTGTAATATATATGTAATAACATCATTTCATTTCATTTTTAGTTCATAATCATTTCTTTCATTCAGTGTTTTTAAAGAATCATTTAATCTTTAAAAAAAAATCTGCTTAAATACATTCATGTAGCTATAAAAGGGTTATTTTACATTGTAAATATACAGTATTTCACACAATTACTATTTTTAATATATTTTGATATGATATTTTTAAACAAAATAAAATTAAAAAAAAAATTTGAACAATCATATACAAATACAAAGATTGAAAACCCAGTTTTGATATTTAGAAGCTTGTAAGCTATATATCTTACATTTCTTCCATCTTCCCCTGGATCCCCTGTGTCTCCTTTTGGCCCAGGTTGACCTGATTGACCTGGCAGTCCCTGGAATTTTAAAACGCCATTGTTAGGATGTAGCTTGAATAGTACAATGATTCACCGCATCAGATATTTTGTGTACTCACTCTTAGACCTCTCTCCCCTGGTTTACCCGCCAACCCTGATTCTCCCTGAGAGACAAGAGAAACATTACATACAAAACACAAACATACTCACAAATACAGGAATGATTAAAAAAAAAAACTCACTGGAATGCCATCCTCTCCTTTGTCTCCTTTTAGTCCCTACAGAAACAATGCAACAGATCAGACTTCCTGACAATAGTTATATTAGCGAATTAGTGAATTTAGTGAATATGTTAATTATTCACTAAAATATGTACAATGTCCTGAATGTTGTACCAATACAGTAGCTTTAAGCAAGTGTGGAGCAGAATTTGAAGACAAGGATTACCTTGACAGCTTGTTACTTTAGTAAGAAAGAAAGATGTTAGAAGAAAAACAAGAAAGAGTTAAATGTTAGAAAAGCACTGAATAAATCTCATTACCAAAGCAGATTATTTATAATGCTAAAGTAGAAAGAGCAGTAACTTTTAAAGCACCTGATATGTGAAGGGTGACACACTAATGCCTAAAATATGTTAGTTGATGACCATTATTTGCAGGTGAAGTTGTTAGAAGCAGCTTTTAGAGTCCCGTGTTCATGTATAAGTGGGTGCAGACTCTCACATCTTTCCCTTTGGGGCCTATGGGCCCCTGTGGACCAGGACTTCCTGCCTCCCCTCTCTCCCCCAGGTCACCTTGACTGCCCTAGTGTTACATAGAGAAAAAAGAGGGTACAACGTATGACAACTTATTCAGGCTAATGCTGAGCCTCTGGCATGAACATATGCTCTGGAGTCGCTGGAGTGAGAGAGTTTTTTATTTTACCTTTGCACCAGGTTTTCCAGACAATCCAGTGAGACCCTGATGAAATAAATATAACAGCAGCTGATTGTGAATTTTAGTTATGAAAAACCAAAACCTAAACTGAAGCTTTACCTTAATACTTCTACTGCCTTATAAATTCTGGCTTTTCCATCTGGAAATGCAAATCTAGTGTATCACGAAGACAAACTTACCCGATCACCCTGGTCCCCTTTAGGTCCGGACTGGCCAGGTTCTCCTGCTCCAGGGGCACCCTGTGGGGCACCCAGTTTCATAATTTCAGACATACCTTGAAATTATTCTAATAAAATTTGCAAAATACTAATAATACTAATACTAATAACGATAACTTATATTTAAAAGTATGTGTGATAAAATAAATTCAGTGTGAAAGTAAGTGTAATTTCTATTTTAAAATGTCCTCACTATCACATCCAGTCAGACATTTCCCAGATGAACACCTTCATTCATTCACAAAACTCACCCTTTCCCCTTTTTGTCCTGCATCTCCTTTATCACCTTTACCACCATCAAGACCTGGGAGGCCCCTTTCACCCTAAAAGAAGAAAAAGTTTTGAATATAACTTTAACAGTAAAAATCAGATTTGAATGGGTTCGAACCATTTGAGTGTTAATATAAAAAAGGATTTAACATAAGAATAAAACACAGTTATCTGACATAGACAGTCTCTGCATTGTTCCCAAAAGTCATACCCGCTCTCCTTTCTTCCCAAATGAACCTTGACAGTCCTAAAGAAGCCACAGGGAAAAATGTCAAGAGCACCATTACCAATGAATGAAATGTTCATATGAATCTGAAAACATTAATATTCTGGTCTTACGCAGTTTCCTGGTTGCCCCTTTTCACCGTCAGCACCCTTAAAGCAAATAGAGACAAATAAATGAATGAATAAATTAATTAATTAATTACAGTACAAGTACAAAATAAAAGAAAGTAGATATGTGAGAATAATGCTGAAATCTTAACTTACCTTTTCTCCAGAAAGGCCACTGTTTCCTGGAAATCCCTAAAGGCACATATAAATAATTTACAACATGCATGTACACTCATGCATTTTCACATGGCTTGTGACTTATCATGGCTTGTGCAGCCACTCACCCTCAGTCCTTGAGGTCCAGGGGGGCCTGCTGAACCTTTATCTCCCTAGCATACAAACAAAAACAGACACAAAAAAGCACTGAATATCCCACAGCTCTCTACTAAGAATATACATCAATGTATTTTGTCATTTATGTAGCTTAAGGGCATACCTTGTCTCCTGCAGGACCTGGAAGGCCCCTGTCTCCCTAAAAAACATCAGAATCATACAAAGGATGACATCAAGACCAAATCAAACTCATTAAAATAGCTACATTTTTGCACAGTCATTGGTAAAAATTGCTCAAACAACGTATCACACATTAAAATGCTTCAAAATAAGCCTAGGGAGAGCACAAGGGATATAGTACACATCTAGAAACATTAATTAAGAGATGCTTCCAATATGCATAGACAAATAGTCACCTTGGCTCCATCCGAACCAGGTGGTCCAATTTGTCCTCGATCACCCTGAAAAATACAATAAACAACAAAACTTGAATTGATTCAAAGATTATGCATTCAGAAAGTGTGTTCATTGTACCTTGATGACACAAGCCAAAAAGAAGTCATGCACTGACTTCTATTCTTTACCTTACTTCCAATTTCACCAGGGGGCCCTCGGGGACCCTGAAACAAAAATGCAAGAAAAATGAGGAGGAATGTTAGAGCAAGCATGAAACATATCAGTGAAAGCATTTCATACCCGATCACCAGGGTCTCCGGTGTTTCCTTGGGGGCCTGGTTTACCCTCAATACTCTCTCCCTGCAACACACAAACAGGCCAGATCAAGGAAATACATTCATGCACACACTGCACACATTTTACAAAATACAATCTAAAAATACTGTAGATTACAAGCAATGTAAAAAAGAAATATGTCAGAAAAAAAAAACATACAGCTTCTCCTTTGGCTCCTTTTTGCCCAGTCACTCCTCGTGGGCCCTGAGGACCAGACGGTCCAGGGTTTCCCTGAAAATACGCCCAAATAGCATTAATTGCATGTGATAAACCCAAGAACACACATTGAAGTACACACAATTTACAGCAGCATTCGGACAGAAACACAGATAAACACGTTAACATCCATTTACACTGCCACATTATCATGAATAATGGAGACACTCACAGGTTCACCAGCATCTCCTTTAGCAGCTACCCCACTACCCACACCGGGAGGACCCTGTTCATCAGAATAAGA
The DNA here is from genome assembly GCA_032357445.1 of Enteromius radiatus. Lineage (NCBI taxonomy): Eukaryota > Metazoa > Chordata > Actinopteri > Cypriniformes > Cyprinidae > Enteromius > Enteromius radiatus. Next base: position 14,578,421 of record JAUCMS010000105.1, read on the forward strand.
CAGAAGAACACATTTAAGTTCAAGAAATGTGACTGATGAATGTCTTTACACATTGTATTAGTGCCATCAGAGAGTTCATTAGATTACTTTGCCCTCGCTGGATCCTTAAACAACATGGGAGGTTTTAATGAAATGTTAAAGTACTTGCTTCTCCACCTCAAGAAATAATGGATTATACTGCTGTTAAATTCCTTAGAAATGCATAAAAATAATTTCATTTATATAAGTTGTGTATGGTGGTCTTCTAAAATTAGATAGTGAAAATTTATGTTTATCTGATTACATAAATTCTGGGTCAAAGGAATATTAAAAGACCATGTATCTTACACTTGGCACTAACATGCATTCAATACAAAATTTCTGTACGTTTACTAACATGTGCTAAAAAATACCCCAAAACTGTATGTGGTCACATCTAAAGTAACTGATTTGATTAAAATATAGTAGTTTACACACCATTTGAGGTCTTATTTTATTTTTGTCCTCTTTTATTATACTAGCATTTTTTTTCTCTCTCTATCTTCTTTTTGGAAGCTTTTTTGAAGAACAATATATCAACTCACCCTCTCACCAGGACTGCCTTTTTCACCCTGGAGGAAAAGAAAATGAAACACAAAAACAGACAGGTACATGATTGGCTGAAGGTGTACATGAAACTTCAAACGGTGAAAACAATAATATTGCATAACAATATTGATCTAGATAAAAATGCCAGTGGCACTTTCAAATATTTTCATAGCTGGGTTAAAATAAGAAAACAAACATGGCTGTGAGATTATGTCTGTGTACTGACAGATATGTGTTTCACTTAACTGCTGTGCAGATATTTTAATGTAGACTGATATATTTATTTAGTCAGGGAGCCAGTGAGAGGATGGCTCAAGATTTTTAGAGAAATGATTTCTTTAGAATTTTCAACTTGTGTTACTCACATGTCTACTGAAGCTTTTCATCAAGTTTTGACTCCATACATGGATTTTACTGATGTCTCATTAAATGTCTCATGTCTTTTTGATTGGGATTTATACCTCAGAAGGGAGTTTGTAATGCTAAGGGGTAAAGTAATATTAGGAGGATTGGTATTTTATAAGACATGTTTTCTTCTTCTCCTTCTTTTTTTTACTAGCATTTTAAAATATGGACATTGTCTGTTGGTTGGTTGGTTGGTTGGTTTGGTTGTTTATGTAACAAGCAGTTGAAATGTTGATAAAAAAAAAGAAAAGGCAATGGATTCTGACCTTAATAGAAAGTCCATCAGTGCCTGGTAAACCAGGGCGACCATCCTGTCCAGCTAGACCTCGTGCACCTGGCTCTCCCTTGGCCCCATTTACACCTTGACGACCAGGAGTGCCCTATAAGGAAAGAAAAGACACAAATTAGGCAATGTAATAATAACCCTGTTGTTTACTTGATGACATGAATAACTTGTACATGTACAGTATACTGTATGCTTCTTTCTTGTCATTGTGCAGGTGAGAGTGATTTTCTTGTGTTTCTTACAGGGATCCCTGGGATTCCTGGCTCCCCTTTACGTCCTGGTAAACCTCCTCCTTCAGCAGATCCAGGTTCTCCCTGTAGTAAGCAGTAAAAACATATCATTTCTTGAACCAAACAATTAAAGATCTTGCTAAAAGATTAATTTCACAATATCACTCTTACCCTTTCACCTTTCTCTCCCTTTAATCCCTGAGGGCCTGAATTGCCTGGTTCTCCCTGTAAAACAAAACAGACAAAGCATTTAATAAGTCTTTGTGTATGTTTGTGTCTACGCATGTACAGTATGTTATTGAATACTCACAGGGTCTCCTCTCACACCTGGTAATCCCTGATTGCCCTAAAACAACAGAATGACATCAGATAATTAAACCATGTTATAAACCATTTGATGAGATCTTTTTAGCTTTAATATTTTAGGTGGCACTACACTAAAGAGGATTATATTAAGAGATTAATTAAGAGATTAAAGTTTTTAGCATGCATCCAGACCTGATTATTATGCTATTTTTTTGGTGTGCATACAGTATTTCCACAAATTAACAGTACCATTTAATAAAATTACTCATGATTTCATTCTTACTGGTAATCCAACTGCACCAGGACGACCTGGAACACCTGAACTGCCGTCCAATCCTGGGAAACCCTTAAGAAGATAAAGGGAAACAAAAATGGAGAAGGAGAGAGCATATCAACACTTGTGATATGTGTGTGAATTCATATTTAAGTGCCACTTACTCTCTCGCCTTTCTCTCCTCTCACTCCCAGACCACTGCCTGGTTGACCTGGTGGCCCCTCCGGTCCTCTGAGACCCTCACGACCGGGTAAACCATCACGTCCCTATTTAAAAACACACACATTCAGACAGACATTTACTTAAGGATATAAAAAAATACGCTTCTTCGCAATAATGACTGAATTCCATACTGTAGATGAAGGAACAGAGCTAAATGTTCATGCAGATTAACTTACAGGATCGCCTTTTCTTCCATCCACTCCATCTCTGCCCCTCTCACCCTACATACACACAAAAGACAAGATGCATAAACATTTCAACCGGAAAATTACAGCAATTTTCAACTCCAACATGCCAATGTGGAGTTATTATATGAAACAACAATTATTACCTTCTGACCAGGTTCCCCTTTAGCACCCTGCAACAAAGGCACAGGTCAGTCTCTTGGGAGGTGCATGTAGATGTACAAGTGTAAACACAAATCTGTAAATATGTCTTGGTGTTTCTGTACAACATATGTTAGTTGTATGCACTTACCTGTGGACACTGTACGGTGCAAGGCCCTGGCTAAAAGGAAACAACAAATCAAAATCAATAAAGTCTTTATTGCACCTAGTCTTCTCTTCTTATCAATAAAGACTATCAACCATCAAAACATAATAAAACCCTCTGCTGTATCATGACTTCAGTGAGCTTCACAGGCCAAGCAAGCATAATAATAAAAAAAGTGATGACACAAAATTTATGACAGCTAGACGGATGGATTTTATCTGACCGTGACACTAGTCCCGCGTGCAAGGCCACAGAGGAGGTCTGCCAGGTCGGGGTGGAGCCCATAGAGCTGATTTGCGTCTTGAGCATAGAGCAGATTCTGAGTGCTGCCATCCGTCACTGCCGAACGCAACTCTCTAGAGTCTGCACGTCCAATTCCTACCGCCAACACTGTCACACCTGAGGGATAGAGTTATTACAGCACTAACTCACTCTTATGGACATAAGACAGAGCAGCTCTGTTTGTGTGTACATTAATGCACTGGAGCTGATTTTTTGTAGCTTACCATCGGCTCTAACAGCAGCAGCCGGCTGGCTAAGATCATCGGTTGACTTCTCGTCAGCGATAATAACAACCACCCCGGGAACACTATACCTCCGACCGGCTGGTGTGCTTAGTAAAAATTGACGTGCGTATGTCATTGCCTGGCCTATACATAAAAGCAGAAAATATCAGAACACTAACATTCACATAATAATGTCACCTGAATGTCAAATATGTACTGTACATGCTTGCACATAAAACTTATATATATATATATATATATATATATATAATAAAGGTTTCATACATCATTTATTCTATTGCTTTTAATTTTGAATGTATTTAAAATTAAGAAATTATTGCTCTACTGTGAGTAGGTCCATATGGGTACTAGAAATCATTTTCATTTTCTTTACACAATACAGTGTGCAATACATAAATCCTCATTTGTATCCTCCATTGTGTCAACTTGATGTATATATAATGGTACATAAACATAAAGGGCCGGTTTCCCGAACAGGGTTTAAGACTAGTCCTAGATTAAAATAAATGTTAAGAGCTGTCTAAAC
>JAUCMS010000105.1:14582355-14621857 GCA_032357445.1 Enteromius radiatus
TTGTCATTGTTTGGTCTTAAAATGCTCACAGATAATGCATTTTTGTAAGACATGTTTCTAAAATATCTTAAATGTCCTTAATTAGCAACGGTCTAGTCCTGGCTTAATCTAATTCCTATCCGGGAAACCGGCCCAAAATGTAAAAAAGTAGGCCTAAATTAAATTAAAAAACACAAACACACCTATATTATTTCCTGGTCTGTCATTGAATGGGGTGGTCAAAATATCCTGCAGAAGGGTCTCACTGTTGCTATGACGATTGAGAAGGAAGCGCACTTTTGGATCTTCACTGTACATCACCACCCCCATCTGGAGTAAACAGGTATTACAAGCACTTCATTCACACTTATCAGCTCAATGCCTCATGTACTCCGTCAGAAGAGGGCACTCTCATGGCAATGTTTTTTTTATGTCATATTAAAAGAAATTGGAACACCACATGAAGTTTACCAAAAAAACTGCACCTGAGAGTCTCTGGGTCCGATGGAGGTAAAGGATCCAGCAGAACTGGCAAGCAGAGACAACACAGGTCCTACCAGGCCTGAGCGATCGCGAGAAGCAGGGACAAGGAAGACAACATCCAAACGCCCTCCCACACACACTAAAACATGTAATAATTAAACATATTTAGCAAGAAATACCACATATTTATTTATTCATTTATGCAAACATTTATTCATATTAACTTCACAGACATGAACTCTTGACCTAAAAAGATCATCTATGAGAACCTTTCTCTATAAATGAAGTTAATGAATGATAGTGTCAAAGTACATGAAATTAAACACTGTAATCATCTGTCAGTCTCTGTAAGGGAGAGCATGTAGTGAGAGAAAATCTCCTTTGACTGACCAGTGTAATGGTATGTTATTCACTGCACTCACATTGCAAGCTATAATTTGCCTTATCTTCAAAGTCAGAAGTAATGTATGAAATAATTCACACAAAAGGTTTTACCAGAAGAGTCAGATCTGTATTTTTTCTAAGAGAAAAAATTAATGGCAAGTTAAAGCTGTCTATTTAATCTTAATTTGTTGTGATTCATTTTGGAAAAAATATCACTTTCAAATTCTTATCACATGCACAGACCCAGACCTGTATGCCATCTTATATTGAATACAGTTGACATTGAACATGATGCAGGACAACAACTGACCATGTATCCTACTAAAATGTTAAACAATATGTCCCTAAAATTCAAGACATGATGACAAAAATATTTATAAAATAGTTTATCAATACCACACAAGCAATATTGCTGTTTTCTATGAATGTCTTTATTATTGCAAATGTAATATTAATTTAATACAATAGTTCAATAAACAAAAAGTTAATATTGTATTACATTTTAGTCACAATATGGTCAATATGGTTTTACTCAATTTCAAAAACAATTGTATTTTCATGTTTAGAACATTATTTAATTTTTCAAATTAATTTTGAATAAACATTAATACCCATTTATTTTCATTATTTAAGCAATGCTGAATCAAAATAATTCTTTCTATAATAATAATAAGTGACTTGTAATATCTATTCAATACTGTTCTCATAAAAAAAAATTTAAAAAAAAATTACATTTTTTTTATGTGGGGTATTTTTTTTGCCAACATTGACATGTGATTATTTTGTGATTAATTAATAAGCATAATATCATGTAATTAATTCAATTTTAAAAAAACATCATCAATTGAAAGCCATAAATGAAACACTAAGTACTTTAATTACTTAAAATACCAGTAATAATATAGTATATTTGTATTAATATTTAAGTTTAAGTATACTTAAAATGTAGACTACATGCACAGGTCATCTGGAGTCTTAACATATGTTTTATGCCATTATTTTTAACAATCGGTTAATTAAATGTTCATCTAAATAGTTTAATTTGGACAGATTAAATATTTGTAAAAAATTTTGTTGGAAGAGAAAGTGACAGAAACTGTGTAACCTGTGCGTTCCTCCACTCTGGTCTCAGGTCCAACTTGGTTTTGCAAGGTGGGCTGCAGGGTGAAACGGTACCGACGGCCCAGTCGTAGACCTGTTACACGGTAAGATGTGGCTGTACCGGGCAGTGTTTCAGACTGACCCACTCCTGTGTCTGAAGAAAGAGAGGACATAAGACACTAAAAAAGTGCATTCAAATATAATGGTGCTTCTGATCCTTAAACCACATGCTTCCAGTTCCTAAACTTTCATACAAATCACCTTCTTCCTCTGTCCGTAAAATATATCCTGTGGCTCCTGTTACTGGCGACCAGCCTAACAGGACTGAATTCTCAGTACTGTCTGTCACACTCAAACCAGTCACAGATGGCAGGGCATCTAAGAAACAGCAAGAGACATAGTGAATATCTCTGAAAAAGGCTGGAGAAAAAGAAAGAAGACAGAGATAAAATGTGAGATACAATTTGGTATGTGTACCAGTGTTTGCTCTGATGGTGGTAGCTTCAGTTTCTTGACCATCCACCACAGCAGACAATCTTATAGTGTAGCTCAGACCAGGACGAAGTCCATCAAGGGTGTGTGAAGTTGCAACGCCACTAATTAGACGACTTGATTCAGGTTCACCTAGTCAAAGTAAGCATATAACATCATAAAGTTACTTGATTTTGGTTTGTGTGTGGGTGCATGTATGCCTGTATAACCACCTTGTGAGGACCTCCAGTAGACTCGATATGAGCTGGCTCCGCTCACTGCTCTCCAGGTTATACGGAGCCCCCCTGGGGTCGAGTCTAAAACACGAAAACCCTCTACTCGTGTCCCTCTCTGGCTTCCTGTACAACAAACAGTGATATCAATACACACTTTCAAGGTTAACATCTCTGTAAAATTTAAGCTGATGTTCAGCCAAGCCACAATAAAAGATAATCTAATAACACACAAACAATAATGTGTGCTCTGTGCTTTGTGTCTTTATTTTGTGCATTGTGTAAATATTTATTTTGTGGAATAGAAATGTATGTAAATAAATGAGAAATTCATATTGCAAACCCAGCCTTAGAGAATACAGATTAATGATGTCCCCATATAAGAAAATATGACCTGAAACAGAAACACACAGACAAACAGCACTCACCCGTAGTGACTCTGACGGAGACAGGTGGGCCTTCTCTGTTCCGAACTAGAGCCAGAACCTTCACTTCATATTGTGCCCCCTCATCCAGCTGCCTCAGATCCACTGAAGTCACGTTACCACCAACCAGCTGACTCCTCTCCTCTCCACCTACAATCACACTCACAGTTTTACTTTTATGATGGCTGAGGCTTTCTTTATGAGCTGTGGCCTATGGAGGTCACAATCTCTTGCATTTTTAGATTCTCAATAAGAAAAATAACGTAACTGAGGTGTTAATATTTTCTTTCCTTCAGCATATGGCACTTACACTGAGCTATGTAAACCTTTATTTGAAAAGATCTCACCGTCAGTCCTTTTCCAGAGTACTCTGTATGAAGTCGCATTTTGAACTCCAACCCAGCTGACTCGAACAACCTCCCCTTGGGCTTCCACCACCTGTAAATCTGTGACGCGACCCACTACAGATTGATCTGAAGCATAGAATCAGGATAGAGTTGGCCATTCGGACTAAAACCTTGCACATTGCTGAAAGCTCAGAAATGACTAATAAAGATCCAAAATAAGGATTTTGATCAAAAATAACTTTATAATAAAAATATAAAATAAAAAATAACAATGATCTATTTTGATTTCATGCCGACTTCAAGCATTTTAAGGTCTGTGCATATGGTTACTGTAACTGAATTCATCAAAATGCAAAAAGACAGCTACCTGTCCTGGCATTCACAGTGGCTGAAGGTCCTTCACGTGAGTTAAAGAGGGCTGAGACTAATATTTGGTAGGCTGCACCTTCCTGGAGTCTATCAATGGCATAGGAAACCACATCAGCAGCAACAATCTCAGAGTCTTCCACTCCTACAATGTAAAAAGAAAAAAAATTATGTTCCATGCCAATTGTTTAAAAAAATTTATAGCACTCAAGTTAATGTTGTCCATACCATCACTTCGCCGCCACATTATTTTATAGCCTGTTGCTCTAGTCACAGGAGTCCACTTTATTACTATCCTTGCAGAGGTTACTTCAGTGACTCTTAGCCCTGTAACAATTCCATTAGAACCAATGGTTCTTGCAGACACTGAAACCACTTCTCCAGTCCGCCCATCACTCACTGGAGCAACACCCACAACAACAGTATCATCTGGCTGAAGCCCATCTATAGTGTGGGTAGTGACATCGCCACCTAGGACACGGGATTGCTCTGCAGCTAAAACAGAAAGAAAGAGCAGCTGACAGATTAAAACATACATACGTTACTGCATGTGATATCAATTAAAAAACAAATAAAGAAAATCCAAATCATCACATAAATGTCTACATACTATTGCTTTGTCTCCAGGTAACCCGGTAGCCTGATGCCCCAGAAACACCAGTCCATGCAATCCTGACTCGTCGACTGTTGCTCCCAACTACCCGCAAGTTGGTCACCCTCCGTGGCGGTTCTGTTTAAGACCAATGTAGGCACCTGATTCTGATATACTGACAACCTCAACTTAACATCAGAAAAAGTATGCATGCACACACCTGTTACGATGTACACTGTTGCTGGTTCCCCTTCACTGGATCCAATTACTGCATTTACACTGACAGCATAGCGAACAGCATCTTCAAGATCCTGCAGGTCCAAGGTGGTCTGATTCCCAGGAACTCTTCTGTTCACCTCTGTATTTGCTTTAAAACATGGGTAAAACTAATTCAAACAATCATTAGAGCAGCACACCTCATGAATGAAAATCTCATGAATGTAAATATATATATATATATATATATAACCCAAAACAACACTTTAATGCTATACTGCCATGCTGTATTTGCATTTAAAGGAAATGTTATTCTTACATTCTGTATTAAGAATGATGATGTTGTATTGTGTTGCCCCAGAAACTCCTGTCCATCCTAATCGAATAATGTTTCCGAGTGAATCCACCATCCTCAGGTTCGTGACAGGACCAACTTGCTGCTCTATAAACATAACCCATGCGACATTTATACGAAATGTATATAAGACAAAAACATACCCACTGACCATCAGGATCACAACTTTTTGCTACAGATCTGCTAAGTGTCTTTTAAATGCATTATTGGTCTTTACAACAATATCATATTGTAATCCATCAAATGCCTTTACTGACCTGTTGATTTGGTTGAAAAGAAAGTAGCTTCTTCTCGCCCCTCGTAGAGTGTGTATAGAGTTATAATGTACTCTGTATTCGGCTGTAGATTTCTGAGCTCATAGTTGGTGGTGCTTTTTGGGAACTCTTGCTTCTGAACTCTGCCTCCTGCGGGTTAGCAGGATCACATAAAGATCATAAAAAAGTGTTACACAATGATGGTTCTACAGTCATACTGTACATAGTTTTTTTGTTTGTTGCTGTAGTAATTTTTATTTTTGTTTTGTAGTCTACAAAGTTTATGTTTCAGTTTTTTCACCCCTTTACCTGCTCAGGCTGATTATGCTTATTTTTTTTCCATGTAACATTGCAACTATCAGGTTTCAAGTAAATTACCATAAATTACCATAATCATCCAACTAATGCATGTAGTTATTTTTAGAGCCATTTACTGTGTTATGTGTTATGTGTTGTATTAACAGATTTTACTGTTTTACAATTCTGGTTATTTTTACAGTGTGTTTGCGTGCTTTAGTAACAGTTTCATACTCTCTCCAGCTTTCCATTCCAGTCTGTAGCCTCTGGCGGCCTGTATGAGGTTCCAGTTTAATCTGATGCTGGTGGGTCCTGTAGTCGTGGCTCTCAGGACCTGTTGCTCTGAGCGCTCTGAAAGCCAAATGCATTAAACATCTTTTAGCTTTATCTTCCCTCCCGTCCCATAAAATATTAAAACAATGACTTCCGTCTTTCTGAACTTTATGTCCTGTTATTTATAGACAGTTACTGCCTCCTTTCTCAGTCTCTCGTTTTAACATGTATGCGCATATACAAACACCCTCACACATTCGACTGCTGCAGTCTGTGAGTCATAAGACAAAAAAATTCTTCTGTTCTGATCTAGCAGACAGTGAGTCAATGGCAAAATTAAAAGCAAACACCTCACCTCACTGTCTGTGTATGATAAATGTGGGCAAGATGGAAAAAAAGACACACACCTTGTCTTCCTGTCTTAAATCTGCACTCTTCTTAACTAAACCTCTACAAAGGTCTACTAAATACACACCTCTATAAATGAATGCATGAATGCAGTATTTAGAATTTTTATTTTATTTAAAGGTTTGTTTTTTAGTTCTCTGTTCTTTGTCCTGATGTACCATTTACTGTAGATTTGTCTGCATGTGTATCTGTGTACCTATCTTAAAACGTGCAGTGGCCGCTGGTCCTTCAGCATCTCCATTGTACAGGGCTATGACTGTAACAATGTACTCTGTGTCCGGTCTCAGATTCCCCAGAGTGTGAGATTCACTTTCACCTCCCAGTTCTACGGTCTCCACATCACTTCCTGAAGAAGACAAATACAAAAAGACTCAAGAATCTGATAAAAACACAATGTGAAATCATACCTGACCTAAAGCATTCAAATACATCATTGGGTGATTCATCATTTTAACACCTTGTATGAAGCATTTCATTAAAAAGAGCTTTCTTTATAAATGTGCTGACCTGTGAAAGGGCCCCAAACGACTCTATATCCTCTGGCGCCTGCCACTCCTGTCCAGCGAACTCGAACACTGTTGCTTGAGATAGTCTCAACAGAAAGCTGCTGCACTCCCTCTAAACGCACTGTAAACACAGGCACATACACAGACAGAGCTTTATACATTAGCATGAACACTTTAGTGATGCAGGAGGAGAAAACATTTTCATATACAATATGCTACCTTTCAAAAGTATAGGGTTGGTAAGGTTTCATGTTTTTGAAACATGTTGTCTAATTCTTACCATTTACGGTCTAAAGTGGCTGGGGTATATTTGTAGCAATAGCCAAATATACATTTTATGGCCAAAAATCAGTAGGATCTTAAGTAAAGATCATGTTCCATGAAGATATTTAGTAAAGTTTATTTTAAAAAAAAAAACATTATGCATGTCTGTTACGTTTGATCAATTTAATGCATCTTTGTTGAATAAAAGTATTAATTTATTTAAAACAAACAGAAAATATCTTTTAACGGTAGAATCTGAGGACTCACATGTACGGACAGTCAGGGTAGCTGGTGAGACACTGCTACGGGGAAACAGTGGGTACAAGTTGATCCCATATTCTGTGTCTGACTTAAGACCGACCAAAGTCAGAGAAGTAGACTCAGCCCCCACAGATTGTTCCAGCAGCTGTGCAGCAGGCTGACCTATTAATCAATCAATCAATCAATCAAACAATCAGTAAAATCATTTTGCATAAATAATAAATTATGCCATGCATTAAAAAAATGGCTAACAATGTTTCCAACAATGGTTTGCAATGTGGAAATACTGTACTAAACTCAGGAATAACCAGTTTAAATCACTCTGATCCTCTAATGAATGAACTCACTGAACTCATCCATCAGCATGGCTGCTTATTTACAGCAGGTCATGACTCACTTACTAAGCTGCAAGCTCAATGTCAATGCATCATTAATTCAATGCGCTGTGTTTTTTATGTATATATGTGCCCACTTGTGCAAAAACATCAAAAACAAGAAAACCAGAAACAGCTACTCCACTCAGCAGCCCCAGACTAACTGGCTGAAAATTTATACACATAGCTATCCCAGGGCCTGACAAGTGCCCAAAACATTACAGTTATCGAGGAGGAACCTCCCTCACCCCAGATTATTAGAAGCAAAGGATACACATCTCTCAAAACAGTTTTTTATGTATATTCATAAACATGTATGCAAATCCAATTGAAAATCAACAGTTTGTTGAAGTTCTCATTTGTTTGAGAAACAACTGTTTAATCCAGTGTGTGTGTGTGTGTTGCAACAGCTCTACACCTCACAGCCACTTCAAGGTTAAGAGTTTTTAAAAACCAAGTATGTCTTCATGTCTTTATACAAAGCACATTATACAAGCAGAATCCGATGAACAGAGAGGAGCTCTGCGACAGATTAGCAGGAAATGTGACATCCTCTCTCTTCTGACTAACACAATCAATCTCTCAATATTTTGAAAAGCAAAAAGGGTTTGCAAATACATTAAAATGCTCTTACCCACCTTAATGGATTTGTTCTTTGTTTGTGTACCTTTTACAGATTTTCGTAACCAATAAATACTTCCATTTCAAAATGTTTTCCTCAGAAACATTTGGGGGTTTGGTACAGAGGTAGCAGCTTACAGCAACTCATACTGTACCAGCTGGCCAACCAAACACAGCATATCATTAATATATGAGTCAGTTAATGACATAGTATAATTTAAAATCACAGTTTCAGCATCTATTCATCTGCATGCAACATCGGGCTAAGACGGGCACGTTGAAACACCTTCCTCTATCTTCAAAAAACTAACCTGATTAAACATAGGGCCACACCTAATCTGACAGATCTATTCTGTGCCAGCTCACACCTGGATACCAACCAGGTAAAGCAAACTGGCACTCCTTTCAGCAATTGACAAAAATACTTTGGGGAAACCAAAACACTCTCTCCCACCTCTGCAACTTCCTTTTATCAAACTCCTAAAATCATTAGTTAGTGGTGCTTGCTAAGGCTATAATAACTATCACTATCCTCAAACTTAGAATTAAGGGTTTATTCAAATTCCTCAAGTACTGTTTTACAGTTGACTGTTTGTGCAACAGAAATGGATGTTCATCCATGTGGCTTTTTGAAGAGAAATTCTTCTCTGAATGATCAAATGTAGAACTTTCAATTTGGCAACCACTCAGCAACTACTCCTTCACTGACTCACGCTATAATTATGGTATTGACTATTCAAAGAGTAAAAGCATTACTGGAAAATGCAATAGAAGTATGGATTATTGTCCATATGGAAGTGTGTCGGTCTCACCTGTAGGTCCATAGGTGATTCTGTAACCTTGTACTTGGTCAGCTGGACTGTCCCAGCCCAAAGCCAGAGTAAAAAACCCGGCCTGGATCAGTCGAAGTGCAGTCACACCTTGGAGAGGCTCTAGAGCATAGTTTGGAGGAAGAGTGAGTGAGAGTTTTTTAAGACATGCTGATTTAGATTACACATTTCTGCTGTGTTCAGTTCTCACTTGTTCGGGCCTTGCCAGACACTGACTCTCCCAAGCTGTTTGGGTACTGAGCAATAACAGTGATCAGGTAGTCTGTGCCTGAACGCAGCTCTCGTGCAGTGTAGCTCTGCTGGTTGCTTGGTATTGTTTCCTGCACGTAAAAAGACTTTTCAGTGGAGACCAACATGCTACATTTTGTGTGATGCACTGTAAACTAAAACTATGAAAACAATTTCAAGTAACTGAAATAAAGTGAAATAAATAAATAATGTACTTTAATAAACTTTAATAAACTTAAAGATGAAGGAAAAGTAACTACATTGAGCTGAAGTCCTAAAACTCAAATAAAAATACTAAAGCTAAATAAAAAAGAATAAAATAAAATAAAAACATAAATCACATAAATAGCAAAAGCACATGCATATATGCAATTATAATAAACAAATACTAAATTGACACTGGTGTAAAAAAAAAAAAAAAGTGGCCCTTAAAAATTACACTTTCATTTTATGATATGAAAATTACATTTATTTAATTTAGCAGATGATTTACTCCAAAGTAACCCACCAGTCAGAATTTTTTTGGCACAAAGCCAACAATAGTCATACTATATAATATAATATTTATTAGACAGCTAGATTACAAAAACAAGCTAGAGTAAAGGTGAAATACAGAACAGAAGAGAATGTTTTTGAGTCTTTCTTAGGTTTTATCATTTAAATCATTTTTATCCCATTTATAGATGTTTAGTCTGCAAAAAAGCATTCTTTTGAAGACATTTCTTCTCACCTGTCGAAGCTCTGCTGTGATTGGCAGACCCTGGCTAGATAAGGGCCTGTACTGGACCACATAGCCACTTACAGGCCCCCCTGCAGACGTCCATCGAAATCTCAGTGAATTGGTGGTCTCACCTGAAAACTGCAGGTTTGAAGGACCGCTGTAGGCTTCTGATGGTGAAACAGCAACACAAATACATTATATAGCAGGATCATTTAAAACATTTAAAAATATAAAAGTTCTAATTAAAAAAAAACACCAAATTTAACAAAACTCCATAAATTTAATTTTGAATTGAATTGCATTATGTCTACTGCATGACAGGGTTACCGTCACTTGAGTAAGAGCCTCCTGTTGTTGTACACACACGTCGAGACACTAGGGGCAGCAAAGAGCTGAGAGCTTTGAAATTTGCAATCTGAGAGGTGAATTCACTTTGAGGAGGAGAAGCAATGAGATTCAGCTCAGTTGGGTCTGCACTCTTTATACCTGAGAAATGCCAAGAGAGAAAGAATCAATTATAAAGTTAGTGCAAACTAGACATATTTTAATATACTGAATCCACATATGCGTTAAAGTTTGCAGAAAAAAATTACAATGCTGGCTAAATACTCTACATAACAGTTCTTACCCACTGCAAATATTTTGACTCCAAGGCTACGTAGTTTTTGAGAAGGTTCTTGCACATTGTCCTGAGATCTACCATCAGTAATGAGAATAGTGATCTAATAGAAAGAATGAAAAATAGTAATGAGTCAAGAAAATAAAAGTTAGTTATGCTATATTTGAGTATTTATTATACACAGAATGAATCTTGTAAATAATAACTCACAAGCAGACAAAATTAAAATACACTACTGTTCAAAGGTTTGGGGTAGGTATTTTTTTTATATTTTTGAATTCACCCAGGTTGCATTTATGGTTGCAGGTATGCATTTAAGTTCAAACAGTAATTTTGTGAAATCTTATTACAATTCAAAATCACTGTTGTCTATTTTTTATATATTTCAAAATGTAATTTATTCCTGTGAATACTCTTTAAAGTCTTTAATGTCACATGATCCTTCAAAAGTACTCATGAAACATTTCTTATTGATATCAATTTTAAAAACAGTTCTGCTGCTTGATATTTTTGTTAAACAGTTTAATCAAAATTATTTAATAAATAGAAAGATCAAAAGTGTTAAAAAAACAGTATTTTTAAAAATATGCTAAACTATTAATTTCAAAAGAATATGAAACTGTACAACTTTAATTATATATATATATATTGATTTGTTTTTCATTTATCAAGTGTAAAGTTGTATGATAATTTTTTTTTAATGAAGAGCAATGTTTTGTATCCCTCTGTGTTGTCTTTGTTTAACTTTTCTGTTTGGAAGATAAATAAGTCTTTACATCTGCTTTAGAAATGCTTTAAAAGGTATAAATAGTCCTCACTTTAGATGAGCTCACAAAAACAGATGTCTGGAAACTACTAAATGCTTTATAACTACCTGACTTGATCATGAATTACAGTAGGAACATGTGTTAATAAAGCATTATTAACACACTGAGCAACTATTATCATGTGTCTAAATAATAAGATTTATTAATGTAAATTTAAATAATTTATTAACCATTTGCTTAGACTTTCTAAACAAACACTGACAGCTCCTAAATAACTTGTTTGTAAAAAAAATGATAAACTGATCATTAATAAAGTATGAAAATGCAATTATTAAACATGTTATATATGCTCAAGCACAGGGCATTTATAAATGCACTTGTAAACTGTTTAATAATGCATAATAATGTTAGAACAATGGTTTATAAAGGATGAATTGAGTATTTACTAATGCTTAACTAATGATTCATAGTGTGTAGTTATCATAAAGTGTTACCAATTTGGGGTGCCAAAATATTACAGATATGGCAAGCCAAATGTGTGTCAGCTCACCTTGGGTACATCTCTGATAGAGGAAGGGCTGAAAAAGTTGTCTGCAATGTATTTAAGGCCAGCCCCAGTCCGCGTGTTTCCTCCTTTATAGTTGATATTCTCTACAGCATTTATGAGCTCAGTTCCATTCAGGTATGTAGTAAATGTAAACTCCACCCTAAGTATCATAAAATTCATAACTATAATCAACAAATGTTCCAACACATATCCATAAACCTTTACTGTACATAACAATTACTGTATAACACAGTGCACCCCCTCTCATCAGAAAGACACTGTTTACTATATACTCAATAATTCAATATACTCCAACTCAATAATTCATTAAACTTCTCTACTGCAAAGCTGCTGCAAAAAAGAGATTTAACAAGATTCACTAAAGGGAATCATCTCAATGTTTACTTTAAACTACAATATAACAATATCAAAAGCACTACATGTTCATCTACTGATATTTTATTATAAGAGTTGGTCCCACTTTATAGTACTGTAGGTGGCATTACACATTTACCATGATGAGCAAGACAGGTCGAATAAGCATGTTTATATACACAGTATGTGCTACTGGCATACAGTATACTATATATGATTTAAGTGAAAATGTAAATAAAATGTAACCATGGCAATGCCCCCAAGCAGCTATTTTCTATGTATGTAACAGGCAGGCAAGTGGTGCTTGAGAACACAACACACCAAGTATACTAGCAGAGTTTCACAGACCTGGCAGTATCGCTGTACTGTACGCTTCCAAAACGGATGCCACTGGGTCCTACCACTCTGGCAAAGGGTTTGACAATCCCTGACATGAAATTCTTGACCAAAATGAAGTTGGCCCGGCCAATACTGGATGATCCATCTACTAGGAACACAATATCTGCTGCAACAACATTATTGCACTGGCCTGTCAACAGAAAAAAAATAAATCAGTTAACACTGACACAACGATTTGCATAAATATGCACAGCTGTGACCTTTCCGCTCTAAAAGAAATACTGTATATTTAAAATATTTAGAGTAGTAGTCTTTTAGGTCTGAATATGTGGGTTTTCATTATTACAAATAAAAAATGCTTTCATCAGTGAAGCCAAAATGCTAAGAGTAATAAATAAAACATACAGTGCTTACTATTTCTTTTCTTCTAAATGCATGTTTTGCTCTTTCCTTATTTTGCAGGTAAGCATTTTATTCTTTGTCTCTAAAACGCACAGTCATAAGGACTAGACAAAACATTTCACTGTGTACCATTGTGTATACGATATGTATATATACAACTGTGAACTTAAACTTCAGTTTTTCCATAAGCATTCACATCTGTTGTCTATTCAATTCCTGTATTCAGTAAAGGATTAGGGGAGACACACAGGAAATGACCATCACCACCCAGTCTGACAAGTCATTTGAAGCAAACAAAGCATCTGGGCCCATTTATTTTCAGGGGCTGGTGTGCCATCTCTCCTTCACACACTTCAGTATACAGCCAGTCATCGGATCTGTGGCTTTGCGTGACTCACCAGCTACAATACATGAATGAATGCCCTTAAGGTAGTAAACTAATTAACCTACTGTGTTTGATTTGGTCGATGAGTCACTGCATTTTGATAGAGCATGATGGGAAGTCCCCATAATGAGGTCTAGTATGTGAGTACAATGTACAGTGTACTGAAAGTGCAGAACTGAAATTTAGGGATGCACAATATATTAGGCCAAGAGTTGATATCAACAGTTGTGTGTGTGTGTTTATCTGAATTTGATTTATCTGTACTGATTGATGTTACATACTGTATTGTATGCCAACCTAGATGTGTTAATGGATACAACGGAAAAAAAACTAATGTAATTAAAATAGTAAGTTACAATAATTTGATAAAATAATTAAAAATAAGTTAAAAGTATAAAAAAAAAGCTATTAACGTTTATTAAATGTTGAAATAATTAATAATTGTTTTCTTTAATTCTATACTGTTATAATGTTAACAATTTATTTTTGTGTGTAAAGTATAAAGTATAAATTTAAAATATGTAACTAAGAACACATCAGTTTTACTTTTTTCTTGATGATTAATAAACTTTCTTTCTATATAGTACCATTATAATGTTGACTGGGGATGAGCGATATGGTTAAAACAGTTATCATAATAAACTTTTTCATATCAGTTGATATCGATAATTATCACAATAAATGTCAAAACTTTAATACTTTCAAATTTAAAGTCAGATTTCTTCTTTTGAATGAAAAATGCAGAAACTGTTATTTTAAACTACAGTTTTTTATCAGAACATGACAAACACTTGCCAAACAGGTGAACATTTCCCAAATCTAAGGTACAATATTGAAAACATTTATAACAAGAAAATATTTTTTCTGCATCAAAATATGCAGACAGACGTACAGATGTTTTTTTTTTTTCATTCATAAAAACGGTGGCATCTGTAAGAACAGTGAAAACCCAAAGCTGTTTCTTTCCATTTTTGGTGCATAAACAATATACAGCATTGAACATTTATCAAATATGTTATTGTTTTATCAATATGATATTAAAGATTAACTATGACTTTGTGACTTTCTTACATGCCTCAAACTAGTTTACTGATGTCTTCATTTTTTATTAAATATGCTAAATGAGAACTGCACATGCTGCAGATAAAATTATAGCTCCACAATAGATGATCATTTGGTACTTCCTAAATTAGTGTATGAATCTTTACCTTGAGCTGTAGACCATGATGGGAGACACAGCAACACAGCAAGCAGCAAAGTCCATTTCAGCAAACACCCCATTTTCAAATCCTACACATCATGAAACACAAAAAGAGAAAAAGTGTGTAAAATGGTCATCTAAACCAAAAATCAATTATTCAGTTAGCAGTCTGCACTGCTGTCAGCTTAAATAGCAGCAACATAATGTTCCTCCCCCAGGTGAACTGAGTGCCCAGATACCAACATCTGGCAGAAGCTCAAAGACAAGAAACTAAGAGAAGCAAGGTGGGGCTTGCACCATCACCACAACATAAAATAAAGAGCAAAGACTCAGAGGAAGATGAGCTTGTGCAAGTTTAAAAAGCAGCTAATAATAGACAATTTTTGTAATAGGCAAACACAATGAAGAATGCACTTTTCAAGAGAGAACTTTTGTTTAGAAGAGCATTCCTGTTATATTGCTATTATGATTACAGAGGTTACAGAGCTCAAAATAATATGCTATTGCATGATTCACATCCATAACAGAGTTAAAGCATGTGCAGACATAAACACGCTCCTGCTTGCACTGATGCTAAAATTCATTCAGCAGATCTGCTCACACAGACATAGCATTGCCTTTTTGTTTGTTACTATTCATGAGGGAAAATATGTGGGATCGTGCCGTTCCTTTTCAACGGAAATGCTCCCAACATGAATGTCTGTTGCATATGCTAAGTGTCACTATTTGTCCTTTCAAAGATGCCATTTTTAAATATATTTCCAGCAGATGGGTCTGTTTTTGATTTTTGTAACGAGAGGAAATCGTGGTCCACATTTGGAGTCACTCTGGTTTGCACTCAACAATGACTGATCTGGAAAATGGCCTGCCCTAAAAAACAAGGTTAAAAACTCACAGACAACAGAAACGCACATAAAACACACACATGGACATCATTAAACCTTCAAAGACTTTAGTCAGAAAAGCATAACTGAGTACGTATTGGTTTATTTTTCCGGTGTCTCCTACTGTCTAGGATAAACAAGAACTGTTTTACCTGTATTTTCTTCATGGTGGGGAAGACTTATAGTTGCCGATTAAACGTGGTCTTATTTCAAATCTCAAAATGCCACAACGTTCATTTTTTAAACCACTTTCAAAATACCCAGACCTCCACAAAACCTTAAAGCATCCCGAAAGACATGTCTATCTGGAACACACACAAATACACAGACAAACAGACTAAACACTCATCTAAACAATCAAACCTCCCACGTATGCACATGTGGGACTTATGCTTTATTTTCAGCTGAGTGGACTTGTCCAATGACATGATCCTTTTTATTATGCCATTAATTAAATGATATCATATTGTTCTTTTTTTAAAAAAGTTGAACGATTGGAACGATTTATATTTAACTCGCTCCCTTTGAGTCGTTCTGTCTTTGTTTCCCTCTGTGTTGTTTGCATTAGTTAAAGGAACTCTGTCATCATTATGTGGTTTATAGAAGAGTAATTATAGCATTTATAAGTATCCTGACTGAACCACATTTGAACTGGCAGCCTCTGACTACCTCCATCTACACGGTTGCTCAGTTTTCTGAGGCACGTCATTGCACACCTGAGGTCAAGAGAGCATTGCCATAAAGCCATCATTCAATTCAATGCTTGCTTAATATCACTTAATATGTCTTTGATTTTTTTTGTATGTGAACTAGGGCTGAATAATTAACCGTTTTTGTAATCGCAATTATAATTACAGATGTCACAATCATTCAAAGTGGCAATTAATCAATACCATTCATAGTTTTGCTTTTTTATTATTTAAAGAACAAACCAATCCAATGTATAATTGACATTTGAGGGATAAAACTATAGAAAAGCAATAAAGGTTTTGCAGTCAGAGTGTTTTCAGCTTATTTATGTAAATATGGCATGCAGTTTCTTCAAACAAAGGTATAAACATCACTCAGTGTGAACTGTATTAATCATAATAAAAATCACAATTACAGTTTCAAGGGAATAATCAACAATTATGATTTTTGTCATAATTGTGCAGCCCCAATGTTAAAACACATTTCAGTGCTGACTTTTTCAAGCAATAAAAAAAGGCTATTTACAGTGTGGCTTAACAAAAAAGACTGAGGAATTAGAGAGACATTCTTGAGCTCTATAAAGTGGATGCTGGGAGAAGAAACAACAGCATCAACTACTTGCAGGCTACTATACACCACAAACACCAACTAAAATGTTCACTGCCTCTGTCAGGTTACTGTTCCCCACTGGAAATGCAATCACACTGAACTAATACTAATTTCTAACTGATGTTTCTTATGGTTATTAAATTACCTCATAGCACCACCTAATGCCCCAACAGCAGCATTACTGTGGAGCCAGTTTTTTTGACAATAACATCCATGTGACCGACTTTTTTTATAAAGCATAATTTATATAGCTGAACTGCAGCTATTTTGACACTCACCACACACACACACACTGAAATGTTTAATCATTCTAAAACACAGATTCACAACGATAATATTTTTATACATGCTAGCCATGTTTTGTTTATTTTTTAAATAATATATTGTGTGTTTTATTCTAGTTTCCCTTCAGATTGATGCTTCATGTGTTTAGGAACCAAAGTCTTCAAACTGTTTTAGAACAAGGAAAAGTTCATGGCCGGGAAAGAAGATGTGCCAAAAAGGAAAGGAATGAAATTAAAAACATTCCTCCCTCTGAGTTTATCCTCAAATTATTAAATTATGAGAGGTTGCTTCTTCAAAACACAAAGAAAAGTGGGTGTCAAAGTTGTCTGCTGGTCACACTGCCAACTATTTTATTACACTCCATCTCCCACACACAAGAACAAAAAAGGAAAGAAAGAGGGCAAAGAAAAACAAACATCTTCTAGTTGGGGGAGATTTCAAAAGTATGAAAGAAAGCAAGTCGACTTGTCCAAAATACAGTCTAAATATTTACTTAATACTGTATATTTACTGGATTTATTAAATAATTGAAAAAGTCAAGAAACTAAAAGAGAAGTGAAAATGATAATGCATGGTAAAGTGAATTTGTGATTTTTTTTGGATACTTGTATTTGAATAAACACATTTAATATTTAAATCTATCCAATTTTCCCCTATAATCAGTGCAGAAAAAGTCACAAATTCTGAAACAGACCATGAGTATGACACGAACACAAGGCATTTCCATTCACGTGCTTCATAATGTATGTGTTACAGTCTAATCAGGAAGCAAAGAAGCTATGGAGACTGACACACAGATGTTATGGGTTATGTGCCCCAAATGCTGTTCACACATATGTGAAAAATCTTGGCAACCAAACGTTTTCTACTGTATTGTGAAGAAGTATATTGACATCAAACAAGCAGTTATCAGCAAACACATGGAAACTTTAAGGTGCCGATTTATAATTGTTCTTGAAATAATTATTAAAGTCTTGGCATGGTCAAGAAAATCTTGAGTGTAAAACGAATGAGCATTCCAGCTGTTCTTAATAACGACATCCATACTCTCTTATACTAGAAAAAAAGCCCACACACTAGCATTCCTAGTCTAAGTCACTCAACAAGAGCAACCCCTCAGCCATGCTTGCATGCTCAGCAGGTGTCCACGGTAACTTAGACACTCCAGCCCTGCCTACCAAGTGTGATATATACAAATGGCCAAATCACACAAGTTCAACTGAGGTCATGCCCGCGCCCTCTGCTTGAAATGTTTTGATGCTGATGTGGAAATATCACTTTTCCACTTCCATCACATCACTAGTCCATCATTTTCTTATTTCCCATTGTGGTTCTTTATAAAAAACCTCAACATGTGCACATGTGGTCAAATCATGAACTGAATTTGTGCTGTGATTTCTTTGATCTTGTTTCTGATGTGTTCTCTCTCTGTGCCCTTTTTGTTCTTGAAACCAGCATGATTTATCAAACATGCAGTGTAATGTGAATTAGCCTAAATGATAATGAGGTTGTAACAAATGAGCCAAGGACACCCCAAGCAGTTTTGTACACATAAAATATGCAGTGATTATGTGTTTTAACACATCTCATGAGAGCTAAATGAATAAATCGGAAGTATCTGAAGCACATCTGTTCTGACAAATAATAAGAACTGTGGTATTTTGTAGGATAAAAAGCTTGTGTCATATCAGTAATCAGTAATGTTCATCAGACCTGTATTACAACAGACTTGCTTATGATTTTGCAACATTAAGCTGCTAAATTGTAAAACATGGTAAGATGACATTCCATAGCTTTCAGAATTACTTCCATAAATCATTATTTCTTCAAACTCAAGAGTCATCACTCTATCCTGACGCTTCTCTCTACCCAAGCCTGACCCTAGAGAACTGTCCCTGAACTTATGCTGTTGTTTTATTGACTTAATATCTGATCTTAAAGAATTTAATTGCTGAACCTGTTGCATTCTATCTCTCACTTAAGTGTAGAATCCATCATTCCCACCGTTTTAGACTCCAAGAGCCCCACACTGTCCTAAACAATAATCAATGGTCCCATGACTTTGCAAGATTTTTTACATTTGTATACAAAATGAAATGTTTATAAACCCAAAAATATATATTCATTCTAAAAATTATAGATGTACTTAGTTATTAGACAATCTCATTCAAATTATTGATTATATATATATATATATATATAATTTGAAGCCATCTTGAGGCCCATTTGGACATTTACTGACGTCCCCTAGTGGGCCCTCGCCCTAAAATGGTTTCAAATATGCTAATTAAAATCTAGCTTAATTTGCTTTTCTTCTTCTTCTTTTTTATAAGAACAAACATCTGCTCAAACTTTTGGAGTAAAAATTAACCTAGTTAATTATTTACGTTGATTTTCATTTATTGAAAATATCGATGCCTACATTTAAGGCCTCTGAATACGATGGGACAATGGGGGTCAAAAGGTTGAGAATAGCTGCCCTAGAGCGTCTATCACTTACCCTATATTGCGTTGTATAACTGACAGCGCTTTATAACTGATCCTAAATCAGTTATAATCAGTGAATCTGCAGCGTTATTGCGGAATAGAATTCCATCACTGACCACAGAGCGCTCTATCACTTATTATGGAGAGCTCAATCAATGCAATGCAACGGACGTCTACTTACCGTTCAAAACTGGTCACCGAGGCAAGCAGTCAACGACGTTGTCCTAGTCATGCATGATCTGACAAATTCCCTTGAATGAGCCTATATTTGTCCGAAGACAAAATTATTTTATCTAACTGCTCCTGCGCAATGCGCATGCATCTGCCAACCTGCCAAAGGATTGTGTTCCTTCCTCAAAACTGTGCCAACTGCAAAAATCCTCTCATTGCCTACAAGCAAAGAAATAAAATTATATCTCCTTGTTTGTTGTATAAGCTGCAATGAAAGTACTGCAGCCCAGACTTGTTCAGACGCCCGCAGCTAACTAAGTCCATCCCTAGACATTCACTCTCTTCTCAGGGTCGTCTTTCAGAACTCCCCGCCTTCTCATTTTGCAGCCAATCAAAGCACGAGTTAGCGGTGCTCGCGCACTCCTCGTGCCTGTACCTGCAAAGGTAAATTGTACGTTTATAATCAAATGGGTTATTTTTCCCGGGGCCGAGACATTACCGAGATTACCCGGGGCCGAGAGGCAGAGATTCACG
The DNA here is from genome assembly GCA_032357445.1 of Enteromius radiatus. NCBI lineage: Eukaryota > Metazoa > Chordata > Actinopteri > Cypriniformes > Cyprinidae > Enteromius > Enteromius radiatus. The sequence continues at coordinate 14,602,640 of JAUCMS010000105.1, forward strand.
AATTGAGCGTAGTTTAAATGAAAAATGCAGGCCCAGGGTCAAAGAGGATCCCTTTCAGAGAGCAACAAGGAGATCGTAAAGTTAGTGTTACGTTTGGTAATGTGACATGCAGTCTGGCATGTTACTACATAGCATTGCATTAAATAGACTCTCTCTCACTCTTTTTTCGCTTTTCCTATCTCTCTATCACACATACATGTACGCTTGTGGCACACCCAAGCATCTGTCCACACTCATCTGGAATCCAAGCCTAGAGGGCATCCATCCTTTTTAGGACATAATCTTAAACCTCACTAGTTTCCCTCTCTTTAATCAAATTTAATATATATTTGGAGGCGTTTAAACTGTTCAGGATTTATTAAGGGATTTATTGTGCTTAACAAAAGAAGAAAATTGTCATCAGATTAATTGTGAGGGCAGGCTTAGACTTGTGCTGGAAACAAAGGTTTGGACAGGGTGACAATGAGGTGGTATTTGAAAACATTATGTGGTTTAAATTAGGCAGCTGTGGGGGGCTTAAAGGGAGTGGTAGCAATGGTGTTACGTCAATTTTAAATGGACAGTGCCATGTAAAATTGATTTATATGTTAGCTATAATGATTTAAATCGAAGTAGTGGCTTAGCATAAAAGTATAACTGAAACATTTCATTCAATTAAATAATAATTAATAATACACATTAGAGTTGGATGTATTCTCATTTAACAAAACACAGAATAGCTGGAATGAAAACAGGATGCAGGATGCTTCTCTACATGTTAGTGAGAAAATAGGGTAAGAAATGACACCCACACAAACACACAAGCACACACACACACACACACATTCCTTAATGACAGGAATGGGGAACAAGCTCATTCAGTGTCAGCTGGGATGCTGAAAGATGAGAAAGTGAGTCACTTTAAGCAAATATGATCTGTCTGCAGCATCCCTCTGTACAGCAGTTTAGCAAATGAAGGTGATTGTGTGAGTGCAGCATGACTTATATTTTACCTGCTTAAACAGCACACTATAGGTACATTTGAGCCTTCATACACCCGGTAGTGCATTAAGGTCAATGCTTTCTCATGGCATGCATTTTCATTTCCATAGAGGCTGAAATTTGAGATTTAATACAATATTGAGAAAACTGAGATTCTGAGAGTTACAGCACATATACAATTTATCAACAGCGTTGTAATCAGATAAGATATGGCAGGAGAGCAGGACTGCACATGTTCGCAGGTTTAACATAAGTTTTTGAGATTGCATAGTTTTGAATACTCTGGCTCAGTTGTCCACTAAAATTCAAGGAAGCTTTGTGTGTTTTTCTGGTCATCTGCTCATCATATGTACAGACAGACTATATTTATGCCTCTTATGTAATGCAAAACTCTTTTCTCTCCTCATGGGACGTCTATAATCACAACAAAGATCCTCATCGACATCCTGTCTGCTGTACAGTACTTTAGTATTCTAATGCAATTTAGAAATGAGTGTAAATAATGACAGTTTACCTTTTTAGTTGAATTACACATCTTAAGAGCTGAATAACTAGAGGACATCCTAATAGAGAAAGTATAGCTATATAGTGATGACGACAAGCATGCAAATGACAGAAGAACCGTCACACACACATACACAACTCACACATGCCATACATATTGCACATACACGTGTGTGTTCATATTCTGTGATGTGATTATAGGGCAGATGGTAAGCCAGTGGTAATGTCAGAAAGCTGATAAATCACTTAGTTGTCCCAGAGCTGCTGACTTTAAATTACTACACTTTTTTTAGGGGTTCGAGCACGTAGCGTTTAGACCCTATTGTAATTGTTAGGATTTTTAGGGGTTTGAGCGAGTAGCATTGAAACAATATTTTAATTGTTATTCAAAATTCAAAATTTTTGACCATAGCTTGTAAACCGTTTGTCGTAGACTCAAACATTTCACATTGTGTCTATGAGCCTATTGTCCATTTTCAATGTGGTTCAGTGTCAGCCATACATCCAGGTTACCCTATACAACCTCAAAGGCCTAACAATGCTTGAACTCCGGTAATTGCTGTTTGCAGCTATATTTATTATTATTTTTACTTTTTATTTTAGCATGCAATCTTCAATACAAAATGCAATCATTCTGAAATACTGGAAAACAATCAGCATTGACCCAAAAAAGCTTATAGAAGAAAAAAAACATAATATATAACATTTAAATAATAAAATCTAAAAACAAAAAAATACATGGTAATGAAGTTTGGGTTATACATGATAAACAAGCATGTTAACTACTAACTGAACAATTCTGCACTGCTAATATCCTGCTCATTTATACTTGTCAAGTTGTCGTTTTCCTCCTGGGCATGTGGTATGTAAAGTGTGTAAGAGGCTTAAGATGTTATTTTAGAGTCTCATGCTTCTTTTTTTACACTTAAACCCATTGCTCCCAGCTATCTGCCTCTCTCCTAGTTTAATCATCCCATTTAGTTAACAGCTCAATGGGTCACCAACCTGGCATTCCAGCCTTTTTATACTTCCCATGCTGTACTTTCAAAGAACTTCTGTCAAACCATCATGGGAGACAGTCAAGGAAAAGCCAAAGAAGAGATGACATTTGCTGTTTGCTTGGATTATCTATCAATCATCACAGTGCTGATGGTCCAGCTCTACTTAGAAAAGTGACGAGTGTTAACTCTAGGAGTGTTAAAAAATGTGTACATACATGCCAACTTTTTTGGCTCTGTAATTACTTGTCAAGATTTGCATGTACAGTATGAGATATTTAAATTTAAGTAAAAGGCTCACTGAAAGATTTATATATTTCTCTTCTCTGTAAATGTTTATACAATGTATGGGTCTGAATGTAGAACATATGTATGATGTAAGTATCACTAGGTTTTTTTGATGGATATCGTTGGTGGTGCATATTAGTTGTGCCTCTGTAGGTTACACAGAGTTCGCAGACGCCCAACATGTGTGTGACAGAGAAAGGAAGAAGGGGGTGAGAGATGTGTTTGGTTGATTTGCTACCATATTCTGTCATTTTATTAAGGTTTGGTAACTCTCCTACGTAGACATCTGACATCAGACACCTATGTACAATTGGACAAAATTCCATGTTATTATATTATACCCATTTATGGCCATACGGTTAATAAACCACCTCCTGTAATACTGTAATACCACATATAGCAGTATTGAAATGTTAAAGTTTTTAACTACAAGCTGTTCCTAATCAGACAAACATCTTTTGAAGATCTTGAGATCTGCTAGATAGTAAAAGTGAATAATATTGTCTGCTAATAGGTGTGTGTATAAAGTGAGCATGTCTTGATTTGCTTGGATATTCGGTGTCTCAAAATACAGTCAAATGCAAACAGTCTGAAAATGTCTTGATATGAATGTGTGTTAATGGATAAAAATAATAAAAATTGAATAAATACAAAAATTAAAGAATAAATTATTCATAATAAATATTATTATTATTTATAATGTAATATTATAATTTATAACAATTATAAATAAATTATATGTTTAGTAAAACAACAATAGAGACTTAAGGGAGCATGAGTCACACAAATATTTTAGTGATTTCAAGGAGTTCAAGTGCTCCCTTTTATTGTAATTTATGCAAAAATACAAAAATGCCCTTAAAACCCTGTCCTTCTGACATCATGACATACCAAATTGTATTAACACATATTATAACAAATCATCATTGTGCATTTGGCATATAGTGGTACTACCCACATGAACCTTGACAAAAATTTGAATGAATGCTATCTCCATCTAGTGGTGAGTTTGGTTAAAGGTTTACCATCATAATAGTGCTTTTTAATTGTTACTTTGCTTGGTTCAAATTGCATAAAAATGTTAACCATTAAGAACAATTATGAGAATGTCACTAGTGTTTCCAATGAGTAACATTGTCAATAAACATCTCATAAGAAAAAATCATGATTGTTTCTGGAGAATACAAAATTTAGCACCAACTTAATACTACTTTAATACTACAGTCAAGATTCCCATATCAATATAACACAGAACTAGGCATTGCATAGTACTGTATATCTTACATATGCATTATGTTAAAATTTCTACAAGCTGTTGCATGGTCAAATGCACTGTTTATGTGCTTTTTGGTCTTTTTTTTTTGGAACAGGCTCATACAGGTCAAGGTATGCTTCCTTTATATGAAAGTGATCAATCAATCAATATTCTGCATAAGATCTTTTTTTGGATAAAACTGATTAAAAATGGCTTGTGCTCAGGAAAAAGGTGCTGGAATCATCTTCATCAACTAATATGCTGCTTTCATTCTTATTTCTAAAAGAAGATTGATAAGTTATATGGATTTTAAATGTAGTGCATTGAAATATAAACTCACAATACAACTGATGCAATCTAAAACGTATTCATTCCCTTTAGGATGTATTATAACATCGTAATCTGTTTGAATGAAATCATGTTCTCCAAAAGGTTCCTCAGGATGACTTTGGTCCGTCTCTCTCTGTGTCCATGGTCAGTCTATGGTTTAGCGACAGGTATTTCTGCATGCTCAAGACAGGATAAGATATATTGACTATATGTGTTTCATATTTGTGAGCGGAAGTGAGGGTTTTTCTGGGTCGAATATTGATTAAGTTGGGTGATAGGGTTGGACGGTAAAGCGATGGAAGGTTGCTGCGTGTCCTGTGTGCAGGGGGGTGATCAAGCTGGGCTTGAGTGTGTGAGAGTTTTTGAGGACGAAGTTCTGCCGGTTTGGGAAGGACAAAGCAGTTTGAGGGCAAGACCAGTCTGTGGGGACGTTTCCTCAGTTTAGGTTGAAAGATCAAAGATTTTTCTAACGAGACTTTACGGGAGGAGAGTGTAGGCCAGGCCTTCTTTGCCTCTTCTGATTGGTTCTCCTTACCAGAAATGCAATGGCTGCTTATGAGTGAAGACTTGTGACTGCTGGATTTTGATAACGGAGACTGAATAAGAGGCTTGTAAACAGGTGCTCGAGGACACCTGATTGAGGTCCCTTCTATGAGAAAATTCAGTCCCAAATACTGAGGAACTTCTACCACAGCCTGAAGACAGAAGAAAAAAGCAAAAGATGAATGAATATAGAAAATAAACGTACATTTTACATCCATTGTCACGTTTTAAGTATTATCACATTTTTTTCTGAAACATTATTGCTTTAATTCAGAAAGGAAATTTTAAATAAATAAAGTTTCCTGAAAATATGTATTATGGTTTATAAATATATAACTATTTTCAACATAGATAATAAGAAATATTAATAATAACAAGAAATGATATTAGAACAATTTCTCATATGGTTGCTAAAAATGTATTTTATTTCATTTATTTTGCAATAAAACTTTACATAATTATATTGTATTTTTTTTATCAAATAATGAAACCTTGGTGATCATAAACCAATAAAAAAAATGTATTGACCTTTTGATGAGTAGCAAAATATGTGTTTTTTTTTTTATTTAGCTTGGTAATCTTGACATTGTGCGTGAATACCTGTTTGTATATGAGCTGGAAGCCGCCAGTGTTAGTGTCGCGGTGACAGCGTCGATCCAGCACCACCCGCAAAGTGTCTTCCTGTACAGCGGGGCAGAGTCGAGCTGTGACCCCTGTGGAGGGTGCCATGGTGGGGCTGGCATTGATCTCTAACAGCCAAGGTCGCAAATCCCTTCCCAGCATAAAGTCAGCTCCGTAGAGCTCAAAACTAGCTTTGCGAGGTTCCACACTATCCTGTGCTGTCAAGAGAGTCTGGATAATGGCCTTCTGCATACCAGGAACCACCACCCCTTCCCACAGATCATCCTGGCCTGAAGCAGCCAACCAGGAACGGAACTGTGAACATGACCACATGTTCTCAGCGGGCAAAGAAGGACTGCGATCAGGGCTTGGTTGAAAATGTTTCTGGATGGAGTTGTTGCAAAGATGTACAGAACTGAGAGTGAAAAGCAGAGAAAAAGATTAATTGAAGCTTAATAATTAGGAATTGTTTAACCTTAAAATGGAAATTCTGTCATCATTCACTCACACTCAATCTGTATGACTTTGCTTTTTCTGCACAACACAGATATTTTCAAGAATTTAAATAGTTTTTGTTCTTGCAGTGAAAGTCATTGGGGTTGGATTCTAATGACTTGTTTAGAATGTTTACATGTTTTAGAAAATAATATACTGTACATATATTTTTTGTGCTTTACAGAGTCACACAAGTTTTTAACAACATACAGTACAGATGTGTAAAGGTTTTCATTTTGGGGTGTTTTCATTTTTGGGTGAACTATAACTTTAATGATTTGCCTTTGTTTTCTCACCTATCCAATGTATGAGTGGAGTAAGGCTGGGTGGAAAATCGGAGGTAGCACTCACGATAGAACCACACAGTCAGAGGGTTCCAGTCTGTGACCAGGAACCACTGTCTTACATCAAACTTAGTGTCATGCACAAGAAGAGGCCGCTCCAAGTACTTCTGCACCACCCACTTACTGTCCTTCGTGATGCCATGGTCTGAATCTACTAAACTCAATATCTCATCCAACCTGTTCATGCACATTATACCTACAACAGTAAAGTCAAAGTAAATTAAATAGTTTTGCTGTATTTTTGCTTCACTTTCCTTTAATCTTCACCTACTCACCTCTGCCTCGTGACATGGCCCCAGGTTTAATGATCCAGATGTTGCTGAGTCCATCAGTCTCCATCTGAGGGCAAACATGACTCATCTGCTCCAGCATGCGTTTACAACGCTCCACATAAGCTTCACAGCCGTCTATTGTCAATCCTTCACTGCAAACGAAAAGAGCTTGTAAGCTTTATAACTGTTCCACAGATTTGAAAGTAGTAGATAGGAGTCCAGGTCGCTGAACACCATTGTTAACATATAAATGTGTGTACAAATTCTTTAAATTGTCTGATGTTAGAAAGTTGCATACATTTGGGACATTTCTGTAGCTATTTCATGATTTGCATTATAGAATTTCATCCTTGAAACTTAAAAAAAAAACATGATATGACATGATATTAGGTGCTCTTTAAATAATTTAAAAAATCATACTCACTGAATGACTAAATAATAATTCTGAAGAAACACCTTCCACTGCTGCTCTGATAGGGTAGGGATTGTTTCCAAAGTGATGTCTATGTCACAATGTTCTAGACTGTTTAGATACTCCTGACATACATGCAATGCATTGTCAATTATCGAAGTTCCAACCCTGTGATTGGCATGCTGCTTACGCTTCTTGCTCAGACCTAAAAAAGATGGAAGATGTGTGAATAAGTTTGAATGCTAATGCGAGTATGTCTGTGTTAGTGTGTGTCATACCATGAGATTTAGAATAATACACCTCCCTGATTCTCTCCCTCTCTGAATCTCCTTCATACTTCTCCAAAACATACTGGAGTAGACTTGTGCATGCAGTCCTTCTGAAGTCCTCTGTGAAGAAAGACAACCAAATCAGTTTCTTTAAGAGGATCAAGTTTGGTAACATTGCAAATTCAGTCCAAGCATAGTTACAGAGAACATATACCACAGTAGTGCCTGTGAGCAACAAATTTAACACCTGTGAAGTTCATATGGCGTCAGTCTCTTTAGAGCAAAATATCTGCTAAATGAAAAAAAAAAAAAGTAGCCAATAGGGCACAATAAAGATTAAGAGTACTGACCAATAAAAGCATGTTTATCATCTTCCGCCCCTAGTCTGTAGCAGCGTGGGAAAAACGTATTGGGATCTGCTGCATCAAACCATTGCAAATTTCTCAAACTCATACACAAACCAACCTGAAAAGGATGAAATGAAAGGTAATGAGTAAGAGAAAGTGTTTATATATAGAGGAATTTTGGTTTCAAAAGCTTCATTTGTTAAATTTGTGAAGAACCTTGGTGGTGAAAGATCCTGCTTTTGCATAATGATTGGTCATCTGGTCTTTACGTAAAGAACGACAGTCGACTGAATCCCTCCTGGTTGTCCAGTAGAAATATGGTGTCTCATTCCGTACCAATCGTGTCTAGGGATTTAAAATAATGATCAGAGATGACAAATCACATCAGTGAAATGGAAATCCAGAGTTTCTAAATGTACAGTACCATTAGATTGTACAGATCATCTGCCCCATCGTCCCTCTCTCCTTCTTCTCCTAAGTCAGCATAAAGAAAAGAGAGAAGGTGGTGTGACAGTAGTCAAGGGACAGAAAGAGTGATCTATGCTCACTGACATCTGTTGAGTGGTGTCAGGTTAGCTACTCAAACTATCATATCGAGCTTTAGATTACAGTGGTTCATTAACTAAACAGTTACACAAGATGCTCTGAGCAGAGCATTTACAGTATACTTCACACACACAAACACGCACACACATTTACACTACTGTTTAAAAATTTGTGGTTAAAATGCATTGCGATATTATTATAATTTGCTGATTTCATGCTCAAAAGACATTCATTCTTATTATGATGAAACCCTGGAAAGTTCAAATGAACACATTTTACATTATAAAAATGTCTTTACCATCACTTTTGATCAATATAATGTGTCCTTGCTGAAGAAAAGCAATAATTTGTTTAAAAAACGCAATTGTAGAGATACCTTCTGTTGTTTAAATTAATTTAATTATAATTACTTACAGTAGTTGCAGGGATCATGCTGACTGTCAAAACCGTGCTAGACAATAGCTATATTTTTAAGTCATGATTACATTTAAAACGTCCCCAACCGAACACTGTGTCCGTAACTAACTTCTGGGTTCAATATTGTCCCCTGTGTAGCCTTATCATGTGTCAACGCAGAGTGATGCATAGGGTCTCATCTTAGTTCTGTCAGATACTCTCACCATCATCATCACTGCTGTCACCCTCATCTGTTTCAAGATCATGTCGACGGGGCTGTAGGAGAGAGGGCCGTGGTAGTCGTCGCTCCACCCATCCTCTTGCACGCAGGCCTGCGCGGATTACAGGATAGGGACCCAGCACCGAGAACACTTTCTTTTTCTGCGTCAGAACCAGCAAAATAGACAGTGCATGTTCATTGAGATCTTAGTGTCATCAATGTTATTATTATAAAATTAAAGATAATTTGGAGTTCATCTATGCACTTATGAAGCCTAACCTTTATTGCCTTGTCCACTAGAGTCTTAGCTGTCTTCAGTCTGTCCCCATTTATCATTGGCAAATTTATATAATTACAACAAGCTCTTCCTTCAAAGGGTTGCACTGTGACATACAGAAATGCTTTACAAAAATGCTGTACAAAATAAATAAGGGTTGATCTTGTGAGTGTAGGATTTGGCAGTAGTTGTGTGGTTCAGAGTTCCACAAATATACTGAAAACAACATTTAAATTGGTTCTCATTATCTGAAACACTTCACAGTTCAAATCATGTAAAAAATTTTTTTTTACAATATTTCATTATGAACATCACTGCATCTATGAGAGTGCCTCACTGATATGCACTATTGTTCAGATATTTACGTTTTTTATGTCTTATATTCACCAAGGCTACATTTATTTGATCAAAAATAGAGTAAAACTGTAATACTGTATATTAAAATATATGAATTTTAAAAATCTGTTTTCTTCAGGATAGTTAGATGAACATACATTTAAAAGAACAGTATTTTAATTTTTGTAACGTTATCAATGTCTATATAGCTTTACTTGCTTAATAAAGTAACGTTATTATTTTAATTTATATTTTATTTAAAAGAGAATTAAAGTTTTTATTTTAATTTAAGGGGAGGAAAAAATGTAAATGTGGCTAAAGTGGATATATACTGTACCTTGCATATTGTAGTGGCATATCTTTGTGTACATTCTTATACCACTTTTGCAGCTCGTCCAACAACCAGTATTTGTAAAAAACGCGAGTAAGACCGAATCTTCCACTAAAAGAGTTTACAGAAGAAATGCAAAACAAAAACAAAAGTACATAGGTACAATAGACTCGATATAGCTCGATCAAAAAACTGTGTTGCTTCCTCTCTAGCTGCAATCCATCGAATGCTATCCACTTGATAGTGCTTCTTAACATCAGACGTCATCAGTGACATCATCAGCGACTCACTACTGCTGGGAGCTCAAATATACCAAATAAAGTTCTGTAAATTGTATTAACTACCACATTATGCATTCTAGAAAATATGAATGAATTATGAATTCCCATTACATTCCAATATCAATCTTCACCACGCTCCCAAACCCTATAACCAAATCATCACTACAAAAGAATTTCACATAACTTACACATATGTTGGTGCATGTTTGAGTTTCACATCACTCACAAAATGGAACAGTTTTTCCTTTTTAAAGTTCGAAGTGAGATGAATTGAATGCACATTGTTCACTCTTTAACTCGGTTACACAGCAATACATATTTAAATGGAGAGATGAACGCTCTCTGTCACAATGATAACCATAAGAAGTGAAAGCCACGCGTACAATGGATCAATAGTTGAACACTGTAATTTGTGACTGCCTAGAAACGACTTTACACAGAAGCTCATGTTCGGATCCAAAAAAATATATATTCTATGCTCATTCCTCCCTAACTCAGAAGAACTGTACTGAGCACATAAAGAAATTGTGCTCTGCACATCACAATATTTAATTTAAAAATTATTTCACTGATTTATTGATCCACTTGACATTATAAAACTTAAGAAAATAACAAAAACACATGGAGCTCTGCAGGCCTATTTATGGCCATATTGATCTTGAGAATCGCTGAGTAAATTCACCTGGATTGCGACATTCACCTCTGGATTTGACACCCGCCAGAAGCCGTCTGTTGAAATCGATAAGGTCACCGATGCACCCAGCCTGGCAGTCCGGTGGAGCTGAGGAGAAACGCTCATTCAGCGCAGGCGCACTGCACACGCTCCAGAGAGCTGTTTACATCACCCTTAACAACTGTTTCCTGGAAACGGATGACGCCGTGCGTCAAACTCAGCTGGAACGCAAAATGCAGCACTGAGGAATTTAATTTAATAGCTAATATTCAGATGCTTAACCAAAGTGTCCTTTTACGAAATATTCAGTTTATTATGCTCTTTTGGCTCAGTTACATTAAAGACATAGGCTAGGCGTTTGAATTTTTACGCAGATAACGCACATTAGCGCTAAATATATAGACTTCGGAAGTGTCAGGGGAGTTAAAAACCACATCCTCATTATATAGCAATCTACCCATGCACAATAATAACAATTAGCTGCATGAATGGGCGAATTATATTTTGTCTATTAAAAGTGACATAATGAGTCACTTTAAAAGGCACTTAAATTATTCAGTGTTCCATAACAGACTGATTGTTGTTAAAGCGTCATATTAGTTGTCATGTCTACGTGATCAGATTGGCCAGAAAGAACATGTTAATCACTATTCACTATCACTACATCGCTATCACTATTTAGTCTATCAAAAGCAAGATTACTGTAAGACTAAACTGCTCCATAAACAATGCTTGGACTGCCACTAAAATATTTATGTTTTGCATTATGCTTTTTGTGATTACCTGTTCTTTTGGAGTAAACTCAGTCTATAAGGTTGCCTGTGAATAGTAAAAGCCACTAGATGGCAATGTATGCTATAGCTTAAAGAGATGTTATGACTCATGATTATGAGTTGTATGATCTTAGTTTACACTTTGTGTGAAACAGGATGTAAGACACAAGGTGTTATGTGTATTTACATGTATAATATATATATATATACTGCTTACGGAAAGCAGAGAGAAAATGAATACGTAATTATTAATTATGTTATTTAATTAATTGTTGACTTAATAATAAGCCAAATACATTATTTTACGTATGTAGACATAGTTTTAGCTCAAAAATAGCTGAACTGAATGAGATTCGAACGAGCAGCCCCTTGATAATGACGTTTCTTCACTTATCACAAAAATAAAACTCATATTCACTAATCAATTAGCCTACACGTGGCTTACTTAGTCACTAAATTATGCTTTTCTCTATTAATTGTAGTACATTGCGTACCACTATACCACACGACCTTATGTATAGGCTACTATACTGCCTTGAGACGCTGTTCACATTATTTTTGGCTCTCATGAATTGTTGCCTACAACTATTTCTGGCACTTTCCCGTATAGGTGCAAAACCGCATCAATCGAATTACAGCTTCAGCAACAGTCCCATTTCGAGCTCTCTGATTGGCTAAAGGACATATGATGCTGCCACAGTCAGTACCTCTTTCCAAGTCCTGGAGAGCGCGCGCCTAACAACAGCATTAAAGTATAGACAGGGCGAATGCGCGTGTAGATCTCAATTTTAGTTTAAGAAAGGATCAAGAGCACTTCATGTCTGACCGTATATGCATCAAGTGATCTGGAGTTTCTCAACAGGAACTGCGAATCTGCTCCGCGTCGCTGTATTCTTTCTCTGGAAGCTGCAATCGACGCACCTTTGACTCTGCTTTAAAACGGAGTTAACCATGCCTGCCGAAAACAGCGACCAGGAGAGCATGCTGAGCTATCAGGTAGTTAATACAATGCGTACTTAAGTGTTTATTGCATAACTGATAAGTCTGTTTATTCATTTTATTCCTCCAGTAAGTTAAAATAGGACATCTGCTATGGGAAACAGTATGTAACGTGCCATATTATGTCATAAATCACCATCTTCATAAGACGTTTAATTTTTTACGTTTCTTGAATGGTATACAAACACATCCGGGCGCCCCATTAGTGCAGGGATCAATAGTACTGTGTGTTCCCTCTCGCCCCCATTGCCACAAAATATCTTATCGACGCTGCACTTTCGGTCTATAATTGCATCCTGTTAAAAGCGGATCGTTCCTATTTCTTTCATGTCTGCTTTAGTAGCTCAGTTTGAGCCCGCGAGTGGATGTGTGTTATTGCAATGTTACAGGCACGTGCAGCAGCAGTATTCCCATTGCCAGGGACAACAGCTCGCATCATTCGTTTATTATCCGCGTCACTGACTGTGAGCTTGCCGGTATAGCAGTGTCTTGTCAAAGCTGATGGGCGTTCTCGCAGAGGGATCCGCATTGTGCATCGTATTGTAATGGGTTTAGTATGCAAGCGCGAGACAGAAATAGAACATAATGTATAATTTACTATCCATTACACCAGTGCTGCAAGAGGGTGCACGTAACGCCGCGAATTGGTTTGGAAATGAAAGCTTTTAGCATTTGATGGTGTTGTATCAATGAGATTATTGTGCAAAATATGGCTTCCTTTGGGGAGCGCGTACTTGCAATGTACCCCGTTACCCTCAAATGACCTTGACGCCATCCTCTCTTATGGAGGGTCCGTCTTTATACTGCAACAGCGCTATTTGAGCAGTTTTTCAACGCCAATGAAAACGCTGCTAGCTATAGTGAAATGCTTGTAGCTTATCATTTGACATGTTAGGAGGAAATCTAACTCGTGGCTCTTTTGAGCTGCTACTGCTTCCTGTCATCATGGGTATGGAATTATTAATTCACCCATTGTTAAAAAAAAAATCCTTTTACTCACCCTCTTGATGTTCTAAACTTGTCTCGATTTCATCTGTGAACACAAAAGGTGAAATTGTGAATAACAGACTTGTCACTCATTACAACGGGTTTTTAAAGTGAACTTAAGTTTTAAAGGTATAGTTCACCCAAACTAGTTCACCTCTAGACCATCCAAGATGCAGAGGAATTTGTTTATTGACCTGAACAGATTCGGAGAAATGTAGCATTACATCACTTCTTTATTAATGGATCCTCTGCAGTGAATGGGTGCCATCAGAATAAGAGCTGAAACAGCTAATAAAACATAACAATATTTTTAGTGCTGTCAAATAATCAATCACGTACTTAACGTTTTTCTTTACGTTATGTTATATAAATACACACACAATATATATTTTGAAAATATTTATATACATTTATATATTCTTAGATTTGATATTATATATTAAATATATAGACAGTATTTGTTTTAAATTTATACATGCATGTGTTTGTTTTTATACGTACAGTAATAAACACAGAGTATACACACACATATGTAAACAAAAATGTTTATTTTGGATGTGATTAATCGTTTGGCAGCACTAAATATTTTACCAATAATCCTCATGACTTCAGTCTGTCAGTTATTGTATCGTTATGTAAAAGCTGCATGTTTGTAATAAACAAATCCATAACTTCAACCTGTTGCTTCTGGACCTCTTCACTTGGAAGCATTATTATGAATGATGAATTATGAAAAAAGTTCAAATACCTTAATGATTTATTTGTTTCTTATGAACCTCTTTAACAAGACCTTAAAACTAGACTACATTTATTAAAATTAGTTGCAATTATGTTTTCATCATTTGCTTGGACTCTAATTCTGATGGTACTGTACCCATTCGCTGTAGAGGATCCATTGGTAAGCAATTGATGTAACGCTAATGTCTCTAAATCTTTTCCAGAGAATAAACAAACCTATCTTGGATGACCTGAGGATAAGTACTTTTTTGTTTAGTATTTTTTTTTTAATTGCAAAAGTATCATGAAAGTCATCCATGTATTTGAAGTCTTCTGAATCCATACAATGGCTTTGTGTGTGTGAGTGAAAAACATACCGAACAGTCATTATTCCCTGATTATTTTTCCACTCAAGTGGGTTGTTAACAACTACAGTTGAATCATTGAGTAAACTGGAGAACCAGATCAATCCACTTCATGAACAAGTCATTCAGTGGATAAACTGATTTGTTCATGAATCGGGCATTGGTGCATCTCTCATGAATGCACCAAGGGAAATTACAGTGATAATCGAGATTTTGAGGGAATAATGAATCCAAAAGACTTGAAACATTTGGTACAGTAACACTCAATTCATACTAATTATTTTGACAGCATTTTCATTTTGGGGTGAATTATTCTGTTTATAAGTTTTATAACATCTGCTTGAAGGATTCACTAGCGTTTAGGTACTTCTGAACATATATGAGAAAACTTTATCATCCAGTGGATAGGGATTGTGGAGAGAAAAGGCATGTGTATATCCAAACCGATCAATAATTTTTCCATTTGTTGAGAAATGTGTTTATTCAGACACTCTCAGCAGTGAAAGTGAACGACAGGGAACCATTCAGAAATGTCTTGGCTCAATATGTCCATTACTTTTATGGCGCATGAAACTTTTCATTTAAACCCAGATTTCATTTCATACCTTGGTTGTTTTTCTACTCAAAATCTGTCACTCTGTCTAGTACGATCCATCCTGAGAGGTTTTATTTGATACATTGACAAGAATATTCTGATCAATCATTTATGAACAGTTTTAAAAACTATTTTTTTTTGTGTTGAGCAATGATGAGCTAATGCTTATGATATAACCACAGCATGTTCACACTCTATAAACAATACCCATTTTGCAAAGATAAAATATATATTAATGTACAACCGTGACAAAATGGTTTAAAATATATATATATATATTTTTTTTTTATCTCATTCTATCCAAGGCCTTTAGAAAAAGAAAAACTTCAACAATGTTCTGCTGTAGCTTAGATCATCATTACCTATAATGTTTTTCATTTTATTATCACTATTTGTCTGAAGCTCTTTTTATGCCTTACAACATCCATCTTTTTCTCATTTGGTCACTGGTTTCTGACTGTCATTTTGAAACAGGCTTCAGAGAGCATGAATAGTTACATAAGGTACTCTGCCCACATCTATTCCAAATAGTTAGCCAATAACAGTCTTTGTGCAGGGTTAATCTAAGCATGAATGCATTAATTCTTTCAACTTCTGTTATGTAATTACAGTATATAGAATCTATTATAATGTATATAATAGCATAATAATAAAATGGTTGCTATGCATAGACTATAAATTATTAGACTCATTCTTCCCGTAGTATAATAGAAATATTTCTCACACTGTTGAATACAAATGTATTGTAACAAAAAAAATATAAAAAAAGACACTATTATAAAAACTTATTGTTGAAGCTCTATGATGTAGTGATGGTATCAGACACTTTACTCTTCAATGTTTTTCAAACATTAAAGAATACCATATATACTAAAATACATTATTACCATACTATACACAAAAACATGTTTTTTTTTTAAATACTGTTGCATGATCCAGTACTTACACACCCACTCTAAGCATACACAAGCATACAATACAAAAACAGGGAACCACAATTGTCATAAAAACATAACACACAACATTAATACAAATGCACTTAAGGTAGCATGCAAACCTTATTTTTTATTTTAAATACGACGTCATCAAGGTCATTACAAAAGGGTGAGGTGGCAATAAATAGTGAATGAGTCATTTTGCAAAGAGTAGCAGGTAGTACTTCAACTCTTTCTAACCAATTCTTTATTCCAAGTCTGAATATTGCCGTGGGTTGACACATCTCTACAAAAATGATGCTTTTAGTGGTTTATTGAAAAATGGAAAGTAATCGATAACATACACTCTACCGTCTATTAAAGACAACATAAAAGCATTCACTTCAGAGTTGAAATGATGTTATGGTTTGTGCATGTGTGTGTGTGTGTGCGTGTGCGTGCGCGTGCGCGTGTGTCACTGTATCTGTTCAGGGAGACGGGAGCATCTGGAAGTGGCAGTGGTAGTGGTCTGTGTCAAGATTACTAACATAACTGTCAAAGCAATGTGCTATTGAACGTCAAGGAAAGAGAAGGAAGGGCCCATGTGACCTTTGAAGGCAAAAGGGCCATATTCATGTGCTTTGTAGTGACCTCCAATTACTGCTTATCCCATTTCTTCCTTAGAGCAAGAAATTGGAACATTGTGAGATAAAGTAAGAAATCATTTATATATATATATAAAGTTGGCATGTCCTGTACAGTACCACAATTTTGGTCCATGTGCATCTTTGCTGAATAAAAATATTAATTTCTTCTAATTTCAAAAACATTATATTGACCCTAAACTTTTGGTAGCATTTGTGATCACAACTGTGATTTCATATATCATGACTGCAAGACAGAAAGTAAGAATTAAGAGAAATAACATTGCAGTTACGGTCTGCATACAATATAGACTTAGTTTTATTTGTATGCGTCTTTAATCAGGGACTGCAGAATTGTTGCCTGGTAATAAGGAGAGGTAAGAAGAAGCCTTTTTTTTGTAAGTGGAAAATCTCCCCTTTGTGAGTGACACACAGATACAGTACACACAAACGGGTAGCTAGGTGACACAGGAGCAGTCTAAGTCAGCTCAAGTGTTTTGTTATTATTTTAATTAGGGTATGTGCCCATGTCAGACCAATAAAGGAAGAAGGACAAGGAGAGAGAAGGAGTAGGAAAACAGTAGCATAAAGCAGATGATCAAAAATTCATTAACTTGTTCACATGATTAGCTCTATCTCTATTTTCTACTTCCCCCTGGGTATGTGTTTTAATGACAATAACTACTCAAATGATCCATGACTAGGATGACAGGGCAGTCTGAGCGATAAATTGTATGGTTGTCTTGTGTTTAAGACTGCCACTTAAGTAACAATTACACACACAATACAGAATGAAACAAGTAATTAGTAAGCAATTATTCAAAAACCAACAATTTGATTAGTGAGGCTGATAGCATATCTTGTTAGGTCTTTTTTAAATAATCCTCTTTCAGACAAATTCTCCAGCAGGTGCATCAAGTAGCTGTTTTTTTATTGTCCAACCAAAAAAAACTTTTTTTGTCTTGTTTTTTGTTTTTACAGTTTATACAGTTAAAAATAGTCCAACCCTTAGAAAAACCCTATTGAGAGCAGGTAAATAAGTTAGTTGGACTAACTATTCAACCAACCCACTGACCGGTCACCACCAATCACAATGATGTCTGTATTCTGGCAAGTCCTACCATATCATGCAGTGGAATATGTCTGGGAACAAATATCCTTATTAAATGAGTAGCAGTACTTAGGGGCCCTTTAACCAATGGGTCCCCCTTTGCAAAATACCATTTTTCTTGTATTCAAACATGCACTCATTCTTCAAAAAAGAAGGGAAAGCGGAGGGCATGACTGTACAGTATGAAATGGATCCATTTAATTGAAAACCTCAAAAGAGAGCAGTAATTATTCAGATATGAGGTATAATTACAGTGACTTTGCATTGCAGCCATGTAACACCTATTACCTGGAAATGCAAGCTAAAATCACAGTCAGTGGTCTTAGAATTAGAGAAGCCAAGAAACTTAAGCGATTGTTATTAAGCCTATAATAACTGTAGTTCTGGTGGACCTTGATAAGATGCCTGTACCATAATTATATGTCAGTGGGCTGTTAGAAACAAGGCGGATGCTATTATAGTGGAAAGCTACTGGTGCTTTTGTTGTAACGCACAACGTAATGACCTGATCCACACTATGACTACCAATCAATACCTCACCGATCAAATATACACATAAGCCTCAAGCAAAATACACAACAGAGCATCATTTGCACAACAGTCAGTATAGATCATTTTAAAGCCAATGGGCTCGTTTCACAAAGCTATTCTTGAATCTATTATTATTATTATAAGCCTGTGAGAATATTTTGCTCCGTTTGACTGTATTTGTGATGCAGGAAATGTTCAACAGGGTTTATATGAATTATAGGCTTGTGTTCCTGCAGAAGTGAACTGTGAAAACACACTGATGAATCATCTTTGTCATGGAAAGATAGCAGCATTCCAGTGGGATATCACACACACATACACACACAAATCTAAAGAAGGAAGTGAATAATAGGAAGCATAATAAGTATCAGTGGTCTTTAACTGTTTGTCGGTAGTGGGTTGCAGTACAGGCAGCCACAAAGTCAGGTAAGATGTTATATGCAACAATTAATTTTGCTACTGTACATCTATTTTGCATACAGTTATGAATAAACTGTCACAGGTTAATGCAATATTCACCTACATCTACTATATTTTGTCTAGAGGTCAAGCAGGTCATGTGGTGCATAAAATCTAAAGAAAGAGGTGTAAAGAAAAAATACTCATAAGTATTAGCATACTTTTTAATTTCATGAAAGATATGCAATGCAAGGTTTTAATTTGGTAATATTTGAAAATACCTTTTTGACTTGTCATTAGAGATAAAGTATATGGGTCAAATGATGGGGGAGAAAATCTAATTTTCCTTAATCTTTTGATTAAGATCTTTTTATTATGAGTCCTATGTGTCACGAGATGGCCGCAGTGATCGCTCTTCAGCGGAAGACAGGAACTCGGAAGGCAGGAATTTGTCAATGATCAAC
>JAUCMS010000105.1:14624189-14641803 GCA_032357445.1 Enteromius radiatus
TTAGGAATGGGATGGCACTTCAGTTCATAGAATGAGTAAAGGCAGGTGAGCGAAAACTTTTGGTAATATAGTGTATGATAACAAACACTGAAAAGTGCTTGGATGAAACTTTTGTTTACCGTGCTTACTTCCTCTCTCACAGTTAAATGAATTTTACAAATTTTGCCTCTCATTCTTCCTCTCTCTATTTCACAGATACTCCATCCCAGAGGGTTCAGTTTATTCTGGGCACTGAAGAGGATGAGGAGCATGCAGCACATGACCTCTTCACAGAACTTGATGAAATCTGTGTTAAAGATGGCAAAGATGCAGAGTGGAAGGAAACTGCGAGGTGTGCACATGTCCTGCAACATGATATTCAGTGCCAAAAATTTTACTAATATGGGTTTTGAATATTTAAGATGCCATGGACTGCCAAATATCACCATTCTTGTGCAAAAAAGCAGTTGTGTTTTATTGCTAAGAACCAATTTATTCTCTAAAAACCTTATGTGTATTATGTGTAACAGACAACATATAGTTCTCCTTTGTGGCCTCCTAGAGGTTCAAAGACCCATATTTTTTAACTTCTTTGTTATCAAGCAACCCTCTGTTGCCTTCTGAGAGTTGAAGCAAGAGACTGTCTATGTGACTCTCTTTGTTTTTTAATACTTCTCAGGTGGTTAAAGTTTGAGGAGGATGTGGAAGATGGAGGGGAAAGGTGGAGTAAGCCATACGTAGCTACACTCTCTCTCCACAGTCTGTTTGAGCTACGAAGCTGTATCATTAATGGAACAGTCCTGTTGGACATGAAGGCCAGCTGCATTGAGGAAATCGCAGGTCAGTCAGAAATCAATGTGAATAACACTCTGCATGATTATCTGCAAAGGACAAATTTTACCACTAAAAAATGACTACACCTTATGGTATCAGACTCTGAAAATGTCAGTGTATAAATTGCTTGCTGAACCTGATCACGATCCATCTGACCCTGACCTCAGCTTCATATTTATTCATTCAGTGCATGCATTAATGGGGAATAGTACAGCACTGTGGCAAGTGTGTGTTGGGTCCCTGCAGTTTTTTTAGACCCACCTTTAACCTCACACTCCCACACATGTTGGTGATAGATACACACAAACACTCACACCAAACACCCACGGATTCTTAGTATGAAAAAACTGTCATCTTAAAGAGTAGAAAGGAAAAGTTTAGATCAGAAATTCACTTAATGGTGAAGCACATCGTTTTAAAATGTGAAAGAGAACACCATTTGTGGGTTGACTTTTCAAAGAGTTAAAAAATTGTGGCTGTTCTTCAACAAGAGTCTCTTTCTGCATGTTTGGAAACAATAGTAATTATTGCAATTTTGTTTGGTTGCCACTAGTGGCACAATTACTGTACACATGTATAATGCATATATAATATATAATGTATGAGGATTATAGAGAGCACGTCAATATATATATATATATATATATATATATATATATATATATATATGCTCGTTACAACCCTGCAAGTTTTAATTATTAATTTATGCCACTTATGCTTAAGAGCAAGAATACACTGTATAAAAGTGCTGATCAATGACCATGAGCTGTTGAAGTCTAATAGACTCTCAATAGAACCTGTGTATTGTTGAGGCATAAATGTTATGATCAGTGTTGCAGCAGTGGTAAGAACAAGATTAATGGCAGAGAAATAGAAGGACAGGGAGACCAAGGGAGATTAATTATACTGGAAAGGTTTTAAGGGAGGCAAAGAGTGAGTGATGCAGATTAACAGTGCTGCATCAGCTCCGACTGGAATTGTGTTTTAAAGAAAAAGAGAAAGCGGGAGGCTGAGATCTTACTGCTGGAAAGATGAAGACGATCATCACCATCATCATGCAAGTTAATTATGCAAACAATAAAAACGACAAAAAGGACATGGTTGTCCTTCAAAAGTTGATTGTATTTGGTTTGTATATTTATCATTTGTTGTGTGTAGATTTGGTGCTTGACCATCAAGAGGCAGCTCATGAACTGGATGACAGTGTTAGGATGAAGGTTCGAGAGGCACTTCTGAAGAGGCATCACCACCAGAGT
Source organism: Enteromius radiatus (assembly GCA_032357445.1). Taxonomy (NCBI): domain Eukaryota; kingdom Metazoa; phylum Chordata; class Actinopteri; order Cypriniformes; family Cyprinidae; genus Enteromius; species Enteromius radiatus. Next base: position 14,626,259 of record JAUCMS010000105.1, read on the forward strand.
GACAAGAAGAGGAACAACCTCCTGCCCATGGTCAAGTCCCTTACTGACTCAGGCAGGAGACAGAGTGAACCTCATCATATGGACAAAGCGGGTGAGCTAAACTGCAAAGTTTACATGTGCATCATAAAGAAATATTATTAGTTCACTACAAATTAAAGCCAGGTTGATATAATTAAATAGTGTTGATTTTGATTTGATTTGTCAAAGCTGTGATACATTACAGTGATACATTAACAATATAAATTTATGGGGAGACTGTTCTGATATCAATGGAGATATCCAATATCTCTATATTTTTTTCTTTTATTAATTATTTTGTTAACAGAATTTACAAATAACATTATTAGTTAAGTTAAATCACTCATTTGGATTTGGCCTACTTCTGGACATGCATTATTGACATCATTTCTGTGGGTGGAGTGTTATGCTCCATAAAGGGTATTGAAATGACATCAGATCCTGAGTGGTATCCTTGTGGGTATAATATGAAAATTAACTGGTTTAATGGTTTTGCATGCTCATGATTGCAGATGAAAAAGTGCATATGACTTGGCTGATAAGTGATTCTACCATGTTAGTCTCATACTCATCATATTAGTAATATACATACAGTATACATATGCGTTTAATTTTGGTACTATATGTGATGGGGATATTGTAGATATTTATTATATTCAAATGTATCTCTCAGGTCCTGCCACTTCTCCCCAGCCTCCACCTACAAACTCAGATGTAAAGATCGGAGCAGCGGAAAATGGCCAGATGGACCTCAGCAAGGTACTAGATCCACAATATCAAGAAAAACAGTTGAATTTAGGGTCCTGTGAATTTAAACAAACATGTTTAACTGACACAATATCACTAATGTTTCTGATGCGTAATTTATGCAGCATATTCTCATAGATCATTATTTGGTTTCAAAATAAATTACAGGAAAAAAAATAATAATAAATGTAGGCATTTTTTTTTTAATTGCAAAAATCGCTCCTACGTCCAGTTTTTTAGAGAAAAGGGATGGATGTAAGAAAATAGAGGGAAGATGGGACTTAGCAAGATAACCATTTAAACCAAACAGGTTCAATCAGATTATTTCTGTTAATGTCCTGAGTGCTCACTGGAGGCAGGCAATGTATTGATTACAAAGAACATATAGGACAAATGCACTCACACATACACACAAACACTGTCACCTGGTGATCTTTAGAGGTACTGCAGCTTGTTTATATAATGTTATGCTAATTATCAGGAAACAGGAAATTAACTTTAATGAGCCAGATGTCAGCCATTTAGAGTGACAGTAAGAATGGCAGAGAGGCGCCCCAATCAGATTACATACCTGCTGTTCCTCTTATCTATAACTGTCACCCTGACCGAAATGAACAGCTGGAGTCAGTGACTGGAATAACCACCAGTCGATTTCTACATGATTTATTTATTATAAATATTACAATTAAAATAAAGTTAAAATAAAATGTAAATATGACTAAGACATGTAACAAAATTATTCAAACTTCTAACTTATAAAAATGGGGGGAAAAACAAATTCAAAATATTAATAAATTAATGCAAAAATAACACTGATGACCTTCTTTCTTTAGGTGGACACACATTTCATGAAGAAGATCCCCACTGGAGCAGAAGCTTCCAATGTGCTGGTGGGGGAGCTGGACTTTTTAGAGAGATCCATTGTTGCGTTTGTTCGTTTGTCTCCTGCTGTACTGCTCACAGGGCTCACCGAAGTTCCCATTCCCACTAGGTACAAAGTGTTTGCTTTCAAATGCATAAACGGAGCGGATAACTGTAACTGAATGATCAAAATCACTTTTTACTCTGTAGATTTGTGTTCATTTTGCTTGGTCCTGATGGAAAAGCCCAACAGTACCATGAGATTGGTCGCTCCATGGCCACCATCATGACCGATGAGGTCAATACGTATTATTATCTTCTTATATAATATATATATCTTAAAAATGTATTTTAAAATGCAAATTTCATTTTTTATTTTAATATAACTTTATTCTTCCATTGTTTAGATTTTCCATGATGTTGCATATAAGGCCAAGGACAGAAGTGATTTGTTGGCTGGTATAGATGAGTTTCTGGATCAAGTGACAGTTTTGCCTCCAGGGGAATGGGACCCTTCTATACGCATAGAACCTCCTAAAAGTGTCCCATCACAGGTATGGAAAAACATACATTTTTTACAGTGAAGTAATTGATTATCTTCCAGTTTCAAAGGCTGCATTTTCTGGTGACCAATTCTGATTTTGTGACTATATCTGATTTTTTGGGCGACACGCTTATTTTTCTTTTAAACGTTACCCATATCCGATGTATGCTTTTTACACTGCACTTGCTGAAACAAGCAAAAATAGCATGTATGACATTATATATGAATTTGAATAGAACAGTTGTTTCATTTATTGGCATGGAAGTCACATAGAAACATTTTAACGCAACAGTTAGCCTACATTTGTACATAAAAATAATTATATAGTACAAATTCTTCAGGATTATGTTCGAGTAGAGTAGAGATGTTTCATTTGTTAAATTCTGTTCCGAAAAATGTTTTTAAAAAGCTAACTTTTTAATGATGTAGGAGTTTTTTATAGGGGAATATCCGATCTGTCTGCTTACACGGCAGGCGCAAATGTGCGTGTCTGATTCCTATCTGATTTATTTCCACATATGAATGAGGCCTGAAACTGATCAGAGAATATCAGAATCCATATGATTTTTTTCCTGCTTACACGGTCGTGGGCCATATCCGTTCTGTGCCTCATGGGAGGAAAAAATCTGAATTGGGCCACTTGTACCATGTCGTGTAAATGCAGCCAAAGACAAGTCTTAAGCTTAGTCAAAGACTAAATGTAAATCTGAGCTGTTTCAGTTGAAAGAAACTTGCACTGACTAGTCTTAAAACATGTCAGGGCCTTTGTTTTCTCTTAAGATAATGCTTAAGTAATGCTTTTCCCTAAGGAATGTCTAAAAAAATTACTTAAGGCCTATGTGTGGTAATTTTTTCTACTCCTCTCACGTAACAGGAGAAAAGAAAGATGCCAGGAGTGCCAAATGGAACAGTTTTGCCCGTTGAGGAAGAGCAACATGGCGAACACCATGGACCAGAACTGCAGAGAACTGGAAGGTGTGTGTTTAGGTTTTAAAAACACTCTGCAAGACCAAACTTACTCACTAGAATATAAAAACTGAAATCATTTACAGCAGTCCCCATGAGGAAAATAGCCTAGTAAACCAATTGAATAATGCTTAAATATGACAAAAAAAGGTTTGTGAGAGGGTTAGAGGTTTTAGGGGATAGAAATGTTTTTAGCTCAGCATGAAAACATTTGAAATCAATGGAAATGTTGCTGTGTCTCTTAACTCTTCACTCTCTCTGTAGGCTGTTTGGAGGATTGATTCTGGATGTGAAAAGAAAAGCTCCTTATTATTGGAGTGATTTCAAAGACGGTCTGAGTTTGCAGTGTGTAGCTTCTTTTCTGTTTCTGTACTGTGCCTGTATGTCACCTGTTATCACATTTGGAGGACTTCTGGGAGAGGCTACAGAAGGACGCATAGTAAGTACGCAAACACACAGTTTTGTTTCTGTGTGGTTTGTTAGGCAAAGTCAGATGAAAAATATGTTTGTAATGTAAAACATGTGTATTTATGTGTGTGTGTGTGTGTGTGTGTCAGAGTGCGATTGAGTCTCTTTTAGGAGCGTCTATGACTGGAGTAGCATACTCTCTGTTCGCTGGACAGCCGTTAACTATATTGGGCAGCACTGGGCCTGTTCTTGTGTTTGAAAAGATTCTCTTCAAGTTCTGCAAGTCAGTACAAACTAGTACAGCACATATAGTTCACTTTATGGAATGTAGAATATATATTTATTATATAGATTTAGCCTAACGCCTTCAAAATATTTCATATAAACATAAACTAACCCACTATATTATCTCTCTTCTGTCCATTTCTGCCCTGTAGGGACTACGATCTCTCGTACCTGTCCCTGCGCACTTGTATTGGTCTGTGGACGGCTTTCCTGTGTCTGATTCTTGTTGCAACGGATGCTAGCTCCTTGGTCTGCTACATCACACGTTTCACAGAGGAAGCATTTGCTGCGCTCATATGTCTTATTTTCATTTATGAAGCACTAGAGAAACTTTTCCATCTTGGAGAACTGTACCCCATCAACAGACATGGCGATCTAGACAAACTAACACTGGCCTAGTAAGTATAAACTAATACACACAGAGATGACTATGCACTTGATCATCAAGTTTAAAGTCGGTGAACAATAATCTTTCATCAGTTGGCTCTCCTAGATATAAATTAGATCAAATGAAGAGCAAAATAAAACATATTTTAACACTTTGTATTGTGTGCCATCAGCTGTAGGTGTGCAGAGCCTGATAACCCCAGTAATAAAACACTAGAACTGTGGAATCAAAGGAACATGACAGCCTCTGCGGTGCCATGGAACAACCTCACTGTTTCGGTAATTCAACCACAATCTTAGCAAACCACTGGAAACATGGTTTAACATGTAAAAGTGCAATTCTTTGTTTAGCTGGCTGATACAGAAACCTTATACTGACACCTACTGGCATGCATGTATCATCCTGCAAAAGTAAAGTTTTTGGTCACTGATGGAGTTGAAGAAATACCCTGTTATTTGGCAAATTTGTCACATATTATTAATTTATTTTGAAGGTTGAGATGCAGCCAAGATAAATTGAGTCAGGTAATCAGTATTCTGGTCAGTGTGTTAAAACGCTTACACACTGACCAGTATTACTATCATGTGTTGATGATTTTGCATATAATGTGTATAATTTTTTCCTCTGTAATTCTGTATGGGAGAAAAGGTGCAAAAGTAATTCTGTAATTGTGATCTCCATTTTAACATCTCAACAACTTCACATCACCATAAACACTTTTGTGAAAAGACTGGTGTCCAGCAGTGAAAAGATCATGACAAGACACTGTACAGTTAAAGTCCTGTTATTCAATTGTCGTTCCATTACTGCAGTGCGGTGTTATTTCACAGTGTAGTATCACACAGATCGCATTTAGTGCTAATCCTATTTTCACAGCTGAGTCAGCGTCTCGGCTGCCAGTGCAGTTAAACATGAGCCAAACTCTTTGTGTGTGTGCGTGTTGTGAGTAGGAGTGTTTAGATCTCCAGGGACAGTTCATTGGATCGTCATGTGGACACCATGGTCCCTACACTCCTGATGTGCTCTTCTGGTCAGCCATCTTGTTTTTTGGTACCTTTTTCCTGTCTACCTTCCTGAAACAGTTCAAGACTAGCAGATACTTCCCAACTCGGGTGAGGCTGAAATACTCATTTACAAAAACAGTTTGCATACACGGTGCCATTATACAATAAATGCAAAGTGTGTCTTTTTATGTGTTTTTGTTATATAGGTTCGGTCAATGATCAGTGATTTTGCTGTGTTCCTCACCATTGTTTTCATGGTACTGACTGATTATTTAATTGGAGTTCCATCCCAAAAATTACAAGTTCCAAGCAATTTCAAGGTATGGATCATAAATGAGTTTGCATACAAAAACACACACATTTGCGCTTGTGTATTTAATGTGATCAATGCTTTGCTAAGAAAAAGTGGCCCTCTTGTGGATTATCCATGCTAAATCAGGAAATAGAAGGATTTTTAATATCATTTTAAAAATTTGGACCTTTGTGTTTTTGCCTCTATGCTAATGTTGAAGTATTTGCATTAGTAGAAGTTGTAGTAATAGTAATATTTCATAATATGTTATTCCAAGCCAAGTCATTAAATTATACAATCGCTAAATTAAATCAAAGTAGTAAAAAAAATTAAATATTATTTGAACTGATATTTACTTGTAATTTTTTAATGCAGTATTGTTATATCATTGCAAACCCATGACAAAATCTACATTAGACAAATACATATATATTTATGCAAAATTGATGCAAAAGCCAGTCAATTCATATTTCTTAAGAAAAAGAGATACATCTGTGCAAGTCAGTAAAGAGGAAACACTCTCATAAATTCTTTAAGCTTTCTAGTTCTTCCTAAAATCTCAGCTTGCAAATCATGGTATTTCAAAGCTTACCTGAATCCAATGCTTCAGTCTTCAAAGTTTTTAGTGCCCACTCATAATCCACAACAGTCTTGTTTTTATGCAGATTCTTTGTGTCTTGTTTCTAGGCACCTTTTCTCAAATGATTCATTTTGAGTGGCACCCCTGCAGTGACAGATTAGATGATTAGATAATGCTGAGTCTTAGAATTGAGTTTATACCTCAGGCTAATCTGGATACATGAATTGTGCACAGGCAGTGATCTATCATCAGTTGAACAACCGAGCTAGACTAATATTAACAAACTGAATATGACCATTGCATCATTCTCAGTTATTCATCTATAGGGAAATACTCAAATCTTTGTCTGCCTGGTAAATTCTGAAATTTACATAAGCATTATAAATCACAGTGTTCACTACACTGTAAAAAAAATCGAAACATTAAAATACACTGTTGTTCAAAAGGTGTTGTTGCAATTTTTTTCAAATGCTTTCTGATCATGAAAATAAGAAGAAACGAAGAAGAAATGTTTTTCTTGAGTACCAAATTAGCCTATTAGAATTATTTCTGAAGAATTATGTGACACTGAAGACTGGATTAATGATGCTGAAAGGTCAAAGAAATAAAGAAATTATATTTTTTTCACAAAGATAACCGGTAATACAATTTTATGGATATGATTATCATTACGGATTTTGTCCCTATTTTGACTGGTTGTGTATTTCAGCCCACGCGTGATGACCGTGGTTGGATTATGAACCCTATCGGGCGAAACCCATGGTGGACTGTGCCAACTGCCTTAATACCAGCTCTTCTCTGCACCATCCTCATCTTCATGGACCAGCAGATCACCGCTGTCATAATTAACCGCAAGGAACACAAACTACTTGTATGTTCATTTTTTAAACTAGCCGATATGTGTGTGTGTGGATCATATGTAAGTGTGTGTCCCATTTCCTCTACATAGAAAGGCTGCGGGTACCATTTGGATCTTCTGATGGTTGGAGTGATGCTGGCTGTATGTTCCATAATGGGGTTACCCTGGTTTGTTGCAGCAACCGTCCTGTCAATTACACATGTCAATAGCCTGAAGCTAGAGTCTGAAAGCTCCGCCCCTGGAGAGCAACCTCGATTTCTGGGTATTAGAGAGCAGAGGCTGACTGGGCTGGTCATTTTTCTACTCATGGGCTTATCTGTGTTCATGACTGGAGCATTACAGGTAATTACAAAAATTCTTAAAGGGATATTCCACCCAAAATCTGTCATCATTTACTCTCCTTCATGTCCTTATAAAATCTGCATGACTGTCTTTATCTGTTAAACACAAAAATATATATTTTGAACAATGTTGGTACTAAATGGTTTCAGTTCCCATTAACTTATAGTATTTTTCTGGGGCCCAAAACATTCTTCAAAATATCTTCTAGATTATTTTATCTTCCAAGACGTATAAATTCTAAAAATGTGCATAAAAACAAAACTGAGTTAGATCAACTTTTTATACAATATGAAAAATGTGCAAAAACTACCACAGAAAAACATTTACTGAATAGATTCCACCATGTGATCAAAAAGGTCATGTGACTTTGCACTATAAGATAGGATAATGTGACTAATCAGTGGAGCGATCTGAAATGTTTTGGTCATTCAGAAATGCCTGAGAAAAGTCTGTTATTATTACTGTATAATTGTCTTACACTACTGCTTTCCCAAACAGCAGCATCTACCTCAAGTTAGATTGATATTTAGTGCTAGTTTATCAGGAACCGATGATTTTGTTCTCTTTGACACGATGGCAATGGTACTTTATTAGCAAATGTTTTATGCAATATTCCAGTTTTGCGCAAGTTAAATTTGCATCTTTTGATGGAAACATAGCTAATGCTTTAAATAATACAACCTCTAAATGTCCTGCCTTTTGTTTCACAGTTCATTCCCATGCCAGTTCTCTATGGTGTTTTTCTTTATATGGGAGTCTCATCTCTGAAAGGCATTCAGGTATTCATTCATCTGATACTAAACATACAAGCACATATTGACACATCAGTCACTTTTCATCTTTCTCTGTCCTGTCTTTTGCAGTTCTTTGACCGTCTGAAGTTGTTTGGCATGCCACCAAAGCACCAGCCAGACTTTATTTATCTACGTCATGTTCCTCTGAGGAAGGTTCACCTGTTCACTCTGACCCAACTTACCTGCCTTGTGCTGCTCTGGGTCATCAAAACTTCCCCTGCTGCAATCGTCTTCCCTATGATGGTACGACCCAAAACAAAGAACATACTTCATGTTAGGGGTTTTAAAACCTCAATTGCTACACTGTAGCTGTGCTAGTATATAGTAGTAAGTGCTGTGCTCAACCATATATAGTGCTGAAGTCTGATCTAGGAACCATACGAATAATGAAGTATATTACTAGAAAAAGTGTTTATCTCCTGCAGGTGCTGGCATTAGTGTTCATCCGTAAGCTGCTGGACTTCTGTTTTTCCAAACGGGAGCTTAGTTATCTTGATGATCTGATGCCTGAGAACAAGAAGAAGAAGCTGGATGATGATTCCAAAAAGGCAGAGGAGGTTTGTGATCTATATGCAAAGTTAAATAAGGCAAAGGGTATCCCAACAATCAATGTCGTTAAATCTATGCAAGTGAAAGTTCTTAAAATGAAACAACTTTTTTATACTTGTCAATATATGTAATGTGCATAGTTTGTACATTGTCTTTATGGGAAGAAAAGTACAAAGCTACATTTTCCTAAATTATTCTGTATACAACATTATTGTCACGATTGCTGTGAGAGCGTTCAGATTCAAATGCAGTCTTTATTCAGGTTAAACAGGCAGGGTCAGATACACAGGAAAAAACAGAGACAGTGGAGGCAAGACAGAAAATGTGGTCAGGGTAAACAGGCACAGATCAGGGCAGGTAGCAAACAATCACAATGGAAAATAATATATTATAGAATATAACGCTTGGTAATGATGTTGTCGCAAATCAAGCGTTTTACTGTTGTGTGACTGTGACATTTAAGCAGTGTGTGTTGATAGACTGCAGCTGTGAGTGCTGATTACAAAATGTAAGAAGGTGTGAGTGTGCAATGCATGATGGGATATTGAGTCCGTGTGAGAATGAGTCCAATGTGAAAGCGCGTGAGTTGCTAGGATGGGGCTAGAGGGCACTGTGACAATTATATTGTATCCCACAATGCAATGAGCTCCATTCCATGCAATACAATACGACAACAATGAGTACATTGTACTTATTTTTTGATGCAAGTTCATAGTTTTTAGGCCACCTAATATAAAGTTTTTATTATATATTAAATATAGTAGATTTTTTTATGATGTTATTTGATTTTTGTGTATTTTATTATTATTTATTTCCTTAATTATAACTGGATGGCTACCAACTAAAAATGCAAAAAAGTCAAGTGACAACATACATTATACAGTTATTTAAAATTTGCAGTAAACATTTATAGTACAAAAGGTTCAGCCCTGAACAAACCTAACCTTTAAAACAAATAAGACTAGACTGCATGTAAATTGAAATTATTACATCAACCTAGTCGTCCTATTTTTTGTACTTGTCACATGTACTGTAATACTGTACATAAACACAGTGATGGAGTGTGTATGTGTTTAATACGAGTAGCAGGAATCCCAGGAGATGCTGGTTGATGAGTCATCACAAGACAAAGACACAGTGCAGATCCCAATGGAGAGCAAACCTCTACATTCACCTCGAACACCAGACCCCAGGTACCACACTGCTGCAGTTCTCCACATGAGAAGCTGTCTGATGTACCACAAACCCTGTCCAGTGGTGTTCAAAATAAGACACCACAATGTCCACCGTGTATCTGACTATGTGTACTTACTAACACTCGCCTTGTCTCTCCCCTTCTCCTGCCTTCACCCCTCCTCTCCTTGACCGTGTCCACCTGTTGTCCAGGACTGATCCCTCTGATATTAACATATCTGATGAAATGTCTAAAACTACTGTGTGGAAATCCCTCAGTTCCAATCACAAGGACACACAACGCTAAAACACACATAAAAAGGCAAGGACTCTCGCTCTTTCCATCCTTTAATGGTTAGTTATTGTTCCACTTCCCTGAATTTCCTTTTGTACACATGTGTCTACTTCTTTTCTTGATTTTAGGTGTTTCTTGATCAGGACAGATTTGGAGAAATGTAGCATTACATCACCAATGGGTCCTCTGAAGTGAATGGGTGCCGTCAGAATAAACAGCTGATAAAATCATCACAAAAGTCTACAAGTAATTCAAACAACTTCAGTGTGTGTGAATCCATAATAATAATTTCTCCTTAAAAAAATTATAATGCTTCATCCATTCTCTATTGTTGTCTCATATCAAAACTTACTGACACATTTATTTACAACTGTTTTGGACTATTTTTTACTTGTTAGTGCTTTTCTGAGCAAATTTCTCTCCTGATTCAGATAGGACTTTTTCACAAGAGAAATATTAAATGATATTTGATCCTGGAGTACGAAAAAAAAATCTAAAACTACGAGAATAAAGTCTAAATACTATGAGATTAAAGTCATCATGTTACGAGATTAAAGTCAAAATGTTACAAGATTAAAGTCAAAATATTACGAGAATTAAATCGAAATACTACGAGAATAAAGTCGGCCTAGATTGGGAGCACCCGGAGATATTTCAAAGTCTCAGTTTTCAAAATCTACCAGTTTTGTATTGAAATACAAACAATATGTATATTACAACATGGCATATATTTTATAGCCTGACAAATAGCTGAACTTGCTTTAGTTTAAGCGGCGGTGTAAATCAATTATTTTCCAGATTACAATGAGACTTCATTATAAATTAGTCTATAGCCTGTTTTTCCATGCCTCCTGATGTTCCTTCACTTTTATATCTTGCTATACACTTAAACAAAGAAGAAAAACACATTCATTTGAAAACTGAGCTGGAGTCCACGTAAACCTTTAGAACGTTTTATTAATAGGCTACATGTGAAGAATGACCGTTTTGCAGAACTAGTTGAATTTTCACAAATACAACATACTTTAATGACTGAGATAAATACAGCGATCTGATCAGTAAAGACACCATTTGTGTTTCGCTATAAAACTGAAAGCTGAGACTTTGTTTTAAAAGTACTAAAGGGACAAATCTTAGTGCTATTGGGTGGCACACTATAACCAATCCAATGGAAGACATGAAATATTATTTCCAAGCATACTGTCCCCTCGAATATTACACATGATATCATTTCTGCTAATAATCCCACATAAATGCCTTTGTAGTGTATTAAAAAGGGTTAAATAAGAGAGCTACAGCGGCCCCCCAAAGGAATGTCGACTGAGTCTGTGAGCTGATGTTAAGATAAAAAGGTCTTCCTGTTCGGCCTTTTAATAAATATCATATTCTTGATATTAATTGGATTCCACGAGTTCTTAGATCGCATCCCAGTAAAATGAAGTGGCCGTACGGACACAACAATTTTCAAATATGCCTAAGGGCGTCTGCCTTCTCTCAATCCAGGTCATTTGCAAGTGCACTACTAAATATATAACTTTAATTTCAAAATTCTTGAAACATTTCGACTTTATTCTCGTAATATTTTGACTTTAATCTCGTAGTTTTTGTTTTTTGGTGGCACTAAAACAGCGTCAGACTGGAGCAACAGCTGTTTGAACTCTCATTCTGATGACACCCATTCACCGCAGAGGATCCTTTAGTAAGAAAGTGAAGCAATGCTAAATTTCTCAATTTCTCTTCTGATGAAGAAACAAACTCATTTACATCTTGGATGAACTGATGGTAAATTTTCAACAAATTTGATTTCATCTTTTTATATATTGTGTGTTTTTCTCTCCTCGCAGGAGGTTCCGTGAAGTAACCCCGAAGAAAGAAGAAATTACCTTCTTAGCATCGGTCGTTTGAAATCTGGTTGACTTACAGAAACACACAGATATTAGTTCACTCCTTTCCACTGTTTCTCACATACATGCGTTCACACACATGTGTGTTTCTGTATAGCTGTGTGAGATATATTGGTGTGTCAGTGTGTGTGTTTGAATATGTGTAACATATTCTCCTACCAAATCCAGGTTATTTTTAATGTTTAGTTGAGTTTTAGCAGACATAGGCATCTCTGTGCTGTGCTGTAGTGTACATGTATTTTTTTGGTAATTGTCTCATTTATAGAATAATACAGTCGTTTAAATGTTCTCATTTGAACTATATACTTGCTGTAGATTTTACTGTATATGTGTGGTTTGTTCATCGTCAAAAAACCACAATAAGTGCGTGTGTTTAAGCCAAATGGCGAGTCAAAATAATAACCTCAGTTTGAACTATTTTTGTGCCAGTATAAATAGCCATCGGTTACATAAGACCAACATGGCCATGAACCAAATCGGTCCTTATCCAGTAGACGGACTTGTCTATTTTTATTGCGTGTGTTGTATTGAAACTTGTTAATATTGAGCAATAAAAGGCTATATATGGTTAGGTCACCAGGGACACTGATGGATAAGTATGAACTCTGTTGTGATTGTTTTTAACATCATTTTTAAGTCACTCCTCCCCTACTTGTAAGAATAGACTGGTCAAAATATCCATTTAGACGCACCATCCAAATTTATGGCACAAGGGTTAAGGTTAAACTGGACTGTTTGGGTTTTCATTTGAAGACCCTTTCCAGTCATGGGTCCCAGTAATAAACCATCTCCTCTAATCTACCTCCCCACACTTTTAAAACTCCCACAGTAGTTTCTGCACTGAAAGAGGTAAAAATATGATTGTGTTTTTAACCTCAGTGAAATAACACTTTATTTACAGTTGCACTTTGTGTAGATATATATAGCTACTAATATGATTTTATATTTTGAAGGGAATTATTATATAGAGTATAACAGTGTGATATGATTATTTTAAGTAAAGCATTTTCTTTTTTATATAAATGTATTTTAATAAAATGAGTTGAACAGTTACAGTAAGACACTGGCTGTTAATATGAATGGGTTACAGCTGTGCTTTTCTTACAGGACCAGTTGTCTGTAAGTTGTAATTTCACTTTATTAAACTGCCTTCAGATTATAGGAGAATGTCAATATTTAATTTGGAATGTCGACTCAGCTTTGGAATGTTGAGGAATGAGGATTTTCCCAGCTTGACATTAAGCTACTCTATATTGTCCCCACCATGGCTTTCTTGTTTATGGAAATGTTGTCATTGACTTGATTGTACATGTTATCTTAAAGCTGGGATGTGCTCAAAGAGAATGTCTGTATCACTCTAATAAATTTTAGATTTTCTGAATGAGATGAACCTGCTAAGAATTGTGGATGTATTCTTTCATGTCTCTCAACAAATTGTCTTAACGTGTTTTATTCGTAATTTTAGCTATTTATTTTTTCTTTAGGCTAAATCATGCGTAATGAAATCTGAAAATTGGTCTTGCTTAGAATTTTGTAACTTACAAAATATTGGTATTATTGGAATTATAAATTAATTTGTATACATAACTCATTATTAAATTCTGTAATATTCGCTGGGACGTGCGGATCCATTTGCAAGCTTTATTGAAACTCGTGGTTCAACAGGCTGAGTAAAGTAAACACCGGCAGAACAGTACAATGGAGACAGGGCAGAATCAACATCGAGGAATCAGGCAGAGTTCGGGGCAGGCGGCAGACAATCAAAAAACAGGTAAACAGTCCAGAGTCAAACACAGAAACACTTATGGCGAGTTCAGACTGCACGATTTTAGCCCTGATTTTTACTAGCCGACAGGTTTTGAGAAATCGCAGACAAATGCCCGAAATCACACGCAAATCGGTGCTCGTGCACGTGAGTGACAATCATACAGTGTGAATTATCAAAGACACGATCTGAGAGAATCGCCGATGTGTCGCCGACACCCGTGAGATATTTGGCATGCTAAATATCTGGACCTGTCGGCGATTCAAGATCATGCCATGTGAAATGTGTTCTGACTGAATAACATAGGCGATTTCCTACAGCCAATGAGAGAGCAGCATTCAGGGCAGCGGAAAGTTGGGGGAGGAGTTACGAAGTTATAGAAAGTAATTGTCCTCCTCCATAATCATCTTTTTTTTTGCGAATGAGAGCGCATGCAATTTGTATGACAAGCTTCTTTTGCTTGCTTTTTAAATAATGTTTAAGTTTTAATAAATTTTAATAATAATAATTCCAGTCTCACGTGAGAACTCCAGTCTTGCACACCTGACCTCGCGATGTTTCCATGTCACTTCTCGCGTGGGTTTGGCAGTGAGACAAAGCTGTTGGCAATTTTTCCTATTGTAACATCATGCAGTGTGAAACCCACTGTCACTGATCTATCATGCAGTGTGAACACAGCAGCCACTGAATGATACCCCAGATAGTCATGCAGTGTGAAAAGATCTGTGACACGACTACTTTGAAAATCGTGCAGTCTGTACGAGCCATAAGGGAATTCAAGACTTCGCGATGAGCTGATAAGTGAAACTGTTTTTTATGCTGGTGTTAATGAGTGTGTGGGTGTGGGTAATGAACTACAGCTGTGAGTGTGTGAGTGCTAATATGGAACAGGTGTGAGTGAGTGATGTATTCTGGGAAATTGAGTCCGTGTGAGTGTGAGTCCAAATTGGTAGTGGAGATGGGGATGGAGTGCCCTCTAGAGGGGCAGCTAGGAACTCCATCCTGACATTAAACTGAATTTTGTTTCACCCAATATATTTTAGAAATACATTTCAGATCACATGAATATTTAATTAATATCCTATATTTATAAAACAATAACTGGCTGATTGTACATTATACACTCTTCAAATAAAGAAATAGAAATGTGTGCATACAATTTAGAGTAAAAAGTATTTTAATCATTTACATTCTATTTAATATATTTTTTCCTGTATTTTATTTTTTATGCAATGTGCCTCAAAACAACACAAACACTTATGGTGGTATAGTCTGTAGTTATTACAGTTTATAGCTTTTAAAATATTAATTTAATATTGTGTCTGTTTCATTGACCTTTGCTAACTATTATTGTGCAAGAGCTCTTGAGCTGTGCCGAGCTGACAGGATGTGGCAGTGACATGCAAGATCTGCCTTAGAAGATACGTGGCCACCACAGTATAAACATGACATATATAAGTATGTGGATATTTTTAAACATCTTGACTTCTCTGCACTACCTTACGAAAGGTAAGACTCCTTACTTAATTAAGGTGCAGTGAATTAATTGTACATTTACCCATGGAGTCTAAATATATTTCAAATACAAATGCTGGTACAGTTCAATTAGCCCTGTAAAACATGGCATGAAACAAAATCAGAGGGGGAAAACACGTTATTCACATTTATCACAAGTCTTCTCATTTCTCATTTCATTTGAGAATGACACAAATATTAGTTTTCACAAAGTTTGCTGCTAAACTGCTTTTAGATCTTTGTTTCAGTTGTTTCT
>JAUCMS010000105.1:14656577-14670181 GCA_032357445.1 Enteromius radiatus
TAGTATGCCAAGGACAAAGTACAATAAAAATAACTTTACATACAAAGAGATAATATTATATGCAAAGCACCATTTATATAAAAAAAACAAAAAATAAAAAAAACATAAATAAATAAAAAATTAAATAAAATAAAACCGAGCAGAGGCTCTAAAACAAATTAAAAAGATGAAATATATTTACAGTTTTAAGAGCTTTAAGATTCTTGGATGAAGAAATGGTTTGGATATACTGTTGAACCTCTTTTTTAAAAATAATAAAAAAAGGATTTGACAACCAGGTACTATTGTGGAGGTACAGGTACAACATTTTACACAGTGGAAAACCAAACAGAGCCGAGGCGAGCTGGTACTGTGTAGTGGAAAAGTATTGAAAAGTAGTGAAAAATATAAAAACTATTAATTTAACGAATTGCTTTAAACTGCCATGCTCCGCGCAACATGTTACTACCATGTTAAATGTCCAAAAAATTGGCATGCTGGAATCATGTCATAAAAAAACATGGTAATACTGTGATACAAACTAAAAATCTCAATACAGTGGTACTCCATTACATTAAAATAAAATTAATTAAATACAAACCAGAACCATAAAAATGAAAGTTTTTCACACTGGTAGGATGACCATGTTGTTGGAAGAACATTCTGCCAAATACGTACAAAGGTGAGTCCACTTAATAGTGTGTTCGCACCAAATAGGCCATGAGTTCCAGTTACAGAGGAATTAACAGGTCAGTCAAATAAACTTGCCATGGAAATAGTTCAGTGGTCTAGTAACACTAATAGTTATTGACACAGCAGTGTACCGCCATATGACTTTACTTGTCCGTTATCATCATATTCATATCACCCTAAGAGAAATCTCTTTCATACACAAAGTAACAATCAGGGATTTTTAGTTCTGTTTGTTTTCAGTTACAGTTGTAGACTTTAATGCTAATCGTTAACCAAAGGCTATTATAAAAGTGAGAAGCAGATCTTCGTTTGTAGACCTACAGAAGCAGTTTGAGAAGGTGACTTTAATTTTTTACCATTTCTGTGCACTCTGCATACTTTTAAAGTGCAACCATTAAGAGTGTTATTGTAAAACAGAACTAAACCAGGTGACTTCCCAGGATGCCTCTGCATTGCCGTGCCAGTCACATGTTTCTGCTCTTATGTGCTCTTTCCTTGTGTGTTGAGTCTGTGAGAGGTGGCACCAGCTTCCTCAGTCCTGCTCAGAAGCCACAGGTGAGTGTATGTCTTGGTGGATGTGTTATATGTTTGGAGTAAACCAATCCATTGCAATTTTTAAAAAAAAAATCACAATTACAAAAATTAATGCAAGAAGCTTGGCATCAAATGTGTCCAATTTTAAGGGTCGAAGACCACCACGGGTGGGCAGAAGAGATGTTGCTGAGCCAGAGATCCCAGTGGTTAAAGAGGATGACCTATTCATGGTAAGAACACAATCCAAGGACACTTAAATAGGATTTCAATCAGTTACTACTGCAGTCATAATTTCTTACTGTTCAATTAGATGAGTGCTCCGTTTGAACTGTCTGTGTCCCTGAGTGAAGCAGAGTATGAGAAATACGGTCCTGTGCTGCAGAAGGTTCTGGTCAATCTTCTTAGTGATTCCCCACTTGGTGAGTTAAACTCTTAATTTAGGAACAGATTAAGTAACTATGACTATGGCAAATGCAACAAAACAGCTAAAAATACACTATGGAAAATGGTTTAATTTCCCAAATAGTGTCTCAGATCCTTGTGGCAGATATTTGTTGTCTTTTAATAACTTTAGTCTTATACAAAATGATTAAATATTAAATGTGTTATTTTTTTCCAGAATTCTGACAAGAGCTACCAGTTCTACAAGATTCAACTCCTTATAAAACATTAAAAATGTTTGTAAAAGTAGAAATTATGTAATAATTTTCCAACGCCACAATTAGACAAATTAAAGAATGACCAAAAATACATTTTTGCCTCTGGTTTATCTTTTCCTTGCTCAATCACACCTGTTTCACATTTAATAAAGACTGAAAAATGAGGTCTTGTTCTTGAAAAATTATTTCATAAACTCATGTCGCATATACAAGATAATTTATTTAATCTTCCTATTTAGACAAAACTTACATTTATTTAAAACCAACAACTTGGTAAAAGCCATTTGTTGTGTGTTTCCACAATCTGTTTTACATTTTATTTTTGCATAAACATTCACGTGATTGTGTAAAGAAAAACGATTTATTCTAATATAGACACAAGCCGGCATTTTATGTCACTTATGTCTTACAAGCATACTTGTAACTTGTAATAATGCATGCAGATACATGACCAAAGAAATCCTGAGAACAAAGAACTGTTTTAAAACACAAAACTGAAGAGATATTAAAATTAATCTTTTCTAACATGTTTAACAGATGTGAAATTCCCCACAACACTTACAAAACTTAAGTATCAATGCTCATACACTTATTAGCACACGGAAATACAAATTGTAACTTTTTAAAGGAAGACTCAGCTGATGACAGACTAAGAACACAAGGACTTCAGTAGCTATAGTAACATGGCGTTTCCGATCACAGGCCGTATATGTGTCTGGTGTTCTGCCGGACTGTTTGCATTACCGTGCTTAGGCTCTCTTCCTTCAGCAGACTAATCTCACGCAGTGTGTGTATGCCCATACCAGGATGAGCAAACCTGCATGTGGACTTAGGCACCTACAGAGAGAGGAATATTATGTGTATGTATGTATTGAAGAATGACAAGTCACGCACACATACTGTATATGTAAGTGGAATCAAACAATGTGTGCGTAGTAAGACACCCTGATACCTGTCTGGGTAGGAAATACGGTGCATCTGTCTCCAGTAAGATTCTGTCGAGTGGAATTTTCATCACAGCGTCTCGAGCATCTACAGCGTGATGATACGTCACCAGTCCAGTGAAACCCACACACAGGTTAGAGAATTCACTCAAGAACGGCTCAATCACAGAATAGCTGTTGGTAAAACAGTGTCTAACACACAATGACTCAAGTTAGTTCATTTACATAATATATTCTATGCGTGTACTGTGTATATTTATGCACACACAGCACATATTTTGAAAATATTTACATGTACACTACCGTTCAAAAATGTGGGATCAGTAAGATATTTATTCTCATCAAGGCTGCATTTATTAGATTAACAATCCAGAAAAAACTATAATATTGTGAAATATTATTTGAATTTAAAATAACTTATTTTATATTAAAATGTTTTTTATATATATTCCTGTGATGGAAAGCATCATTACTCGAGTCTTCAGTGTCACATGATCCTTTCAGAAATCATTATAATCTGCTGATTTATTACTAGAACTGTCAATGTTGGAAACAGTTGTGCAGCCAAATATATTTTTTGGAACCTGTGATTTATTTTTTTCCTAACAAGTAAAAAACATTTTTTTTTTTTTTACCAAATATAAAACATTTCTACAATGTAAATCTATGCTATGACTTTTTTGTTCACTTAATAGATCCTTGGTTAATACATTTCTTTCAAAGAAGAAAGAATAAAAATGTACTGATCCCAAACTTTTAAACAGTAGTGAAACAGTAAACTACCGTAACAGTAGTTTTGAACATTATTATCCATTTTAAATAAATGCTTCTCTTTTTAATATTTTAATGATCAAAGAATCTTAAAAACAAAACTACTAAGCAGCTCAACCGTTTCAGCTGGAGTAATGATTCTTTGTATAACAGGAATAAATTATATTTTAAAATATATTCACACAGAAAACTGCTATTTTTAAATTGAAATAATATTTCACAATATTAGTTTTTGCTGGATTTTTAATCTAATAAATGCAGCATTGATGAGCATAAGAAACAGCTTTAAAAACCATTAAATATCTTACTGACCCCACATTTTTGAATGGTAGTGTATATTGTTTATATTACAGATAAATACTTTATATTAACACTTTTCTGTGTATTTATATAGACTTAAATATGCATAGTACACACATTATGTGAACAAAAACTTTTATTTTGGATGCAATTAATCGTGACCGTTTGACAGCACAAATATATCATACATACATGGCCACAGACAATTACAGAAATAAATACATTTTAAAATATATTACAATAGAAAAAGTTATTTTTCTTTCATAATACAATTGTTGTTTTTACTGAACATTTGATCAAATGTAGGCTTACGTCTTCTTTCAAAAAACAAACAAAAATTTTAAATCTTAAATTTAAGTCTTAAATCTTAAATCTTTTTTCACTCCACAAAAAGTCATACATTTTTTTTAGTTTGCTAAATAAAAAAAGTATTTTTTTAAGACCAATTAAAATCACTGCAATACAGTAATGTGAAAATAAAATTGCTTTTTTTAATAATAATAATAATAATGTAAAAAAAAAAATCTATGTAATATCAAGTGAACCAGGAAGTTTGTTTTATGAGCACTAACCTGTGTATTTTGTAATCCCTGGGGACACACTTCTTCATAATTTTCAGCAAATCAGCATCAGCATCGCGGCAATGTATGACAAGAGGCTTCCCGAGAGAGACGGCCAAATGCAACTGCCGTTCAAACACCTTAATACACAAAAACACAGAAATTGTGAGAAACACTATACTCTAATTTATTATAAAAATATTTGTAAGTAAATCAACCTCTCTGGCATACTTCTTTCTGCTTCCATGTGTCGGTAGAATTCTTATACGAGTAATCCAAACCGATCTCTCCAAATGCAATGGCCTTGGGGTGACGCATAGCACCCAGGATGCTTTGCTCATGAGCGTTGTTATACTCCTTGGCAAAATGCGGGTGACAACCAAAGGCTCCCCACACTTTCTCCTCTCCTAGTAGCCCTTCCCAGATAGCCTCTTTCTGTGTGATTCTTGGGTTGCAGAAGTCTGCGATGCAGCCCCTAAACTCCTTTGGGAAAGTACTCGCATACACGCTCTGAAACTTTTGGAAACTTCCCTGGAAACCCAACTTCCCATAGAGCATGTCAAGGTGACAGTGCGTGTCAATGAATCCTGCAGAATGCGCTTGTGAATAGTTCAAATCTGACAGCCAGAAAGGCTCCGAGCCAAGAGACATCCTCCGAGTGGCAGCATCCTCCGCAAGGAGCATCCGTGAGGATGCATAAATACTTGATTCTGAAGTCCTGCGTGTAGCAAGATGCGAGTAATCCCAGTAACCGGGTGTACATGGGGCAGATGCAAAGGTTCTGAGCCCAGGGTAAGCATCGACCATTGGAGAAGAGCCGATAGACTCTTGTAATTTGAGAGACCGCCTGACTGTGTAGCTCTTGGGTGGCTGGAGGTCAGAGGCTGTATTCTGAGGTGAATGCTCGGACAAAAGCTCAACGGCCCTGGCTGGGACAGTTAGGGAACGGTTATCCACTTTTGACCTCGATTCCCACAGAGCTTCAGGGAATGTTGAAGGTTCTAAAGCTGGTGATAAAGAGTAAGGGTGGCATTCCAAAGCTGGAAGAGTGTCATTATAGTCCACAAACTTACAATCCCTTTTAAGATCAGCTGTTTGTCGCCCCTTTGTTTTGAAAGACACATCCTGTGAGAAGACTTCCACCTGCTCTGAGTCTTCAACATCCGACCAATCCGGTGATTCTGACCTCTTTAGGATTACACTCTGTACATAGAGACAAAGTCAATAGCAATTCTCTTAAAAGGCATTCATAAAACTAAACTTTTTATTGTTATTATTACAAATAAATTAAAACAACTTAAGAATCTTCTCTTTTAAAGAGTTTATATGTTATTTTCAGGTTTCACTGCAATGATTATCTGGCTAAAATTGTAAAAAAGTATGAGCAAAATGGTTAAACTTTAAATGTGATTTTAAAAGAGATTTTATAATGCCTCTATCAGCAAACATGAAAAGCACTGTTTGTGTGCTCATTAGTGGACTTCCACTAACCACTAGACGACATTAATTGCTACTTCATACAGAGCACAGTGTTTAAGTGTTATAACTATTAAAACTGTTTGATTGACATCATTATTTTTTGATAATTATTAATCTAGAGAGTCCAGAAAATTTTTCTGTATTGGTTTGATCCAGATTGAGTAACAAACCTGAGAAAAAGTATGTTTTTAACATTTTTGTGAATAATTAATGAATGGTTTGATTAACAGCAATGGTTCTTGAGGCAAAGTTGATCAGAATGAGTGTGTGTTAATATATGAACATGTTCTAAAATTTGAGGTCATTTTCTATAGAAATACTGTGTTTTTGAGGCACTTGTTACTGTTATAGCGCCACCTATGGTCTGATCTCCATGAAACTGGATAATTGTTAAGGGTCATGTGACACATGCTTTCGACAAGTTTCATAAAGTTTTGAGTTTTCGTTTACGTTTTATAGGCCTTTGGGTTTATGTGCCCAAGCCCCATTTTTAAATGAGCTATTTATAGCTAACCAAAGGACAAAATTCAAAATTGTTTTGATAATTATTAATTTAGACAGCCCAGAGATTATTACTGCAGTGGTTTGATCGAGATTGAGTGAAAAACCAGGGACTAGCTCACAAAAGTAGGTTTTTAACATATTTGTTAATAATTAATGAACAATTTGATTGACAGCAATGGTTTAAAGTTGCTCATTACAAGGAGATCTATCAAATATTTTGATTTAACCAAAGTTCTTGCTAATACACGTGTGCGCTCAAACCTCTACTAATAATAATAATAGTAACACTTATTCATTACCCTGGTGTCCAGCTTTATTTCTGTCCCATCATCTTCTGTGTCTATGAACTCCAGCGAAGGAAGCCTGTCATCTGTAGTTGCGATCATTGGTTCAATTTTCTCACTGAATGAGCAGCAGTCAAGGTCAGATGTGCTTTCCTCCTTAACTGCCTTTATAAGCGTGTCTGGGCTTTTCTTTGCAGATAGATTTTTAGGCCCACCAACTGATGACTTTTTATTTGCATTCCCCATCGCATCATTCAGCGCTTTGAGGAGTATGACTTTCTGCCCTTCTTCTGGACTCCTGCATTTCTTTCCAGCAGAAGGTCCAACAGAGGACTGTTGTCCTGAATCAGTTTCCTATGCGCCACACAAAAAAAAACACAAATCATGTCAAATATACGCAATTTTTAAATACACACCCAATTTATAATTGATATTACTTACCGCACCAGGACTGTTTTTTTCCAACAGTGCTCTGTGTCGAGCAGTCAGTTTTATGCGTGTTTTGGGTGTACTGCGTGGGGTGCTAAGACACATGTTCTCCATGTCGCCCAATCCAACTGACTCTGTAGATGTGTTCAGGCCAGGAGAGCAAGCCTCTCTTATATCACCGCCCTGATCATCTCCATCCCAGCATGTTGGATGTGCCACACCCACACTGTTCTTCATGAGCTTTCTGGGGGAGTCCTTGGCATTATTCAGCCATGTAAACTTAATCTTTTCCCTTTTGCCGTTCATCGTACTAAGAAAGGAAACGTATACATAATTTAAAAATGAGAAACACAAACAGGTGCAGCCTTTTTAATTCCTTATTTGAGATAAATGTATTTGCAGATTCTTTGAGGAAACAGAAAACAAGCCAAACACTCAAAGTGGAGATTGAAGTTCAGCAACCAGAGGGAAACGTTTCCAAAAACCTTTGAGATTCCCTTAATTTAAATACATTAATTTAATCTTAATTCAATATTTACGTGAGTCTAAAAACACATTTCCTGTAGGTTAACGTTAGCTAAAAAAAAAGTGTAAAAAAGACGTTACACGTTAACATGGTAAATCAAAGAGCTATTAGTTAATTACAGATGCTAATCATTAGCAAAAGCCTCATGTCTGCCATTATAATTGACCCCCAAGCGTCATAGCGCATATCGACGATCACAGGAACGTTAAACAGTCTACATAAAAGTACATAAAAATGTTGATTCAACACGATTCAGACCAAGCAACGACGGAGTTAATGTTACAAACCTTAAGGCCTGTACGGATGAAGAAAGTTCAGGTGGATGGCGCGCGTATGTAATTAGCGATGCGTTCACTCCTGCCAACACTCAAAATCTTACTGGATCCTAGACAGCGTTGCATAGTGGTGAACACTTAATTTGTGACATACTTAGTATGGAGTGTGCACATATCTGGGCTAGCACGTATGAATGCTTTGAGGGGATAATGAAGGGAACATTTAATTTGACTTACAAGTGCATTGCCGATTATAATTTTAGTAATGTTTAACTGTTGTATATATGTCGTTATATTTAGCTATATAAATTTAAAACATGTTAAATGTTATAGCTCGCCAAAAATACACAGTGCTGAAACTTTTTTAAAGTAACTTAACACATTTTAATCAGAGTATAGCATCTAGTCAATCAGTTAAGTAGCAGAGGGACTTGTTAATCAATTTCCACTGCTTTGGTGTTAATTAAATTTAACAGTTGCATTAGATGAGCAACCTTGAGACAACCCCCCAAAACAGAATGGTTTTACTGGTAGAGGGCACTGACATTTTTCCCCTACTCATCTTTTCTCACTTTTTTTTTTTTCTCACTAGTTTTGCATTTGGCTAAGGTCAGTGTCACTACTGGTTGTATGTGACAATATCTGGACCCTAAAGAGGTTGCACAGGCAATCTAACTCCTCCAGGATGGAGGAAGTATTCACTGGTGTGAATGTCTTTAGATATTGGCACCTTGACTGCCATTAGATATCATGATGAAATCCTCCGATACATTGTCAAACCCAACACTGGTGCATGACAATGCCAGGGCTCATGTGGCAAGTGTATGCAGGCAGTTCCTGGAGGATGAAGGAATTGATACCATTGAATGACCCTCACACTCGTTTGACCTAAATATAATAGAACACCTCTGGGACATTGTTTCTTTTCATCCAATGCCATCAGGTTACACCTTAGACTGTCCAGGATGATGTGATGCCCTGGTCCAGGGAGGAAATACCCCAGGACACCATCTGTCATCTCATTATTGAGACCTTGTCCACCAAGCAAGTGAAGGCCATACAAACTACTGTGTACCATTTAAGTTACTGCAATGAACATTTCAGTCAAATTGGCTAGTTGTGCTGCATAGTTTTTTACTTTTATACATACACACTTGCTTCTACTAAATTTACCCCACTACTATTACAAAAATTAAATTAAAACATTTTAATGATTCAAATTATTCTCTTGAAGTAGATATTTGAAACCAAGTATTATGCTGGCTTCGTGCAAAAGAGTCATATAATTAGACACACAGACATAATTAAAAACATTTAGTAACTTTTTTTATTATTTACAAAGATTTTTCTAAATATGAAGCTGAAACGAGTAAAAGTATACAGAGAAATGTAATACAAAAAATATAATATCACAATGCCGACCACACAGACACACAAAACTACTTTTTCTAGTTCTTTCTGTGGAGTCAGTGTCTGTCAGTGAAGCCTAAAGATAACCATATTTAAACTGTCCAATAGCTTAAGAAAATATTTTGTTTCACAAATATTTTTAGTGTTTTTTTTTTTTTTTACAATGCCAGACCATGTTGTCCATTCATGGTGATGTGCACAGGTTCTCTTAGTAAATATGCCCTTATTCACAATCATGCTAATGTTCATATTTTCATCTGTTTTGCTGTTCTCTATTCTCCAGTAGCTTCTGTTCCACCCTCTGGCTAATGCGTCGTAGATCGGTATGAATGCTGGGTCTCTGAGCAAGGTCATCTTGTAGGCAGCGGGCGATCTCCAACTGACAGATATCTTCTCTGCGCACCAAGCGTCTCACAACTTGCAGACAGCGATCTCGCAAGGTCAGCACTGTTAAACACAAATATAAAGTATATAAAGTCCATTTTAGATTAACAAAAGTTCACATTCACGGTTGCATTTCTAATTTACAAAACTGGCTAGAAGTCTGAATGCAATATATATACCAGGCAATGTGATGTTGGCAATTGAGACTTGTCGGTTTTCAAGGGGGGCCGGCAAATACATCTCTTTATTGTTGACTACCATTGGATCATCAGTTCCTGCATCCCGAAACATCCATGGATGTCCTGACAGAAACAGTAAAACAGTGGGAGAAACTTTCAGTCAAACAGATATTAGCACTACTTAATTTGTCAAAATTGAGTGATAAATTACTTGTCCCGAAGACTTTCGTCAATCTTTGGAATACACATTAAAATATGTCTGATGAAATACGAGAACTTTCTTTTTCTTTTCTTTTCTGATGTAGAACACAAAAGCTGTGCCTTGTTTAAGAGAAAGGAAAGCATGTACATCACTGGTCTCAAACTCAATTCCTGGAGGGCCACAGGTTGACGTGGTCACATGAAGAATTGTTGAATAAAGTAATTATTTTTGTTTCCTTTGCACACAAAAAGTATTCTCATAGCATATGGTTGTCACATGTACTATTTTAACCAACATTTCTGTGCCTTGATCAATGGTTGTCTCTGACTGTCTGTGGAGAGTCAGAAATCTTAATCTGCACAAAAAATATCTTCATTTGTGTTCCAAAGATGAACGAAGCTCTTATGAAGAATGATATAATGGTGAGTAATTAATTACATAATTTTACATTTTGAGGTGAACTATCTTTTTTACCCGTAATCTTGTAACGTTACATAGAATCTCTTTCAGATATTCATTTTTGAAAGTACACTTTGTTCATGATACTACCCGCGTTTCCATTACCCATCAAATTGCGCAAATTGAAAAAGACTTAACGGAAACGCGTCAATAGATATCAACACAAACACTTCTCTGAACAGTTTGGTCTGTCTGATGTAAAACACTCGAGCCTTTCTGTACATCGATTGGCATAAACACTTTAGTAGGCTGAAAATAGTTGTCCTAGACAAGTTAAATGCCTCAGTTATTTCACAAATTTATAGAGACCATCATGCAACAATAGTACGAACCCACATAAGTTGTCATTCTTCTGCCGGTGTACGGCTGAATATCTGCGTATGGTTGCGGCTCCCCGCGGAAGTTGATCCAGACGGGCCTAACGACGCGCGGACTGCAGTTACAGAACACCACGCAGGCCGGTGTCCGGCTGACCAGAGATCGGACCAGCGGCAGCGCCTGCTGCTCCTCCGTAGACTCCTGAGGCATCGCCAAAGACCGGACAAAACTATTGCAAATATACGAGCCGCAGCCACGCTACAAGCAATTAAAACACAGACTACAAACGTTCGCTTCTAAAAAGACCAAACTCATACGCCACAGCCCAAAGCTTCGGGGAACGGACCGCGTACGTGACTGTCAACATTGTTTGTTGTGATTGCGTAATCATGTGAGAGAGCCAGTGAAGAAGACAGCGCGACTGCGCAGCAACACCTCCCTCTGGCGGTTTGTCCGGAAATAACACCATTTTGTACACTTATCCATGTTTAATTTGAAGATTCCTACTGTATAAATATACAGTATAATTTTAGCAAAATTTTTGTTTAAAAATTATTTAACACATTACAATAGTTCCATTAGCTAAGAGGACCAATATATATGTAATGATTTCTCAGATCCATTAATAATAACAGCTAGTTTTATTTTAATAATATTTAAGTAAATGCAGAAATAAACATAAACCAAGATTAATAAATGCCTTATTTAATGTTTTTTTATTGTTGGTTCATGTTCACTAATGTAGCTAATGTTATCATATGGAACCATCCAAATAAAATTTCCCTGAAGAAAAATGTAAACACAATGCAACATTTCTGAAGCGGTTTATTGG
This sequence comes from Enteromius radiatus, assembly GCA_032357445.1. NCBI lineage: Eukaryota > Metazoa > Chordata > Actinopteri > Cypriniformes > Cyprinidae > Enteromius > Enteromius radiatus. The sequence continues at coordinate 14,668,299 of JAUCMS010000105.1, forward strand.
CGATTATTTATCAGTATTTAACCTCTTAAAGATTACAGATATGCAAGTTTTTGTTTTCTTATTACAGCTATGTAAATGACTAGTGAAGAATGAGCATGTTTGTGTGCTGATTTTCTGCGTAAAGTGTGTCTTTTGCACTCCATTTATTGAACACGTGAACAGAATCTTTATATTTAAGGAAGTTTCTCAATGCACACTGTAGTATCTCTGGAAAAAACAATTCCGTTCCAGATACACGTTTTTGGCTCTCAACTCCACATATACATCATATCATCATTCAATTAAATGATATCCAAACAAAACATATATAAAGGATGAAGCAAAACAGAGAAACTGAGAAATACAAAAGACCCTTTGACAATTGCTCTGGATAATGAGTCTAAATAACATAAAGGTAACTCCCTGATATTTCCTTTATTATTCACTAACTGACAATTTTAGCCAAGATTTGCGTGTCAGATGTACCCGACACAAGCACATGGGAGATAATGTATGGGGAATTCAAGCAGTTTAGATCTTATTTTGAAGATGTCCAAGAGCATTTAACTTGTTGATTGTTGATTATGTTGCTAAACTTGGGCATAAAAAAACTTTCTGTCAGACTAAATGAGATCCTCACACTTTGATTTGACTCTATTTTAACACAATACTCATAAACATCTAAACAAGATGACATCTTGCTTAACTGTTATCTAGGCAATAAAAATGATGAAAAGACTACTAGATGGAAAAAAATAAGTGCATTACAACAGACTGTAATATCTTAAAGAGCCCATCTGGTATGATATTGCACGTATCAGGCTGTATTTACACAGCACAAGGTGTGTGAAGGCAACAACTTGCATTCTGCTGTTCTTTCTACTCCTGTATCTTATGCTACCATGTCCCCTTTTTCTTTCCTCTCCCTGTTCATGCACACATCTACACATATAAACTCACAAACACACTTTCTCTCTCTCTGGGTGAGGTTTTGGGGGTGACAGAAGAGACCCCTGGGGGAGCATATGCTTGTAGGCTGAAGGGTAAAGGTCACAAGTGATGCTCCAATCACATTACAGGCACAGCAAGCGTGACCCCTCGACACCCTCCTCGTCCTGTGGGATTGTCGGTAGCAGGGCAGAACGAGTCAAACCCCAGAACCGAGGTGGACTCAGATCTTTTTTTACTGCTGAGAACTTCCAGCCCATATGAGAGCCGCAGCTTCTGCACTGAGCAACTGTCCACGCATACCTAAGCAAAGAAATGTATTTATGCATGAACATCAAAAAAAAAAAAAAAGATCAGAAATACATTTTTAAATGTGCAAAAGCAATGAATCTCACCCTGGAAACCAACTATGCAGTGTGGAAGGTCGTCCAATCAGGTTGAGGTTGTTGGCCTTGTAGACTGTGAGCGTCTCGTGAACATAACCATGTGGATTCACATATGCTGCCATTGGCCCATACAGAGACAGACTAAAAACAGGAGTGCTGAATGAGTATTTGTTTTCATTTCAATCTTAAAAGGAAATATCAAATATGAAAGCTAAACTGAAGGGAAATAATGACTAAGTTGTATAAACTTTGGGGTTTTTCCTCAAAGCTATCATATGATTTCAGAAGTAGCAACAGATTTTTTTTTTTTCCCACATTGTGATGTTTAAGTGTTGAATTCTCAGTGTTTTTAAAGTTATTGTCTAACCTGAAGATCTCATTCTTGCTAGTTATCTCTGTATCCTGGCACTGTTTACAGCAGAGCGAGGTGCACTGTAAGGAAACATGAAGTGTATAAATATTTTGGCTTTTTTGTTCAAAATTACAATGCATTCCTGGGGTGTATTCCAAAAAGCAGGTTATGTGACATACCCGGGTAAGTTTAAGGGTAAGTTAGTGGATAACCTTAAC